>BMAU01019196.1:0-600000 GCA_019973935.1 Trichonephila clavipes | reverse complement strand
TAAAGTATTCAAGAATAATTTTTTTGTAAGAAAATTATATTTTGACAGTTTTCTCATTTTTGCTCTTTTAAAATAGTAGAATATTCTATTTTTTTCCCTTTAACTGTGTTTTTTATCAGCTGTAACTACTCCACGTTTAATTTAACTGACATAATACTGGAACAAAAGTAGAGTTTTGAACGATAAAAAGAATTTTTGACACGCGTGAAAAACTTAACTATTATTGAAAGAAAAAAGTATTGTAAAGAAAAATAGCCAAAGTTTCACGGATTATAACTAAAATCGAATTTTCGCCTTAAAAGATAAAAGTTTTACTGATTTTTCGAGGTAAAAACTAATTTTAATACGCGCTATAACGAACAAATTTTTCAAATTATGTTTCCGCCATTTTTATGGTTAAAGAAAACTGATAAAAATTTGTACAGCAGTTCCAGAGAATTTTAAGAAATATTTGTACTTACATATTATACCATCCACCAGTAGCGCACACAGGAATTTTCAAGGAAGGGGGATGGACTTTCTAGGGTCGAAAGTCCACCATTCTCGTATCATACACCCATACGCCACCAAACATATTCTTTTGATTTTGTCGACTTTCGGGAGGAAAAAACAGTAAAAAATTAATTATCGAATAAAGAATTAGCATTAATTAATAGAATTAATTATTAATAACAAATACTAAATTAAATTTTTGGTGCTACACTCTGTAACAAAATAAAACGACGCACCAAGAAAGAGTTGCCCGATTGAAATGAAATTTCGTATGCGAAGAGACATTTGTACCCAGCATGCAAATGATTAAAATTTGGTGTCCAATGAATGAATAGTGGAAGCTACAGCGCATCGGAACTGCGCATTCAGCAGGTGTCTATAAGAAGCAATTCTCAATCTGATGGTGAAAATTTCTTTTGCATTGCGATTTAGGTTATCTTTCAATGACTGAAAAAATGCCTCGCCGCAGGATTCTAGCTCATTACGAGCAACTGTCGGAGTTTGAAAACGGTCATATCATTGGATTGAAAGAGGGGGTTTTTTTGGGCAAATCGGAGAATCGCTCGTCATATGGGTCGAAGCGATGCGGCCATTAGAAGAAGCTGGCAAGAATGGGTGGACAGTGCCAGATTTCAGCTTCCCGTTGGTAGCGGTCCACCTAGGTTCACAACAGATGGGGAGGACAGATTTACTATCAGATCAGCTGTCACAGAACCTGATTCATCGTTATCAACAATCAAACGTGTGACCCGCATACCAGTGTCCACCATAATTATTCACAGACGGCTGATAGAGCGAAATTTACTCTTGTACTGACCGCTGCTCCACGTGCCACTCCCACCTCCACACTGTCGAGCCAGATTACGGTGGTGCTTGCTTCTTGGTCAGGCTGGAATCATGCTGACTGGGGACGTATAGTATTTAGTGACGAATTCCGTTTCCAACTGCGTCCTGATGATCATCGAAGACGTGTCTGGAGAGGCCGGGCTGCTTTCCCGATTGCACGCCCACAGGCCCTGAAACAGGAGTTATGGTCAAGGGTGCTATTTCTTTTGACAGCTGAATTCCTTTGATCGTCATTAGAGCCACAGCACAAAGATAAGTCGATGACATTTTGAGAGCTGTATTGCTACCGTTCCTTTTGCAGTACTTTGGCCTTATTTTTCAGAAGATAAGGCCAGACCACATGCGACACGTGTTGCTATAAATTGTCTTATAGCTTGTCAAACACTTCCTTGGCTTGCCAGATCTCTCTCCAATCGAGCATGTCTGGGATATGATGGGAAGATGACTGCATCTACCAGGGAATGTGGATGACCTGACCCAGCAACTGGAGCAAATTTGGCAAGTAACACCACAGGAGACCATCAGAGTGCTTTATCACTCTACGCTCTGTCATGTGGTAGCTTACATTCAGGTTAGAGGTGGATCAACACCTTATTGAACTCGTTAATTTCTAACTATGTAACTCTAAAATTTTTGAAATTTTAATTATCTTGTATTCTTTACATAAACTTTCTACCCATCAATTTTTGTCTCTATAGGACAACTCGTTCTTTATGCGTTGTTTTTTTGTTATAGAGTGTGTATACTCGTACATAGGATAGTATTTAATCGAAATTAAAAAAATCAAGGGCTTTGGGGGAGTTGACCCGAGGACCCACTTCCTTGTATGTGCCACTGCCATCGACCTATTTTACCAAACGAAAAGATATCGCCAAATCAAAAAATGTCAAATGCTGTCATCGCGTTATTATTGCTGTTTTCAAACTTGCACGGAAATGGTTTCCACTAATGGCTTTATATCATGACAATTGGCAACGTATTTTGATTTGAAAAATTTCATTGCGGGGGCTTAAGCGGTGTTATAGATAAATATTCCTGTTTTGGAACTATTGGACCTACAAACTTGTGTGTGAAATTTGGTAGGCCTGAGATTTTCTACGCAAGTAATTTTACAAAAATTGAGCCTTAAAGTGTGTCACGAGGGCTTAAAGGGCGTTATATTTAAATGTTCCCGTTTTTGAACTATTAGACTTACATGCTAGAAATTAAGTAGGCCCGTTCCTTTCATGGAGTAGAGATACGCTACAAAAAATGTTTTGAGAATCGATCCGAAAGGTCATTGAGACTGCTTAAGGGGCTTTACAAATAAATATTACCGTTTTTGAACTTTTAGATGTACAGACTTGAAATTTTGTTGAACTACTAGACCTACAGTAAAAAAATTTGGCTGTTGTTGAATTGAACGAGGTTGTTGAACGGATCTTACAGAAACTGACTGAAACTGGCTACTAGAGCTTATTGATAAAAAAAATTCCGTTTTTGATCTATTAGATTTACTCTTAAAACTTGGCAAGCATATTTATTTTATTGAGTAGACATCCACTAAAAATGGGTTTTTGTGAAATACACTTGAGAGGGGGCTACGAGAAAGTAAAAGATAATTCTATTTCAATTTTAGAAATTATTATTTGGAAGCTCTGTCATTTTGAAATCAAGAATTATGAGAATATTTTGCAATACAATCGAATTCTTAATTCTAAGGTATTAATAATTTTATATATATATATATACCGTAAAATCCGGCGTCTAACGCGCACCTATACTTTCAAGTTTTTTTTTTAATTTTCAGGTGTATTCGCCGTATAAGGCCCACCCCCTTTTTTACGAAAAAAATTAAAATGCACGTGTGCAATTTTCTTATGTTTTGAGAGAAGTCAATATTTATTGGATGAATCATTCCAGACTCTCTTTTGAAAAAAATAGTATACTTTTAGAATTATATAATCCTTAAGGGCAAGAAGGGAGGGGAGGGAAGAGACCAAATCGGCGCCATAGTTGGATTTTTCCCACGCTTTTCTATAAGCGTTGATTCCTTTTCCCCCTTTCGTGTGATGTACTAGACAGACGATTAATTTTTAAACTCATTTGAACAAGCCAGAGACTTTATTACGCTCGCTGTCTGTAGTATATTCAATACTACAAATACTATGAATAATATTGAATACTCTTCAAACAGCGAGCAATAAAAATGGGTCATGGGAGAAACGAAGCAAACACAGTGCCGGTTTCAAGATCTAAGTGATTTAATTTGCAAAAGAAAATAGAAATCGTGTTGCAGCAAGGATGTTTGATATTGGTGAAAGCTCCATAAGGGAGTGGGGAAAAAATGAAATGACGATAATTATCAAAATCCAAAGAAGACATGTACTTTACGTAAAGGAGTAACGAAATGGGGCCTATTCTAGAAGAAAGTGTTGCGAACTGGGTCCTAGAAAATCGCCAGAATGGATTAATTGTAACAAGAAACAGTGTACGTTTATTCGTCTTAAATCAGCCAAAAAATAATGCAAATGAAAATAAAAATTTTAAAGCAACTTTCAGTTGTGGTGTAGCCGATTTATGGCACGTAATAATTTAATTCTGCGAGAAAAAACAAAAGTTTCACAAATGCTTCCTAAAGACGGGGGCAACAAATTGATAAGTTTCTAGAAGTATGTCACTGGGTTACGAAAGCAAAAGAAATATTTACTGTTGCATATTGGAAACATGGATGAAACTACAGTAACGTTTGACATGATAGGAAATAAAACCATAGATATGAAAGGAACAAAAACGATTCACATAAAAACAACAGGACACGAGAAATCTCATTTTACAGATGTGCTCTCCAACTTAGTGGACGGCACTAAATTAAAACCCATGATTATTTTTTTAAAGAAAAACAGTGCCAAAATCCAATTTCCCGAAAGGTGTTTTCATTCATGTACACGAAAAAGGGTGGATGAATGAAAATGGTGTGAAATTGTGCATAAAAAATATTTGGCAAAGGCGTCCACGGGTCTTACGGAATCCACAAAGTCTATTAGTTTGGGATAAATGTTCAGATCCCATCTAAAAGATAATACGAAAAAATTGCTAACTGAATGCAACACAGATATGACAGATATTCCTGGCGGATTAACGTCATTATAGTTCAGCCATTAGATGTGTGCATCAATAAACCTTTCAAAGAAAATTTAAAACGACAGTGGAATATATGGATGCTAGAAGAAAAAAAATCATTTACGAAAGAAGGCCAAATGCGTCATGCCAGTCTGGAAATAGTGTTCGAGTGGATAATAAAAGCATGGAATGAAATTAAACCTAGCTTAATTCAAAAGCCATTTAAAAAATGTAGTATATCAAACAGTCTAGATGGAACAGAAGATGATTATTTATTTATGGAGGAGAGTAACAGGGATGGTGAAAATGATACAGATTTCGATGATGTGCCTGAAGATATAATAGAAGACGAATATGCCGACCTTTTCGTGTTATTCAACAATGAAAGCTCATAAGGAATGTTATTCCTTTAAAATAAACAGTATTTCGATTATATATATGTCTAAATTTTTTTAATACTCATTTTTTTAAAGCTCTCATTTTTATACCCGGCGTTATAACGCGCACCCCTAAATTTCGATCTTATTTTTTGTGTTAAAAGTGCGCGTTATACGCCGGATTTTACGGTATATATATATATATATATATATATATATATATATATATATATATATATATATATATATATATATATATATATATATACAGGTGTGCAAAAATTAAGGACGAAGTCGAAAAATTAGCATATCAGCTGAACGAAGAGGCAGAGCGGACAGAAAGACCAATCAGGAGATTAAGTAAGGTGATGTACGGTAGCAGATATGCAGGTAGACGTAATGGGGGAGTGTCTGAGTAGTATAAAGCATGTTGTCGGTGTAAGATCAGTATATATGGCAAAGAGATTGCACGCCGTATAGCAGTTAAAATCACACCGAGTTGCTGCCTCAGCGAGAAATGGCCAATAATCAATCTGTTAGACGACACCTGGATGCTTTTACCCGAGGTCGAATCATTGGGAAGTTGGAGTAAGGCCGCAGTGTGACAAGTGTGGCTGCAGAGTTCGGAATTGCTCACGACATCGTTTCACGACTTTGGAGACAATTTCAAACTACAGGAACAGCTATCCGGGGGTTCAGTAGTGGTCGTCCACGAGGAACCACACCCGCAGATGACCGGAACATTGTCTTACAGGCCAGAAGAAACAGGCGGCAGACAGCGGGAGAAATCGCTAGACACACGACACAGGCGACTGGACGACCGATATCGCGTTTTACCGTGGCCAGAAGACTGCACGGTGGTGGTCTGTTTGCACGACGCCCTGTACGGTGTGTACCTTTAACGCCTGCCCATCGGAGAGGGCGTTCTCTGTGGTGCCGGGAACTTCGGAATTGGAGAGACAATGAATGGGGACGAGTACTCTTTACAGATGAGAGCAGATTCAGTTTGAGTAGCGATTCTCATCGCATACTCATCTGGAGAGAGCGGGGAAGCAGCAATCATCCCTCGAACATCATTGAAAGGGACAGGTATGGAGGTCGCGGTGTTCTCGTTTGGGGAGGCATCATGCTTGGTAGTCGTACAGACCTTCACATCTTCGACGCAGGTTCAGTCAACGGGACCCGTTATTGTTACGAGATTCTTCTTCCATATGTGCGTCCTTTTAGAGGCGCTATGGGTCTGCAGTTCCTTTTCATGGACGACGATGCACCATGTCATCTCACAGTCGCTGCCGAACAGCTCTTAGAGAGTGAGGATATTGAACGTATGGATTGGCCGGCACGATCTCCGGATCTCAATCCCATCGAGCATGTATGGGATTTTCTAGGCAGACGCTTGGCAGCTCGTACCTTACCACCAGTAACGATTCGGGAGCTTCGATTGGCGCTGCAAGACGAATGGGCAGCAATGCCTCAACAACTCATTGACACCCTCATTCTCAGCATGGGCAGACGCTGTGAAACCTGCCTAGCAGTCAGGGGAGATCATATCCCCTACTAAAGACCGGATGTTTCTTGCTGGACTCCCATCACAGGGATGTTTCGGCCTTTAGTCGCATTGCGCTCCATGCTACTTTTCAATCAAGCTTCTTTTTATCCCTCTGATTTCTCTTTTAGTAAGTGTTGCTTACATTACACATGTCCTTACGTATTGGCGATCTTACGGTATTAAATGTGTTGATTTGGAAAGCTTTTGTACAAAATTATATTGAAAAAACCGTTTCGTCCTTAATTTTTGCACACCAGTGTATATAACATCATGAAATACCCAGCAAAGTGGTCTTTTAACTAATGGTAATAATATAAAAATTAGAAATTACCTTTATTACTGCAATGAATCACAATATTCATGCAAAAATTTTAATGGCGAATGATTGTTAAGTATTTATTATGAAGATTATTGTAATCAAGAGAGAATACTTCAAAGTTTTCTAAGGATTATTAAAATAATTTTGAAAATCTTTTAAAGCTGTAAAATGACCTAGGACTGTACATAATTAGAAAAAAAAAGAATAGTGCAGATAAATGTAAAAGGTGGCAGAATATGATCAAAAGAATGATCTGAGGCACTTGCATTTTATTGACCTGGAAATTATAGTCGAGATTTCTGTTCAAGTTAGAAATTTTGAAAGATAATTAAAATACATCAAATTCTTTATATTTCGTATTAGTCAAGGAAACTTGAACGGGATATACAATTTTTTGATAAACTGTTTTAACATCAAGTGATGAGAATATGAAGTGAAGTATTGCCTGAGCTATTTTATTTGCATGTGTGTAAATGATTCTATTAAAAATGAAAAGAAGCGCCGATTCAAAATTCAGATAAGTGTGGGGGGAGGGAATGTAGCCTTATTGACAATTCAAATCACTTTCCATTCCAATTTTTCTATAAATGGACAAAAAGAACCGTGAACACCTTTTCTCAAATTGATTTTTTTATTGCTAGAATATTCGTCGGTGCTTTCATTGATATAGGAAATAATGGATACGACTATGAATGGCAAGGAATTTAAAATTCTGTCGAACAAATAAATGTCGGTCTTACAGAAAAGGCAATGAAAAATCATGAAGCTTAAGTGCCATTTTCGTTTTTTCCATGCTTGGTATATTTTAGAAAATCGAAGAAAAAAAGTGGTAATAGGAAATAAAACCAACGTATCGATTTAAATTGCTGATAGAATTTTTATGAATGTTCAACAATATCGATCAGATATATTTTGTTCAAATTAGAATTTAATAATCTTCAAGTTATAAGTTTCTAATAAAATATATAATAATCATATTGTATAATATTTTTATATATACCATTTAAAAATACATTTATAAGATATATAATTATGCTATAGATTAATTAGTCTCTTTGTACTAGAAAATCGTTCATTAATTCAAATAAAATTAGGAGTTATAAAAAAAGTTCTTAAAAAATTAATTTAAAATAATGTATATATATATATATATATATATATATATATATATATATATATATATATATATATATATGCATGGTTGAGCCCCATTTTCTATAATTGCTTAGTTCCTAAACAATTGTATTCTGTAAAAATTCTGTTTCGTTGACCTGTGACGAATCTGTACGGAGCCTTTCCACTAATCTTCTTAAGCGTCTTTTTGGGGAATATAAATTCGCGTTTATTTCCAATCATCTCCAAAAAGATGAACGGGATATGCAAATTAGATAAGGTATTTAAGTCGAGCGTTGTAAGCTAGCAATGTAGATGATGGAAGGCTATTGAGACAGAAACTTTAACCTTAATCTTAGAGGATTCCAAGATATTAGGATATTGAAAAAGTATTGCTGTGATTCTACGGAGGTACCCGACAGCTGATATATCCAGCGGTAATTATAATTTACGTACGCTTAAAATAAGCGTTAGTTTAGTTGAATTAGTTAAAGTTAATGAAAGTTAAGAATTCGATTACGTGTATATTTCTCGGATCTTCTATTTCGGTAGACCTTACTTGATCTTGAGCTTAATTATTAATTAGTTGCATAATTCGTAATTTAATTTAGTATAAAGGTAAATCCCTTTATTTGACGTAACATAAAAGTATTATATGTTATTAGAATATATTTTCTTTGAGAAATTGAAATAATAAATAAATATTATTATTATTCAAAATGGCTCTTAGTTATTTTTAATAAGATAGTATTTGTCCAATAGAAACGCGTGCCATGATGAAATTTATGTTTATTTACCTGAAAAATGTAACAGTTTGCAATTTAGCAATTAAAAAAGTGCATAATAAATTTCGAGAGATGTTAATTTTTTCTGAGATAAATTATTTTTTACACGTTTAGAGTTAAGGTTTTCACATTATATTATTTTGTTTTCATGAAAGATATTGATAATATTAAATAAAACTTTTTCTATTTTAGGATGAATATCATCCCTATACCACATCTTCAATACTCAACAAGGATAAATCAGAGTGTTATCCTGGTCTTTGTAAATGTAACTTGAGGAAATCAGATTCTTCTGTGAAAAATGAAAGTAATTCTAATTATAGAATGGATATCCAGGTTTGTTTTTATTTTAATGTTAAATTAAACCTTATTTTTATGCATTAGAGGGGAAGGGGAGGATTTAAAGCTTTATATCATACCTCTATAAGAAAATATAATTATAAAAATTGAACATTTGTTACTAAAGACAATTATATTTAAGAGGGGGAAAATTTGATTAGAGGGAAGCATCATAAAAATGTTTTAAATAATATTTAAAGTTTATACCATTTCGAGAACAGTTTTTTTTGTGAGAAATTATTCACTTTACTTGGCGTTGGTTCTCTCAAAGAAAAGATGCGTCGATTCATCGCTGAATAAAACTATTTTTTACACAAAGTTCTAGATGCTGACTTCAAAATATCACAGCATTAAGGAATGCATCCACATAAACAGAAATATCCTTCTGGATAAATCCAATGAGACAAAAAACATAATTCTGACTATTTTAGTGTTATATAGAATAACACAACCTTGTGTGTCTCTCAATGTATGGTCTTTCATTACGTCCTAAACATAAAACATATTGGAGATCTGTTTAAATTAAGAAGCATTCGCAATGAATCTATGAAATTACGTATACCATGCATCTTAAATAATCAATTCGAGATGACATACTTAACTTAATGTATAAACTATTTGATGCACTATGTTTTGTAAAAATATGCGTATGTATAGTAATAGTAAAAGAATGTAACGTAAAGGAATATTAATAGGTAACTGTAAAGAGATACTTTGTGAAGAATATTAATGTGAATAAATCAAATAAAATCTCAAAACGTTCCCACATGTAAATTAACTTACTTTATAAAATCAAAAACTATTTTTTTTTTGAGGAATAAAATCTTTATTTGCTCAATTTTATCAAATTTACTAATTTTGTTTGGATTTTTTTACTAATTTTTTGCTTTTCTAACTTTTTTTTTGTTCTTAAAATGTTTAAACAAAAGAATTAAGGTATATATCCTTAATAAATGAAAAATATTAATCCAATTTATATATTAATATAATAATAAATCAAATTGATGTATTTGGAAAGAATATAAGTTTATTTAATTTAATTTGGTAAACTTACTGAGTCATCCAAGTAGTAAGTTTACAACATTTTTAAAATTATTTTAAAATTTTATCGCTGCATACATCATTTACTTTTAGTTCTTTCATTTTTTATAAAATTCTTAGTAATTTAATATTGAGCTTATAAAACTGTACAATTTGTCTAACTAATGCATATTTTTTACCATTTATCTCTGCTTTCAATAGTATATTAGCCTAAAATTACTTTCCTTTAAGCAACTGAGACATTCCTGAGTTTTAAAAATAATTTATAATTGAATTCATGCGTAAATTTACTTTTTTGAAAAACTCTTCCCTTAAAATCACCATAATATGTTTTCTTTCTTACGCTAAGATAGTTTTAAATCTAAGAGACCCAAATATTTAATCATTAAAGAATAATTAAATTTAAAAAAAAGAGAGGGCATATTTTCAGAGATGGATAAATTCAAATAAGGCTTAAAATAGCAGGTGGGATTATTCACGAAAAAAGATAATTAGCAGAATTTTATGCTACACTCATGTCCAAAGTTAAGGGCACAAACATGAATTCTGTGAAAACTGATGAACTATTTACTGTATTGCTTCTTAATTTAGAACAGATACAGTTATAATGTCAGAAAGAATATAAAGGGTGTTTTTTTGAGAGGTATAGAACTTTAAATTGAAATAAAACAACGATGTATTATTCGATTGACATGAATTTTTTTTTATTCGAAAGATAATTTTGTGACATTACATTTTAAATATGATAAGGACTGCCACGGCTGGCTCGAATGTAGTCCAATCTGGACGTCCAATTTTCGATGACTTTTTCCAACGTTTGTGGCCGTATATCGGCAATAACACGGCGAATGTTGTCTTCCAAATGGTCAAGCGTTTGTGGCATCCGTATAGACCAATGACTTTACATAGCCCCACAGAAAATAGTCTAGCGGTGTTAAATCACAAGATCTTGGAGGCCAATTCACAGGTCCAAAACGTGACATTAGGCGGTCACCCAACATGTCTTTCAATAAATCGATTGTGGCACGAGCTGTGTGACATTTTGCGCCGTCTTCTTGGAACCACAGCTCCTGGACATCATGATTGTTCAATTCAGGAATGAGAAAGTTAGTAACCATGGCTCTATACCGATCACCATTGACTGTAACGTTGTGGCCTTCATCGTTTATGAAGAAGGATTCCACCAGCCCATAAAGCGCACCAAACAGTCAGTTTTTCTGGATGTAACGGTGTTTCGACATACACTCGTGGATTAGCTTTACTCCAAATGCGGCAGTTTTGTTTGTTGACGTAGCCATTCAACCAGAAGTGCGCTTCATTTCTAAACAAAATTCGCTTATGAAAATCGGGAACAACGGCAATCTCGTTTTGGGCCCATTCGACGAATCTACGCCTTGCTTGATGATCGTTTTGATGAATTGCCAAACTGAGAATAAATCACTTGACAGCTGTTAAATCGGTTGCCATCTTGGAAAGTAATGCCAACTTAAACTTCTATACCTGGAAAAAAAAAACTCTTTAGCAACATAACAATATGAAAAGGATTTTAATTGTGAATTAAGATACACGAGCCGCATCAAAAAGTATGAACTCATGAATCAGATGTCGTTTACTTTGGGAAAAGTCTGGCTAATAAGGAGCATAGGCACTGTGTACTGCTGTACAAGTCTCACAAGGAGCTATCATACTATTTATGAAGGTTTCAATAAGTGTTTGTGACAACTAAGCCCATTTTCCCATAAGTGGGACTTTTAATTCCTGAGGGTGGGATTCTGGGAGGGACACTGCGCTGAGAAATGACTTTTCCTAGACCAGTGCTTCTCAAACTTTTAATATTTGCGATCCAATCTTCAGTCATAATTTTCTTCGCCCCCTCCC
This sequence comes from Trichonephila clavipes, assembly GCA_019973935.1. Lineage (NCBI taxonomy): Eukaryota > Metazoa > Arthropoda > Arachnida > Araneae > Nephilidae > Trichonephila > Trichonephila clavipes. The sequence continues at coordinate 588,159 of BMAU01019196.1, read as the reverse complement.
TTTCCCCATCCAAACAATGACGATGAATTGAATTCAATAATTTTGACGTAAATCTATAATACGAATTTAATTACACACCGACAAATTACCAAGATAAGTATTATGTTTTTTATATAATTTTATATATGACGAGCCCACATGGGGTCACTGGTAATTGTTAAAATTGTTATTAACTTGGAATTGATAAATTAATTATCAAATACAGTTTGCAGTACTGATACATTTATAAACATATTATATCAGCGTAAGTACGTATTTTAAGGCCCAGTTGTCGAATGGTAGCGTATCGCGCTTCCTCACCGCAGGTCTGGGTTTTATCCTCGGGCCGGGCCAGGTCGACTGAGCCTTTCATCCCTACTGCAGTGAGTCGATAAATGAGTACCAAGCTTGCTTGGGGACTTGGTAGGGCTCGCTTCAGATTGACCACCTGATCGGGACGTCTGCTCATGCAACTCAGCGCCTAATGATCACATATACTGGGATGGGCACAGTAGGCCCTGACCCTCATGGGCTGTTGCGCCACTGAGTTTGAGTAAACGCATATTTTATTTTTTATTTTGTCAGAATGTATTTTGTTTTGTTTCCTTTCAGCAAATGAATAGTATTTTTAAATAACGTTTCATTTTCGACCTTTCAATATGCACGCGCCCCCTCTTATCATGTTATCACGGCCCCCCTAAGGGGGTGCACCCCACAGTTTGAGAAACGCTGTCCTAGACCATTTCAACCCTATTCAATAGAATTGTAATCTGGAGATCTCGAGGGTCAATCCATACGGTGAATATCCGTTCCTTTATGAAATTCATCAACAATGTGAGTTCTGTGTGTCCGCTCATTACCGTCCCTAAAAATGTAGTCAAAACCCAAAGCACCCAGAAAAACTTCACATAGGCTTTCAGGATCTCATCCCTATAGCGCTGAGTTGACAGTACCTGCATCGAAAACGTACAGTAGTGTAAGACTGCCCATTCAACTATAACATTTGCTCTATCCTGCATTCCTTTGGGATTCTGAGTCGTCACTGTTGCCATACACTCACAGTAAGTTTGTCGGTCTGGAAGAGAATCACTCTGTATGTACACGCATCAGCGGTGCACACAGGGGGGGGGAAGGTCTCCGTGTTTGAACCCCCCACAGCCCTTGATTCTTTTTTGATTGATTATAAACCTATGTATATGGTACGTAAAATTTAATTAAGTTTGTGTTATTAATGTTGTTGCGGCTAATGCCACCAGTCTGACGTAGTCAGAACGAGGCCCACGAAATTCATTATAGCAAGGGGCTATAATGGATCGTTGGTCTTGAGCACCATACAGGTGACAATACGAATTAGCTCTGCGAAATTCCTCGAAGGAATGATAGATGGCGACACTACCTATCTCCACTCCACAATTTTGGCATGGAACTGAAGGGGAGGGAAATATTCTCCAGTACACTGCACTCGTGATTCAATCCACAGGACTTTCGGACCCACTGATTGAACAAGCACGTACTCCATGAGTACTTGGAGGGTATTTAGTGGCATCGGGCATTGAACCCAGGCCTTCCGGTCTGGAGTCCGATCCTCTAACCCCTTAACTAATAATTAATTATTAATAATAATTAAATTTATTAATTAATGCTAATTATTTATTCAATAATTAATTTTTCACTGTTTTTTGTACCCGAAAATTGACAAAATCAAGAGAATATTTTGGGCGGTACATGAATGGTGGACTTTCGACCCTTGACCCATCCCTTTAAAAATTTCTGTGAGCGCCACTGACGTGCATATATAGTCTCTTATTAATGGCTGAGATTGTTCTTTGAAAAACTTTCTATTTTTCTTTTTTGTTAATTTATTGATTTTGAATCTGTTATATGTTTGTACTTATTCTTTGCAACAAAAGAAATTCCCATTGCAATGTAAATAAGTACAGAAATTGTAAATTAAATATATTAGTTTTTTAAATTAGAACTTTTCTATTTTTTCAGAGATTATCAGTTAAAAAAGAAGACATACCGAGTTTCAAAAAAGTTCAGGCATCTTTTTTAAACTTTGGTTACACTCTGTTCGTATGGATTTTATACTCAGTAAGACGGTTGATGTACTCGAAGTAAAACTGCCATTGAACGAATCAAGAGAGTTCATTACGCTTAAAGTGATCAATCAGGGCAAAAGAATACACCCCATTTGAAAGCATCAAAGAAGAGAGAAATGACAAAAAAGAGAGAACTGGTATAATTAATTAATTGTTATATTGTTTGAGAGCTCTTGTGTGATTTTTTTTCTCCCCTCCTTCCCTTTGTATAAGACGTAGAATTTTTAGAATACGTAATTTTTTTTTCTTATTTTTTGTACTGATTGAAAGAGTGGCAAACCACACATTGTATTATTTGTATTTATAAAAGAAAAAAAAGCAATTTTTCTTCACTGTGCTCATTTTAGTAGCAGCGTTTTTAATATAATATGAGTATTTTTTCTTCGAATATAATGGGATTTTTCTCATTATGTAACCGGCCAAATAATTTAATTCTTCTTGCTAAAATTTTTGAACAGGTTTGGATAAAACTTAAAATTTTTTTTGTTAGAATTGCAGAAAATTTTCTGTTAGGATATTCTGGGAAAATAAAAATGTCGCTCAGTAAAGTATTTTAAATACATATTTCACGTACTAGATACACTTAAAATCTCAATGATACTATCCCCTTTCTACTTTTGAGAGAATCAAGAGGGATGTTTTTATTTCAGAGATATAGTTTCAAAGTAAGGATAAAATTTGTTTTACTACTAAATCAATTTGATTCTAAAAAACTATATAGCTAAGCATTCAACTCCTACCAAATGCTTAGTGTTTTAGCTTGTCTATTTTTTTCGTTCAATGTAAAAGTATTGAAATAGAAATTTATGTAAGTTCTAAGGTACCTTTAGAGAAACAAAATCAACTTTCCATAAAACCGAGAAACTATGAAAACTCATAACACACATTTCTAAAAAATAAGTATTGAATATCTTTTTTTATACTAGACGAGTCCGGAGGCGTGTTATACCGTTTCGGAAAAACTCGCTTAAAAAAATCTTTTTTAGAACAAAATTTATTTTTACATGAAACAGCATATCGGAAACTAATTTTCTGTATAGTTACTACCATTGTTCTGACATTTGTCATACCGGGAAAACAACTTGCCTGTTCCCTTTTAAAAAAAGATGTCGGCAGCGAAGAGAGCCATTGCCGAACAGCTCTTTGTGAATATTCACCACAAACCGATCTGTGAACTTTCTGTGTTGACGAATTTTCTCATTCACTTTTTCGACCAAACCATCATTGACAACAGAAGCTTGCCCACTCCATGCATCGTCGTAAACATTGGTGCGGCCAAAATTAAATTGTCGGATCCACTTCGTCGCCATTCTATCACTCATTTCGTTTTCACCATTTCATTTCGTCAGAACCAGTGACGTAACGGAAAATATTAGCCCTCCCCCCACCCTACGAAGTCAGGTTTTGGGCCTGAAACCTGATCTTACAAAGGATTGTAAAACCATGGCATCAGGCTTTGGACCACCTCAAATCTTGCCTTCCCTTCCGCAGCTATGAGGGGTGTACATTATGCCACTGCACAGAACGCATTTGAATATTGGCAGGATTAAGGGGACATGGTACGATTTACGCAAAAATTTTTAATTTAAGGATTTTTAAAAATTTTTTGGTTGCCTCTTATGTATGCATACTATGTTAAACAGATTTTGCGCTCAAAATTTCATAAAAAGCTAGCCATGTAATTTTTTAAGGAAAAAACTTGAAATTTTTGAAGTGATTTTAAAGTGCTACTCCTCCTACAAAAATTGACGTACATGCATGAAATTTGATTTACAAGTACATCAAACTATGTATAAAAAAGTTGGTATGGGTTTTGCGTTAACATGATTGGTATTCATACAATACTTCTTTTTATGAATGTTTATTGAAAATTCCTTAAAAAATGTATAAATTCTGAGTTTAATTATTTTTAAAAAATAAATATTGCTTTGATTCAAAAATGCATACCAACTTTTGTTACATGTACTATTGGCAATAGGTAAAAAAAATTCAAAGCGTTAGGCGCAATAGAAAAAAAGCCTTAGTATTTTAAATGAAGACAAACTAGTTATTTTATCTTTTTGAGATACGTCAGTTTAAAGTTTTGATTTGCCATAGGGATGTGAATAAAAACGAACGTAAAAGCTATAATAATTCTGCATTTTTTTAGTTTAGAGCATTCAAATTTTGTGAGGATATAGAAAGGTATATAAAAAAAATTTAGGCTAAAAAATTGAAATTTGATTTTTGGACCGATTTTGGTTAATTGAATCGTACTGTGTCCCCTTAACAACCCGTCTTAAAGATTTTAAACGCTCACTAACACATATAAAAATGACACAATCCGACTGTACTGACAATCAACCAGAGACATTTATGCGAAAGGGTTGAACTCCGATATTACAGCAGCGGTTGTAGTAGAACGAAACAGTGCTTAAGTTCCGGACACGCGTCTTGTAACACTTATTAGAACCCGATACTAGAGCAACCAAATTTTGACGAACACTTTTAAAAGAGAGATTTTTGATTTTAGGAGTTATAGTTAAAATGTAATTTAATAATATAAAAAAAAACTCTTCTTTCGGAACAAAAATGCACTTTATAGTTCAAGAAAGGCGGCAATGTCATGGTATTCATGACTCACTTTCTCGAAAGACTTTCCATTTCCGTTTTAAGTAATTAAATTTATTGTTTAACGGTATAATAAGGAAATTTTGAAGAAAACTTAATTAGCTCTTTCCTTTGGAAAAGAATATCAGCTTGTGTTTTATTATAAAATAGAATTGATTACTTTAATTAATTTCCTAAAAAAATCAAACACCCCAACCATTTTATAATTTTTGGAACTTTTCTTACATTTATTCAATATTTGATTAGAAATTGAGATTAGAGTTTAATTTTGAAATAATAGAAGTTTTTTTTTCAATGTTTGGAAATTTACTTAGGTTTAAATTATACAATTAGCTAGCACCACACAAAGATTAATTTTTCTCTCCTTTCCACCGCTCCGGCTTCAACATCTGAAAAATAAAAGGTCGAGTTTTTTTTTATGTCGTGTCTTAAATAACCTTTTTTTTAAATAAAAAAATGGAACTTGTAATTTTTTATTAAGTAATATATTTTAAATCATATATATATATATATATATATATATATATATATATATATATATATATATATCAGTAGTGCACACAGGAATTTTTCGAGGGGGGTTGGTTGATTGAATATTAACGTCGCACTGTTCAGCTACACGAGGGCTTTTGGCGACGGACCACGTAATTTAGAACCATGGTCAAGTGACGTGGACGACACCTGAGCTGGCACCCCCTCTCCTAACTACCACACCACACCAACGGGAGGACGTTTCAGTTCTCGACAGATTTAACGTGCATCGCTGCCCTACACGGCGGGTCTTTAGTGGTACTGGGCTCGAACTCGTGACAAGGCAAGCCACGATCCGATACCTATACCACTCGGCTACCGCGGCCACTTCAAGGGGGAATCCGGGGTCAAAAGTTCACCATTCTTGTATCATGCTCCTTTTGATTTTATCGATTTTCGGGAACAAAACACAGTAAAAAACTAATTATTGAATAAATAATTAGCATTCATTAATAAAATTAATCTCTCATTAATAACAAATATAATTAAATTTTACGTACTATAGACTTAAAATTATAATCAATGGGAAAAAAAAATCACTGGCTTTGTGTGGGGGGGGACCCCCCTTGTGTGCGCCACTGTTATATATATAATTTTCATATTCATTTCTTGTCAATTATTCAGTTTAAGTCTTCAGCATTATTCAGAATGTGTTATAAAAAGTTTTGTAATTTAAAATGAATTGTATTTTCACAGGAAAGGCTACTTATATGTGAAGTTAAACACTGTGTAAAAAATATATGTTTATTTTATTGTTATTTATTAAGCAATTGGCGATAACACCTATAAATTACTATTTCGTTTTAAGTTTTAATACGTATAAAAAAAAGCACTTATGCATAGTATACATGTATAAATACATGTATTCAGAGTATTTTTTTATTTATTTATTTATTTATTTTTGTAATTTCAAACATAATAAAATCTAGATGCGATACTTGTATTCAAAATCATTATTCATGTATGCTACGAAATAGTGAAAATATATTTAGGTATTTAACTGAACAATACTCTATAGAATGACGTAACCCACACCCCCGCATCACGGGGGCAGGATTCTAGGGGTCCCAAAGCCTTGAAGCGGTGGTATCTTCAGAGGTGATCACTTAAGTCTTGTGGTATGTTGTTTGGTTACGGATCCATGTGTCGCGGGTTCTGTCCTCTGGATATGCACCACTTCATTGGTGACCTTGACTTTGGTCTCCATATATACGCCACTTCAAGCCTGACTGACGCAAGATCCAGCTTCGGGCTGAAAACCTGAATTTACAGGGCCCCCTACTATTCTGCATTCCACTACTGACTTCATGAAAAACTATGTTAAGAATCTTGTGTTCTTAATGTTTTATGTTCTAATTTCTATCAATTTTTATTCTTTTCTTAGGGGGGAAATACCTCGCGGAATAATTAAATAGAAAGAACAATCACATAGAATATAATCAAAGAAAAAAGTTAAATTCAAATACGTTCAAATGTATATCTATTTAAACAAGGTGCATTTTTTTTTTGAAAATTTTTTTAATTTCTCATAAATATTTTCGCATAAAATATATTATATCGATTATTTTCTTTTACCCCCTTGAATTGTTAATACTCTTTAATCAGGAGCGTAGCTACCGCTGTATCAACGATACGGGGCCCCCAAGCTGCAGTGATTCCAACATGCGTAACTACAGTAACACTAACAGGGCCTTTTTTTTCTTTCTAAAAAAGGATCCCGAAGGAGTTTTGATACTGGGCCCACTCAGAACTAGCTACACCAGTGTCTTTAGTATTCTCTTCCATGAATAAACCAAGAAATATTCTTCAATTTCAAAATAAATTTCAAGGCTTTGTGTTTAAATGGCAGGTAGGAAATGATTTAATGCAATAAATGGTTAAATGAAATCACAAATAATAACATTTTGTCGGCAAAAATAAGAATTTTTTTCAAAACACTACTGATTCATAGATGGCAGCACAAGTTTTGGCGACAATCTTTCAGTAAAAAGAAAATTCATATTCATCAATTTACCGCGAAATTTTTCTCTTAGACTTTTCATTACCTTATCAAATTTTCTTTTTGTAGGGGAAAACTTTTAAAAAGATTTAGTTAAATAAGTAGCAAAACTATACGGTCTTTAATATTCGAAGCATATTCTTATTCATCTAGGGAAAGGGTGGCCAACCTTTTTGAGAAAAGTTCCATTATTTGATAAAAAAAAAAAATTATGCGTGCCACTTCAAACTATTCCAACAAACAAAAAAATATTAAAAGATGAAAAAATGTTGCTTACAGGCTTATTATAGAGTTTTTACGCAAATAGCACATATTTTATGCAAATCTCTCTCTCTATATATAAGTAGTGGATATTTAAAAATAATATAATAAATAAGACAAAAGTGCGAACTCTTAAGATTTATTGTTAAATTTTTTTTTCAGTGTCGATGAGTTCGGTTAGGTATAAAATAAAAATGAGTGACCCGAAAAATTAAATTCTAAATAATTATTAAATATTTAATACTTTCTTAATGGGGCTTTCAATTTGTAGATTTTTTACATCAGGATTAGTTCTTAAACTTACTAACAAAATCGTTTTGTTTTAAGTGAGCATTAGTTTCTCTTTTTTCTCCAAAATCGATACAAAAAAGCAAAAGTGTGTTCACAAAAGAAGGTATCAGGTTGGGGGAAAAAGAAATCCATTATATTTTTGCGTGAAAATCAAGACTTTATTTAACATGCTTCCGATTGTCCAATTTGGTTCAAATATGCACCGTTTTGCTGTGTAATTTATTGCCATTTTAAAGGTAGCTTCATAATGCCTGTCTCATAGAAGTCTTGGCCCTTATTGGCGAAAGCATCTAGTAATCGATTTTCACAATCTTCTCTTGATCCCAATTTCTTATCACTCATGAAGTTTTGAAATTCAAGAAAAAGGTGGTAATCGCTTGGTGCCAGGTGCGGGCTATATGGTGTATGCATTAAAACTCCCCAAACAAGCTCCCAGAGTTTCTGGAGAGTCACTACAGATGTGTGTGGTTTTGCGTTGTCCTGATGGAACGCAACACCTCTTCTGTTGGCTGATTCTGGCCGTTTCTGGTCAATCGCTAACTTCAAACGGTCCAGTTGTTGACAGTAGGAAGCTGAATTTAGTGTTTGGCCATACGAAAGCAACTCCTAATAAATGATTCCTTTCCAGTCCCATCAAATACACAGTAGAACTTTCCTGGCCATTAGTCCTGGTTTGACCACCGTTTGAGCTGCTTCACCACGCTTTGATCAAGATCGTTTTCGCTCAATATTGTTGTATGTCACCCATTTCTCATCCCCAGTCACCATCTGCTTAAGAAATGGATCGATTTCATTCCGTTTGGACAAGACTTCGCAGATGGAAATTTGATCCATCATGTTTTTTGATGTTAATTGGTGTAACACCTAAACATGGAGCTTTGTTTTGATTCTAACTTCGCGCAAATGGTTTAAAACTGTTTTATGGTCGATATTTTGCTCCTGCGTGATGCTACGACTACTAACATGCCGGTTAATTTAGATTATTTCTGTGATTTTATCGACATTTTCGCCGAAGCTCCTGCCTGTGAGAGATGCATCCTTAACATAAAAAATACCTGAACGGAATCGATGAAATCAAAATTGCACATAATTAGCTGTTACAGTATCCGCACCATAAACACCATTCACAATTTCAACTACCTGGCTTACAGTTTAGCCTTTATGAAAGAAATACTGTAAAATGTACCGAATTTTCTCTTTGTTGACTTCCATTTTTAACACCCTGTAACTCACAACCGAATTGTCCAAACAAAAAAAAAACAAAATAATTTTTTCGTGTTAAATGTCATCTTGACAACGAGCATAAATTTGATAGCAATAAATAGTTTATTGCTTTGAAAGTTTGCATTATTGAAAGACTTATATATAAAAAATGTCACTTGCTTCTCACTTAGAAACAAAACAAATCGTTCAGTAGGAGCTAAAATAAGTGCTACATAAAACGAAGTTTCAAACTGTTATTTCAGCAATGGAAAATAAATAAAAAAATATCTATTTTTAGAACTCTTTGTAATTTATTATCTTTTAATTTAAGCTTTCAATGAATAATTGAATACACCACAGAGAAATTTAGTTAAAATCTATAAAGCCAAGTAATAGAAAAACGTTTAGAATGTAATTTTTTTTTTTGTAAAAGACGAGAGTCACATGGAATGTCGCTAGATTTTATCGATGATGAAAAAAAAAAAAAGTTGAAGAATGAGGAAAAGAAATTTTTAAAAAAGACAAAATCAATAGCTTAAAGGTTTTCTTATAATGTGGAACAGTGACAGGGGATAAAAAACAACAGCCAAGTAGTTTTTTTACCCATGCAACTACAATTTTTTTTCAATGAAATTGTTACAACAGCATTTTTTGTGTGGCGGCAATTAATGAGACGGTAAAAAGAAAAAAAAACATTTGTAATTTGAGTTTTAATTGATTATTATTTTTGAAATTGTAATTACTTCCTTTTTATGAATAGAGACGCCTTCTTCATTTTACATAATTCATTAGGAATAATGATAATTACAATAATGACGTTTTTATATGTGATAATTATTCGCTTTCTCTATCCTCACAAACGATAATGATATTAGAAATATTCAAGCTACCAACGGAACAAATACGTATGTGTGTGGATGTTGAATCAAAATAACAAGATGTACAAACAACACTAATTAGTGATGTATATATGTCATGTTAAATTCTTTGGCAGATTATTAATACCATTTGATTTTAACAATCAATTTAAATTTCAGAGTTATGAAAAGAATAAAATAATGTTCTTCCTTTAAACTGAATTTAGGGTAATATCTTTTAGAATTCTTGATCGTTGAGTAATTTGAATGTGGATTTTAAAATAATTTTAAATATTTGATGAGAAGTTGAAAAAAATGGAAAATTTTCGACCCTCATTCTGTTTGTCAAACTTATAGTATTCGAATGTATAAGCAATTTATATTTGAGACTGATGATTAGAAACATATCATGAATTAAATAAAGGTAAATAACATATAAATACCTCAAATAATACGAATAATATGTCTCTTAGTCCTTCACCTTAAAAGCCGCGAATACTCTTATATCTTGGCAATATCCATATTCATAAGAATTATATTTAATCATGATCTATATAATAAATAAAATATTCATAATAACGACATAAATATTCAAAATTTATAATAAGAAATATGATACAATAAATCATATAATAAGGTTAAAAAATTCAGTAATAATAAAAAAAAACCTGGAAATTTTTTTGGCAATCTTTTAGAAAATAATTATAAGGGGCTATATATAAATAATAAATGTATGAGAAAACTAGGACTATGATTTTTTTTCTTGTGAAATAAAATCTCAATATAGTGAGTTTTACCGTTTATATCAAGGGGGGCATTAAGTCGATCGCGATCGCCTGGTGGACCACCAAGACATTTTGGGGGGATCGCACGAAGACTAGCAATTAGTAATTATATACCGAAATATTCAAGATTGGCTGACAGTATGCAGACTAAGCAGTGGCGTAACGGAGAACATTTGGGCCCCCCTGCAAAGTCAGGTTTGGGCCCCCACGTTGAATTTTACAACGGGTAGGCACTTGCGTCAGTCAGGCTTTGGGCCCCTTAGAACCCTGGGACCCCCCACGATGCGGGGGTGTACGTTACGCCACTGAGACTAAGTCTTCTGCTTACTATAACTACAAGAACAAACTTTAGCTGAAAATGCTATATTTTTTAACGTCTTTTGAATTGTTTGATAATAAATGCTTCATTTGATATTATTATATTTATAGCTGGGATTATAATGTTTGCTTTCTGCTTTAAACGCGTTCTTAAAGGTGTAAGATTTGTTTTTATTCTAGTTATGAAGGTAAGTACATATTCCGTATATATATATATAAATATGTATACGTATATATATATATATAAATATGTATACGTATATATATATATATATATACGTATATATAATATATATATATATACGTATATATATATATTCCGTATACATAATATATATATATATATATATATATATATATATATATATATATATATATACACTCAGGAAAATTGAAAATAGTGACCCAAGAAGAAAGCATCAAAATCATGTACAGAGTGACACGATGGCATCTGCCGTTTTAGCTGATCCCACACGTGCTTTACAGGGGACAAATCTGGGGAGCGGGCTGGCAATGGAAGAGTCTGAAAATGACGTAGGAAGGCTTGAGCAACTCTTCTGTATGCGGACGAGAATTATCTTGCTGGAAAATTAACCCTGGGAGACCATTTAGGAAAGGTCCTACATGGGGTCGAAGAATATCATCAACGTAACGTTAGCCCGTTAAGGTTCCACGCATCACAATTAAAGTGGATCTGCTATCATAGGCTATGGCCCACAGACCATTACACCAGCTGTGTGGGCAGTGTGACGTAAAACAGTGTGGGGGAATTGCACCGCTCACTAAGGCGCCTCCACACCCGCACACGGTTATCATCTGTCCCCAAAACAAACCGGGATTCATCACTAAGCACAACCTTTTGCCAATCTGGGACATTCCACATTGTTCTGACTTGGCACCACTGTAGACGCAGTTACCGATGTTCCGGTGTTAAAGGGAGTGCACGGAAAGGGAGCTTGGATTTAAGATTTACTTCTGCAAGGTGTCTGGAAATTGTTTGTTGAACAATTGCTACGCCTACGTCTGCTCGTATCGTTGAACGAGTCATTGTGGTGTCCACAAGTGCTTGCCGCACGATCATTCGATCCTCTCTCCTCGTGGTCTTCCTGCTCACTCCAGACCCGGTTTTCCGCGCGTGGGTACCTTCTCGTGTTCACTGCTCCCAACAATTTCTAACAGCACATTTCGAACGATCCACCTGGCCAGCAACACGGCGCGTCGACCATCCATGCAGTTTTCATCCCAATGATCAGGCCTCTCGCAAACTCGCTTAACTGTGAGAAATGTCTTCTAGCACGTTTACCTGGCATGTTTCTCTTACCAAAGTCTTCCTACAATCGGCGGGTAATCGTCACGTTTATGAATCTTCGAATTTTCGCTGGCTTATATAGCACCCTCTTCCTGATTGTAGCGCCACCTCGGCGTGTATGAGCATGCGTATTGGCACAAAACTTGGTTCATTTGCATATCACATTACGCTGTACTTATTTGCAAAGTTTCGCGATTGTACTTGGCTTCCTTCTTGGGTCGCTATTTTCAATGTTCCTGAGTATATATATATATATATATAATACACTGCTGGACAATTGCTAAGGACGGATAACACTATCATCCATAGCAACCACAAAATGAAAGGAAACAAAATGTGGAAAATTAGAATAAGTGCGGGATATTAGTAAGAAGAAGTATGAGTATGCAAATTTTTTTCCACGTCTGTTCATCACGTGATAGCGTTCATAAGAGCTTTAAAGGTATTGACGCGTGTAGACAGTTGTTGTTTCAAGTCAAAGTTTTACAGGAAAGCTTTAATAGAAGAACATAAAATTTTTGGCATGTCTTCCCGACATCACATAGATGATTTTATGCGTGGCCGAATTATTGGAAAGAACGAAGAAGGGCGAAAAATAACAGATGTTGCCAGGGAGTTCGACATCGCTCACAGCGTTGTTTCACGGCTGTGGAAGTCATTTAAAACTACTGGAATGTGTAGTAGACGGCACGTGGGAGGTCGTGTTAGAAGTACGACGCCTGCAGAAGACAGATATATCGTCCTATCAGCAAAACGGAACAGGCGCATTACAGCTCAGCAGGTAACAAATCAGTTTCTTGCTGCCTCAGGAAAGCAGATCTCTCGAAAAACTCTTGCCAGACGTTTGAGGGAAGGAGGACTATACGCACGCAGACCTGTTGTGTGTGTCTCCCATTGACCAGACAGCACCGTACTGCCCGTTTGCAATGGTGTCGTGAGCATCACAATTGGACTGAACAGGACTGGGCATGCGTACTATTCTCAGATGAGAGTAGGTTCAGTCTGTCATCGGATTGTAGACGCCAACTGATCTGGCGCGAGAGTGGTACTACTTATAGTTCAGAAAATATCCAGGAAAAGGACCGATATCCGACATGCAGTATCATGGTGTGGGCCGGCATCATGATCAATGGCCGCACGCGCCTACTTGTGGTTGCGAATGGGACTATGACGGGCCAACGATACATTGATGAAGTTCTACTTCCTCATGTTCGTCTTTTCCGTGGTGCTGTCGGTGAAAAATTTGTTTTTATGGACGACAACGCAACATGTCATCGAACACTCGCTGTTCAGGATTGTCTAGACAGCGAGGGTATTCAACGTCTCGTATGGCCAGCGCGTTCTCCAGATCTAAACCCCATTGAAAACGTGTGGGATGCTTTGGAGAGGCAAGTTGCTGGTCGAAACTATCCTCCGACAAACAAGAACACCCTCATCCGTGCACTGACAGAGGAATGGGATAAATTGCCTCAGCAGCTGCTGGATAATGTTGTGCAAAGTATGGTACGACGTGTGGAATGTTGCATCACACTCCACGGTGGACATATCCCGTACTGATACCTTTCTTTAAGGTGCCTACTGACTTTTAGATGCATTGTTCCATTTCTCCGTACGCAGATCAAATGAACATTTTTTTTCTTTCAGATGTTTCACAGCTTTTGTACTTTCCAGAACATTAAATATTCTTTATTCTAATGTCTGAACAGTGTGGCAACTATATTTTATCCTACTAGGCCTCATGTCTCATTTAATGTTATGCTACATAGCAATTTGTGATCCGTCCTTAGCAATTGTCCAGCAGTGTGTTTATATATATACATAATATATATATATATATATATATATACGTATATATATATACACTGGCCTCAAAAAGTTAAGAAACAACATGTGTTTTTCGAAGCTCACCATAAAAAAAATGGCAGTAACAATAAAAGGCATAGTTTACATGAATGATAATAACGAACTTTAAAAACATTAATGCAAAAACGATTGCTGCCACTTTTATTTTATAGAAAAGAACGTATATTTATGAGTGAGAGAAAAATATGCAAATATCAAGCTTTCGTACTTTTGTGTGTAAGTTGTGTTGATTTTCAACAGTTGTTGGCAGTTTCGGTGACAATAGTCAATAGAGTTTAGAAAATGTCTCAGAGACACGTCTCGTTTACCCAATTCGTTAAGGTGGCGGGCAGTTGGATGGATGGAAATGGGATTGTCGCAGGCTGATGCTGCTAGACGTCTCAATGTGTCTCGTAGTGTTGTTCAGCGACTTTGGGATCAATACCAATCCGAAGATTCTGTGTCCAGAAGACCTGTTCCAGGCCGACCACGAGCTACAACACCTGCAGAAGACCGTTTTCCAGCTCTTTCGGCACGAAGGAGAAGAACCACTACTGTGCCGCAGCTCGTTGCAGACCACTTTCAAGCATCAGGAAGAAGAATCTCCGCTACTACGGTGCGAAATCGTCTTCACAATGCAGGTCTGTATGCAAGAAGACCAGTTGTGTGCGTTCCCCAACGGACGACAGCGAAGGAACCGCTTATGCTGGGCAAGAGAACATGTTTCTTGGACGCAGCAACAATGGGCTTCTGTGCTGTTCACAGACGAGTCCAGATTTACAATGGAGAGTGATTCAGGGCATCTACTGATCTGGAGGGAACAGCGCACTAGATACCATCAATCCAACACTGTTGAAAGACACAGTTATAGAGGTGGTGGAATCCTGGTTTGGGCAGGGATCTCGCTCGGTGGCCACACTGACCTGCATGTGTTCCATGGAGGAACCGTAACTGGTCTTAGATATCGGGATGAGATCCTTGATCCATATGTCCGCCCATATGCTGCTGCTATTGGTAACGACTTCATTCTGATGGATGATAATGCACGACCTCACCGAGCTCGGATTGTTGAGGAGTATCTGGAGGATCACGGTTTGGAACGAATAGAATGGTCAGCTCGATCTCCAGACCTGAATCCGATAGAACATCTTTGGGACTATCTTGGCAGAGAGGTTGCTGCTTTAAATCCTCCTCCAAGGTTGTTACATGACCTGAAACAAGGCTTACTCTGTGTCTGGTCTTCGCTTCCTATTCCGGTGTCCGACAACTTAATAAACAGCATGGGAAATCGATGCCGCCAATGCATTCAAGTTAGGGGTGGACACATTCCTTATTAGAACCCATTTTTGTATTGTTTTTATGCCATTTTACCACATAACACTGTGATGTGCTGTTTTCTCCAAGAATGGACTTTTCCGCAGAGATTGCTTTTTTTGTTATAAATCGTTTTTGCAATACACTTATACAAATTTCTATGACGCATTCAATAAAAACTATTTAATGCACATATCCTCCAAATTTTTGTTTCTACATTCATTCATTTGCAAATTAGACACAAAAACCCGGTTGTACCTTAACTTTTTGAGGCCAGTGTATATACGTATATATATATATTCCGTATATATATAATATATATATATATATATATATATTTCTTATTAATTTAAAATAAATATAGTAGACCCTTTTCTTAGGTCATCACATCTAAACCACTGCGTGGACGGCAACACCTTGAAAAAATTAAAAGTAGCCCGTACCCTGGAAAAGTTTGCCCACCCCTGGTTTTATATACTGTGAATACCGTTTAACACGAAACTGATTTGACTGATGTATTTTCCTGGTTAAAAAAATTTCGTGTTAAAAAATATTGTCAAAATAAAGCACCATTTATTTAACAAAATTAAGTTGATTAGAATATATTTAATTTACATAGGTGAGAATATATGCATGTATTTAATAAAAATTAATGAAACAAAAACATTCACAAAAAATTAATTAAATCTTATTCAAAATTTTCAAGTTTTTAAAAAATAAGAACAAATATTATTGAGTTTTTGTAAAATAATCTGATACTTCTTTGCATCGTCTTTTTTAGCTTTTTTTTGTCAACAAACTGTTCGATGTCGTCAATTTTTTTTATTCATTCCACCATTGGAATATGCGTCTAAATAACTGCGCACATTTTTCATGATATTCCTTATTTCGGATAACGTGGGAACAGGAACAACATTATTCCTTACAATTTTGTCTCTGGAATATGCATCAACGATATTTCTTGGACTTTGAACAAACTCCCAAATATCTTTGTCATAATTAGGGATGTACACTCCTTATCCTCATCTACTGTAACGAATTCTTCTGATAATGCAGTAAGACAGTCTCATCCGGCTGGTATTTTCCGTATTTTGTTCATTCCCAGAAGTGAAATCTTTTAGTGTTGAGAGGGGGAAAATGCATGAAAATACTTAATCGGTTAACACGAAAAAATAACCTAGTATTTTTTCGTGTTAACCGAAATTTCCTCCTAAGCCAGCATTTCTCAAATTGTGGGGCGCGTCCTCCTAGGAGGCGTGATAACCCAAGCCGGGGGCATAAGCGTATCAAAAAGTTGAAAACAAAAGATTATTTAAAAAAAATTAATAATTTACCGAAAAAAAGCAAAACAAAATAAAAATTCTGACATAATAAAAAATAAATACTCATTTACACTGATATAATACATTTATAAATATATCAGTACTGAACAATGTGTTTCATAATTAATTTATCAATTCTAAGTTAAGCACAAGTTTAATAATTACCAAAGAATCTCCATAGGCTTGCCTTATAAAGTATTATATACTGATAGTTTGTACGATTAATAATTTGTACGGTTTATATTTAAAGTCGTATTGCAGCTTTAGCATCAAAATATATTATTATTGAATTTAATACAATGTTATTGTATGGAAAGGGGGCGCAATGAAAATTATGATTGAAAATTGTGTAGCGAATATTTAAAGTTTGAGAAGCACTGTTTTAAGCGTTTTCACGTTGAACGTATTTCACTGTATATGTATATGGACAGTATTATACACGCGAACACAATGCCACTGAATTATGTAAAATGACCTTTCCAAGAGCGTGCGCTCCTCTCATCTGCATAAAAGACAGTCCACGCAATCTAATCAATCAATCGTAATTTCAAAGTGGGAAGTATCTACAGAATATCATTATTTGTGCTTTTGAAAGCCGTTCAATTAAATTCCATCTTGTGCGGCAAATATGAAATGGAAAATGTCCAGTTGGAATACAATTGCGATTCTAGGGAGTTGAGTGACTCGAAGCTGTGTGAAATGTCACTCAATTTGTGACGGGCTCACGCGTCTTTTCATTAACATGTCCTTTTGGATTCTTTGGGGGCCAGAATGAATGGCAACTCTTTTCCAACCAACCCAAGAAGTAAAGCGTGAAGGAAAGATGCAAATTAGGAAGCTTTTAAATAACAGAAGTTTAGAGTAAGCTGTGTGGCATTTGGGGAATGTTATGATAGTTCGTATTTCAAGTGTGAAGAGGTTTTGAGAGGTTAAGGGACAGCCAACAGAAGTTACCCGTGACAGAGAGTCCTTAAGTCAAGGTGCATACCATTGCACGCCAGTGAACCGCAACTTAAACCAGGATCAGATTGATTGATACTTCGTTCGACATTAAGGTAGGAGTGACTATTTAAATATTCGGATCTGTGATAGCATTGGAATTAAGAGCTTAGGCGAGTTAGTTATTGGTAGTGGCCCGAGTTACGCTATTTCGGTTTTATATATTGTGTGTTTGGCCACCGCAGATTCTCTCACATATCATATTATTATTTAATCTGTTAAATGTTTAAGTTAAGATATTAATAAAGTCATTTTAAGGTCATGGCAGCTTCTAGTTCTTCATTTATTCCTACACCTCTAGCTCACGCTGGTAATCGAGGAAAAGGGCGCCCTTACAAATTTGCCGCAGTAATGAGTACGTCAAAAAATGTTATTTCGTAGTTAATAGGAAGGTTGAAATGCTCTAATGAAGCTTGGATGTCGTGAGATATACCGAGAAGGTATCTGTGTGTTCTTAATAGCAAAAAAGAACAGATATCTCACTCTGGGTGAAAAAGGTTTAATGTCTGCAACTGCTTAAAATAAGCAACTTCTAGAACGATTTAATCGAGCTAGTTTCTGAGTCCGAAAAAAAATAAAAGCTATCAGTTACAATCAAGATATCATAGGAAAAGTTTATGTTACTGTAATACCCCGAACTTCGCGTAGGTGGGACTGATTGGTAACCGCGTAAGTCAAATCCACGTAAGTCGGGGTAAAATTTTTCGCGTATAAATAGATACAAATTATTCTTAGATGAGGTCGAAGTCGAAAGAAAACAATAATTCACGAAAACAGTGTTTAATAAAATCTCAAATGTCACAAATACCAAAGCGCAAATTGAAGTTATTCAATTCCAACTATTAATTCTCAATCTATATATTTATTTACTTATCTTGGCGGAATTTTCAATCGTTAATATTTTTATTTATTTATTTACTAATATCTTGGCAAAACTTGAAAAGGAATTTTCAATCGTTAATAAAATTCATTTTAAAGCGCTTAATTGCGCTGAAATTTTTTTTTTTTTATAAATATCAGATTTTGATTTATTTGAGGGGAAATGACAACAAATCAATAATTTAATTATGATTAATAAAAATTAAATGGATTAAAACTTACATTATTTAATCAGAAATTACAAATAAATTCAGCCACGTTGGCATAATTTTTGGCGACTTGTGTCAAAGCTTTTTCAAAGAAAAAAGGGATGTTTTTTGTGTATACTTAATCACGTTTTAAAGCATTCAGTTGAACTGAAATTTTATATATTACGATTGTTTTGGAATGACAATAATGAAAACAATAATAATAATTCATTTTGTTTTAAATTTTCAATCCAATAAATGTTTCTTCGTTTCCAAATTTGATATAAAGGTACATATTTTTATGTGCGGCCCGTGAGATTATAGTGTTTTTCCGAAGTAGCCCGCAAGATCATTTGGGTTGGATACCCCTGTTTTAAAGCATTCAGTTGAACTGAAATTTTACATACACGCTTGATTTGGATGACATACGATACTAATTAATAACACGATGCTAATTAACTAATGATAATTAATATAAAATTAATTACCACTTAATATTGTGATTCCGTCATTTGTATATACATATTTATATTAATTGTAACTAAAATAAAATGTTTCTTTGTTGATTTAAGTAGGAATTGACTTAAAATTATTTTTTTATATTACTTGTTTTGCTGAATAAGATTTCATAAAATTTGACAAAGTAATCAGCAGGGTTCTCCCATAAAATTTCCTCGTTGCATGCTAATAATTTTTTTTATTCCTTGTTTTTCTGAAAAAATACACTTTTCGTTGTAATCTGTATTTTCTAAAATTTGTAATCCCTTTTCAATTAAACTGGAGGCCTCCTGTCAAATTCCCAATCGTCATTCGATATTCTGTTTGAAATGGGTCTAAAGCAGGGGTATTCAACCTTTTTTTCTGCTAGGCCGCATACGTATGTCAGCTATTTCACGTGGGCCACATACATATGTTATTTAACGCGAACCACAACATGAGGATAAATGAAGGGGGATGAAAAATGCTTTAAGACCGAGATAACATTTGAAATTTAAAATGTGGAAAATTGATCAAAATATTATAACTTCTGTTTTACTTTTTTAATTGTTATTTTTTATATTTTTTATTTGTGTTACTAACACTAAATTAGAAGCATTTAAGAAACACTCTTTCACAATTTCTGCATCAGTAAACGGTTTCATATGATTACCAATAATATAATAAACTTCATAGGATGTCTTTGTTACCTCTGTGATATTACCACTTACAAAACTCTTTGTTGCTGTTGCAAAGATTATTCGAGAAAGCCTATTTATCGCCTCTTGAAAGAGATCTTCGAGGAAAGGTTTCAATGATTGATTCCTGTTTATTAGTATTTTTTAAATACAGCACTTTTGTGACAAATCAAACAATTACTGATCCATGTTTGTTTTTCACTACAAAATGGTTTAAACTCCCAATCGTCTTGGAACGATATATCTTCTTCGAATATTTTTCACTTGCAAGACATGAAAAATTATGATTAAAAATTAGTTCCACTCATGGAATTGTCGCCACTCCACTATTGTCTGTTATCACTAACCGTAACCGCTCCAAATGGAAAAAAATATCAATTCGTAACCGTACGACACCCACAGCAAAAAAGAAAATTGATAGATTTGATTTCTTAACAAAAAATTTCTTACTAAATTTTTCATGAAATGTTCTTAAGGTATCCGACTACTTTCGGAACCGTGATTTTGCAAAAGCTTACAAATGGATAATATTTATGATATTTAGTGTCACTTAGATTAGAAAATGTATATAAAATTGATTTAAGAATATTATTACAATAAAAAATTATGCAAGTACAATATTTTGACAAAAAATGAACATAGAATGACCCATTTTCAAAATATTCTCCTTTTGTGAAAAATGCTTCTATTGTAATAATATTTTGCCTGTATATAGCTCAGACTACTGAACAGAGGCTCAACTAGAATTTTTGAAATATATTAGAAGTGGGTTTATCCATGTTTTACGACAACAGAGGGGAGAAGTTGTGTTTTAAGAAAAAACCGCCAATAATTATTTCAATGGGTTGTAACTGTGAAAATAATGTGAATTTTTCAAAAATGATAGTTGAGCCTCTGTACAGAGGACCGAGCTGTAAACAGGCAAAATATGATTATAATAGAAACATTTTTCACAAAAGGAGAACATTTTGAAAAAAAAAAGGTTAATTGTATGCCGAAATATTGTATTTAAATAATTTTTTTTGTCAAAATGTCCTTAAAACAATTTTATGCATGTATTCTAATCTAAGTGACACTAAATATCATGAAAATTATCCATTCATGCGCTTTTCAAAAATCACAGTTCCGAACGTAGTCGGATACCTTAAATAAGTAAATTTCTCAGACCAATGAGTCATGACCGGGGCACTTAAAAAAGGCTCGGTGGGCCACAGGGTGAATATCGTGGCCTAAAGAGTCCATTTCTTAAATGTATTGCTCTTGCTCCGGCATTTCTATGAGCTCATCAATTAGCTCCTGATTGTTGGAATCCAGCAGTACTTGAGCACCATCACTATCCATTTTTAAATTTATTTGCCTGACAAATCGACAACTTCTTCAATTACGTTGCCAATTTCCTAAGGCTCTGTCACTGATTCCGTTTAAGTTTCAGTGATGGAAAAAAAAAGAATCTTGTAACTCCGAATGACTAGCTAATGACTTGTAGCTCCGAATGAATGCTAGATGACTGCCTACCTTTGGACCCAATTTTTTTTAATAAAAACAAATTTTTGAAGCAAATTGAATGTTTTTATGAAGAAAATAAAAAAAAATGTAAATACATAAATTTTTTAAATTAAATATTGTACTTTTAGAAAAATTGGTTGTTTTCAAGGAAATTTTACCAATTTTTTTAAACGGGTAACACTATATAAAAAAATCTCTAATACAATTATCATAATTTTCTTCATACACAGCATACATATTATGGTGCTCTTCAAAATGAACCAAAATTTAAGAGAAATATTAAAAAAAAATTTCAGACAATTAAACATATTAATATGAAAAGTTTGATATTTTTAAAGTTTTTTTCTTTATAAAAACTACCCTAAATGAAAAAAATATTTAACCTACAACAAAACTTATGGTTCACTTTATGAAAAATAGTATAATCTTAAGATATCATGTCTCTAAAGAGTCTCTTTCAAAAAACATAATTTTGAGGAAAACTCATTTAAAGTTCTATCTTACTGCCCTTTTGCATAGAGTGATGTTTTTTAAAATTACTATAACTTTACTTTTACTTCGCGTAAAGGAAAAAAAAACTGTTTTGGAAAGAAAAATGTTCAAACTATAAGATTTTGAAATAAAAAATGCCTTATGAAGACGAAAAACGACATTTTCAAGGTAGGCAGTCACCTTAAGTCTTGGTAGCGCAAGTCGAGGTATTTTACTGTACTACTGTAACAAATATATTCGTTGGAATCACCAACAATGGTACACATTCATGCTTTGAATGAATCTGGATTTATTCTGAAGAGTGATTCTAGACAAAAAATAATGCATAGAAAAAGGTGGAAAAACTCATTGTAAACCACATAAAATATTTGTTGTTTATCGGTCATGTGTGGGCAATTCTAATACATAAAACACCATTACGATCTTTGATGAAATACGAGGTCGCGGTAGCCCAGTGGTATAGATATTGGATCGTGGCTTGCCTTGTCACGAGTTCGAGCCCAGTACCCCTAAAGACCCACCGTGTAGGGCAGCGATGCACGTTAAATCTGTCGAGAGCTGAAACGTCCTCCCATTGGTGTGGTGTGGTAGTTAGGAGAGGGGGTGACAGCTCAGGTGTCGTCCACGTCACTTGACCATGGTTTAAAATTATGTGGTCGCCAAAAGCCCTCGTGTAGCTGAACAGTGCGACGTTAATATTCAATCAATCAATTGATGAAATGCGATTACATCCCATCCATATTGCACCAATATTTTTTATAGGTCAACCTTCCGTTCGTGATGATTATGCCCATACAGTTCAATGTAAGTCTAGGAGACAATGTAAATTATGTCATCATAAGGTATGTACTAACTGGATCCATTTATTATCGAGCCCCGATTCCAATAAATAGAAGGAATGATGCATGTCATATCCTTTAAAACTCAAATCCTCATGATGAGAGCGTGGTGCGGAAGTTTGGAGAGTAGGTGCCAGCACAGATGTTGCAATCATAATATATCTATAGTGTGATTTAATATAGTATATATGCATAAAGTTTCTACTTCAAGAAGATACTGTTATAGATATAGTAAGAAATACACAGAATTATGAGAGAATCAACTTCTTTTCATCCATTTTTATGATTTATCTATCTGTTAAATCCAATCTGAAAAATATTATTTGTGACATGAACATAATATCATACAATATGTTAACATAATTTTTATCTCGTTTCTGATGTCATAACGAAGAAGAAAATTTCTGTGATACTTCAAAGAAATAAAAATGTTGCAAAAGCATCAAACTGAAATCGTTATAAAGTAACACAAGTAAACCGTACGAAACAGGATTTATGTCAAAAGTTTTCTAATCTTTTATTAACAGATAAAGAATTTAATGCTTTAAAATAAAGCTTCGGGATGTATTTTTCTTTCCTTTTTTAGGTTTTTCAACTTCTTAAAAGTCTATACACATTTATATATCTATCTTTAAATTTTTCCTTTGGTTCTATTTATAGAAATTATCAATGAAAGGGATTCGAATGAATTGATAAAAATCTTGGTATAAGTTGGAATTTAGAAATGGACAATTTTATCATAGTCAGGGGGCTAACTAATAATAATTATCAGATAAGCAGCATTAAAGTATTACTAAATAAAACGTAGAATTGTTAAATATTTCTATTTTTTATTTAGAATGTTTCATTCCCACTAAAATTACAAGAAGAAAAAAAAAAATTGTTCCATAAATAATCGAATATCGAAAGCTGTTTTAAAAATACATATTTTGATATAAGTAAGTTCTAATAAGTGTTTTGTAAAATTGCTTCATAAGCAGATATGCTTTTGGCAGATGTTTGCATCGCATCGAGAGTGAAGACATATATTTTGACAGGTATGGAACTAGATATGTCATATATTTCACCATCTGGCATTTTACTACATCTGTAAGAATTTTAAAACATTATTAATGCGACAGGGATTGATTTATGATGAGTTTTGTATTCATATTCGATGAGGAACTGTGTTCCCTGATATTCTTCAATCATCCACATGAATATTCTTTGACAATATATTAAAAATATTAAGATATTTGGTTATTTTCCTTTGCTTGGTTTCATTTAAAATATTTATCAACCAGATTTTAAAAATAGAATCTTGAAAATACTAGGGATTATGGTTGAGAAATTTTCAGTTTCGCCATATCTCGAAAATGTAATATACTAATTTTTTAACCATTGTTATTGACAAAATGTTTGAAAATTAGGATGTCACCCTTTATGTCCAAATCTAATATCAAAGATATGTCCCTTATTGTCAGATTATCAACAATTATTGATATAAGTTAAATTGTGTAGGTGATTTTACTAAATATGAATTTTCTGTTATCAGAAATAAGATTTGAATATTATATACAGCAACAATTCATTTGTAAATTGAACTTCCATTGTATTGGAACAAACTAGTCTTAATATAATGAAAAAAGGGACATAAAAAAAGTTAAAAAGAGGGTGTTAAGGAAAGTTTATATACTTTAGTTTTCCCATTGTTAGAAGATATCTGGAATAATATTTAATAAAAATACTGTAAAACCGTGGGAAAAATATTATTTTATGTCAATATACATTATACCGACCCTTAAAATTGCATCATGGGTAAGAAATATAAAAGGCAAATTTATATAAAGCCACCGGCGTATATTAACGTCTCACTCAGCCAATGCGTTAGTTGTCCTGGACGTATTTTTAAGTCTTTCCGAAGTATGATTTTTCTGTGCACTGCTATCCATAAAATTATTCCGAAGGCTTTGGGATGCAATAGAAAGAACCTTGTTTATTCCCCCCCCCCGGCATATGAGTCAGAACTCCATTCTCCTAATTTCCACACACGTCAAAGTAAAGATTTTGATCCACTACAGACTCTATGACCACTGGTGTCACAGTGAAGTCAATTTGTTGAAAAATACGTTCACTTCCTCTTTTAAAAAAGTAATAAACCTGAAAAGAGTTATCAGCTACTTTGAATTCAAGATTACAATGTTAATCTCAGAAATATTTATTGCTAATAATGATTATCTCAAAACTAGACTATTTTATTTACATTTATGGAAAAATAGTGAACATGAAGGAGTAAGGAAACAAGGTTAAATCTGAATTCAGAAAGAATTTTTGAAATGTTTTTCTTAATGTTCAGAAAAGTAACGTAGGCAAATTACTATAAATAGGCATTAAAGTATTTTATATAAAAATGGAAGTGAGAAAAATAAACAAACAGAAACTTTTTTTTTGTCCTTGCGAATCCATTTTAATAAATTAATAAGCATGAAAAAAACACGTTTTATTAAAATAAATGCATTAGAGTCTTAATTTCAAAAAAGTAATTAGCAATCCAAAAGGAGGAAAAATTACTTTCAAGAATTCCAAATGGCCATGAGACAAGTAAGTTCCCATCTACCGATGATTTTAAATTTGTGAACGCAATGGTTAATCCTAATGAAAAATTCATCTTACCATCTCAAACTCTTAGTAAGACATCAATTTTAATTCAATGAAGAGCAGTAAAATATGTTTGACGAGAAAACGCTTAAAAGGAAATATCGGTTAACACGAAATAGTACAACGGTCATGACAAACTACTATGCATTTTCATGCATTTCTTTTCTCTTAAAACGAAACGTAAATCTCTTAACCCGAAAACATTTCGCTTCTGGGAATGAACACTTAATGAAATATTTTTTATGTGTTATTGGACTATCTTACTGTATCATCAGATGAATTCACTGCAGTAAATGATGAGACTGTGTGTACAGTCCCAATTACGGCTGACAAAGTTATTTTGGAGTTTGTTTTAACTCAAAAAATGACATTGAGGCAGATTTCGAGGACGAAAATAAAATGAGTAATGCAGCTCCTGTTCTTACGTCATCCGAAATGAAGAACACCATGAAAAGTATGCGCAGTTATTTAGACGCATATTCCAATGGTGAAATGAATAACAAAATGGACGATATCTAAGCATTTGTTGAAAATTTGATGCTAAGGAAGACAATGCAAAGAAAGATTATTTTCCAAAGACTCAATAAATGTTTTGTTATTCAAAAAACTTGCAAATTTTGTATTAAATTTCATTAAGTTCTTTTGAATGGTTTTTTTAAAATTCATTTTTTTAAATACATGCATATATAC
Organism: Trichonephila clavipes; assembly: GCA_019973935.1. Lineage (NCBI taxonomy): Eukaryota > Metazoa > Arthropoda > Arachnida > Araneae > Nephilidae > Trichonephila > Trichonephila clavipes. The sequence goes on along the minus strand of BMAU01019196.1, from coordinate 562,031 downwards.
ATATCTATGTAAATAAAATATATTCTACTATACTTCATTTTGTTGAAAAAATGCTTGTTTTTGCAATATCCTTTAATACGAAATTCTTTTAACAAGAAAAAAATACTTCAGTCTCTTTAGTTTCGTGTTAACCCTTTATCTACCGCATTATGATTTACGGCAGTTTTTTTCATGCAATACTTTTTTTTAATCACTACTCTGAAAATTAAGGGATACACATAAACAAAATACTCAACTTTGGAAATTTAATCTCAGTTAGAGCTAATTAATTAATTAAGGATATTCAACTGTAAAAAGTTAATTATACAGACTATAGAATACAGAATAAATAGTCAAATCGTTTTTTAAGGTCTTCATTAACATACAAAAAAAATGACACTTATCTTTTGATATTAACTATTTTTTTTTCAGAAAAAAATGACAATCTTCGCAATCCGCTGATAACGCCGTCAACTGAAAACGCAAATTCTGCTATAAAACTATTCACTTTCCCCGCTAAAATACTCATTATAAAACCCGTGCTGCCATATATCTTGAAAGAGTGGATTTAAAAGAATATTCCTGCAAAGAGTATCGTCAGAGTATTCGTAAAAATGATTATTCTACGTAATTTTAAAGTGAGTGGCACTAATAAGTACCGTCGGTAGATAAAGGGTTAAGCGATTTTCGCTGTATATCCAAACGAGCAAAAAACCACCTTCTCAAATTTTTTATATTTCCTCTGCATAAATTTTTTCTGTGTGTGTCTCTGTATTAATTCTATATTAATGATACATTTGCGATGGTTTTCAGATCTTTATGACATACTTTCAGGAACTCAGTGGGAAAAAAATGTAATGTTAGCGAAACCTTCATTACTTTTTTGCTCTTTCATTGCATTAAAATCCATTCATTCACTGATCTAAATTTAAATAGGAAATTCGAATTTCCTTATGGGGTAAACGTTATGTTATCAATGGATGGTGTTGACGACGGATGACCTAAAGCTGTAAACGACAACAAAATTTAATAATACTAAAAAAATATCTTGAGATGATTGAGAAGTTCCAAACCAGGCTTCGTGCACAGATTTATTCGAAATATAAACAAAGAGAAAATTTCCCTTCTGTCGAAAATCATATGGAGCCACATGTGTGCTTTAAATCTAATCTTCATCCATCAAGGTCATATGAAAAAGTGCGTAATATCTAAGGATTTCCTTATAAAGAGCAGCGTTAACGAATTTTGTATCCAAATTTCTTGTCTTTTTTTTACCCTTCAAATCTGACCACGCGAACGTTTTCATTAATTACATCCTTTTCTACTCACTTCGCATCATTTCCCTTGGAAGAAAAGGGGACGAATTTCTTTTCCTGTCAGAACTGAAAATTTTTACCCGAGTGGGCGTTGGCCTTATCGTGAATAGGCAAATAGGGCGTGTGTCGACATCTTATTTTAATGTAACGATGTTTATAAATATAAATATTACACATTTTTTTGACAGCTGAAGAACGTTATGAAGTATTGAAAGTGTTTAAGGTTTTTATTTATGTATGTTGCTGAGTTGAAATAGTTGTTACAAAACATTCCTCCATAATATAATTTAATTATGGTCATATGTTATTTAAAATATATTTTTTATTTTTACTTGACAGATTACTGTTGATGCTTATTTATATTTAAACATAAGATTTGCAATGAAAATGGCTTAACCCGAAACTGAGGAGTCTGAAATACTTTTTTCGTGTTAAAGAATTTTGCAAAAAACAACAAAAAAACCAACAACATATTTGAGTTAAATTTATTTGAATCGATATGTATATACACATGTGTTTAATAAATATCAAATAAACAGAAATATTCCTTGGACCTTAATGAATTTTAATGTAAAACTATCAAGTTTTTTGAAAAATGAAACATTTATTGCGTTTTTGGAGAATAATTTTATGTTTTTCTTTGTATTGTCTATTTTAGCATCAAATTCCTCAATATTGTTAATTTTGTAACTCATTTCACCATTGGAATCGGCGTCTAAATACCAGAAAACTCTTTTCATGATGTTCCTCATTTCAAATGACGTTGGAATAGGAGCTGCATTATTAATTTAATTTTTGTCGGGATATTTTTTTAATTTTGAACTAACTCCAAAAATGTCTTCGTCTGCCCTAATTGAGGCTTTACACTCATTATCATCATCTACTGCAACGAATTCTTCCGAGAAAACAGTAGGACAGACCAATCCGTCTGGTGTTTTCCGTATTTTGTTCATTCCCACAAGGGAATGTGTTCGTGTTAAGCGATTTTTGTTTCACGTTAAGAGAAAAAATGCATGAAAATACGTAGTAGTTTGTAAGGACCGTTGTATTAATTCGCGTTAACCAATATTTTGTCTAAAGCGTATTCACGTTAAGCGTATTTCACTGTATATGGAATTAACAATAATTTATTTTTGTGATTGTTTACGAAAAATCAAACTTTTCTTATGGTTTTAGATATAAAAAAATACATATTAGAAAAGTTGTTATGAGTCATGGAAAATTTATATACTCTTACACACACACAAAAAGCATGCAAAAAGTAAACATCTAATGTGAAAATTTTTTACGAATTTTAAATATATGATTAGCTTAAACTTATAAAGGGTGTTTTTTTAGAGGTATAGAACTTTAAATTGCAATAAAACAACGATGTATTATTCGATTGACATGAATTTTTTTTATTCGAAAGATAAATCTTGTGGCATTACATTTTAAATATGATTTCTGGCATAGGACTGCCACGGCTGGCTCGGATGTAGTCCAATCTGGACGTCCAATTTTCGATGACTTTTTCCAACATTTGTGGCCGTATATCGGCAATAACACGGCGAATGTTGTCTTCCAAATGGTCAAGCGTTTGTGGCTTATCCGCATAGACCAATGACTTTACATAGCCCCACAAAAAATAGTCTAGCGGTGTTAAATCACAAGATCTTGGAGGCCAATCCACAGGTCCAAAACGTGAAATTAGGCGGTCACCCAACGTGTCTTTCAATAAATCGATTGTGGCACGAGCTGTGTGACATGTTGCGCCGTCTTGTTAGAACCACAGCTCCTGGACATCATGACTGTTCAATTCAGGAATGAAAAAGTTAGTAATCATGGCTCTATACCGATCACCATTGACTGTAACGTGGTGGCCTTCATCGTTTTTGTAGAAGGATTCCACCAGCCCATAAAGCGCACCAAACAGTCAGTTTTTCTGGATGGAACGGTGTTTCGACATACACTTGTGGATTAGCTTCACTCCAAATGCGGCAGTTTTGTTTGTTGACGTAGCCATTCAACCAGAAGTGCGCTTCATCGCTAAACAACGCTTATGAAAATCGCGACCCTTATTTTCGAAATAAAATTGCACAATTTGAAAGCGTTGTTCAGGCGTGAGTCTATTCATGATGAATTGCCAAACCAAACTGAGAATAAATCACTTGACAGCTGTTAAATCGGTCGCCATCTTGAAAAGTAATGCCAACTTAAACTTCTATACCTGGAAAAAAACACTCTGTATTTGAGTGCATATTGTTGTTAAATAACATGAAACTGATTTATTAATTACTAGATAGCCCAAAGGAAGTCATTTCGAGTGCTTTTTAACTTCGATTAGAAAAAAATTACATATAATTATAATGAACACAATTTCTTAGAATTTTTTCGAATATATTTTTTTCCCAAGTGAAGAAATTTTTTTTTACTGTTATTATTTACTAATGACTTGTTATGTAACTGTAAATAATATAAAAAAATAATAAAAATTAATCTTAAACAAATTTTCTTATACATTAATCATTCTTTTACAATGCAGTCATTTTGACTGCTTTTGGGTGGCCGCGGTAGCCGAGTGGTATAGGTATCGGATCGTGGCTTGCCATGTCACGAGTTCGAGCCCAGTACCACTAAAGACCCGCCGTGTAGGGCACCGATGCACGTTAAATCTGTTGAGAGCTGAAACATCCTCCCGTTGGTGTGGTGTGGTAGTTGGGGGAGGTGGTGCCAGCTCAGGTGTCGTCCACCATGGTTCAAACTTGCGTGGTCCGTCGCCAAAAGCCCTCGTGTAGCTGAACAGTACGACCTTAATATTCAATCAATCAATCAATTTACCGCTTTTGGGCAATATAGGTATATACTAAGTTTCCGTCTTTCTTGTGGATAATAATTACACACAGAAATAAAATAAACTGAATTTATATATAAAAAATATAAATATTCACAAACTTGGAAAAGATTGAGAAATGAAAATTAGTTATTTATAAAATAAAATGTTCGCACATTCGATATTTCTTTTTCGCGTGAATTGTTTTGTAAATGGTATCATATATGCATTAATTTTTTTTCGAATTCTTGACTTTTTTTCAAACAAAAACATAATCTAAACACCAAATATATTTTACTTTATTTCATTTATAGAGTTCTCACTTTTCTTTCTGTGTTTTATATTTTAGTTCCAACGGGGATAATTTTCTTTCGATTTTCTTTCAAGATTTTACTAGCATATTTGACTGAGCATTTTCATGAATTTAAATTCTAATTTCGTGAGGCAAAAAGTCGAGGAGAGTTTTTTCTGTTTGCATTAGAATAAATCTTCTAAAAATATACTGAGTTGAATCTAAAATAAAATTTGTAGAGTTTATCCGAAAATTTCCTGATATATATATATATATATATATATATATATATATATATATAATATATATATATATATATATATATATATATAAAGAGTGTTTTTTCCAGGTATAGACGTTTAAGTTGGTCAGCTGTCAAGTGATTTATTCTCAGTTTGGTTTGGCAATTCATCAAAACGATCATCAAGCAAGGCGTAGATTCGTCGAATGGGCCCAAAACGAGATTGCCGTTGTTCCCGATTTTCATAAGTGAATTTTGTTTAGCGATGAAGCGCACTTCTGGTTGAATGGCTACGTCAACAAACAAAACTGCCGCATTTGGAGTAAAGCTAATCCACAAGTGTATGTCGAAACACCGTTACATCCAGAAAAACTGACTGTTTGGGGTGCTTTATGGGCTGGTGGAATCCTTCTTCAAAAACGATGAAGGCCACAACGTTACAGGCAATGGTGATCGGTATAGAGCCATGATTACTAACTTTTTCATTCCTGAATTGAACAATCATGATGTCCAGGAGCTGTGGTTCCAACAAGACGGCGCATGGTGTCACACAGCTCGTGCCACAATCGATTTATTGAAAGACACGTTTGGTGACCGCCTAATTTCATGTTTTGGACCTGTGAATTGGCCTCCATGATCTTGTGATTTAATACCGTTAGACTATTTTCTGTGGGGCTATGTTAAGTCATTGGTCTATGCGGATAAGCCACAAACGCTTGACCCTTTGGAAGACAACATTCGCCGTGTTATTGCCGATATACGGCCACAAAAATGGAAAAAGTCATCGAAAATTGGACGTCCAGATTGGACTACATCCGAGCCAGCCGTGGCAGTCATATGCCAGAAATCATATTTAAAATGTAATGCCACAAGATTATCTTTCGAATAAAAAAATTCATGTCAATCGAATAATACATCGTTGTTTTATTGCAATTTAAAGTTCTATACCTCTAAAAAACACCTTTATATATATACAAGTGTATTTCCTAATGAGACAATCACACATATTCATAAAAATCCACAAGCATAAAATCAGTATATTTTTTATCATATTTTATTTGGATTTTTTCACGCACTATTTTAAAACATCACGGAAATGCTTTTGAATATATATATTTTTTTGCATTATATAGCGCACTATGACGAGTACTCAAAAGTATGGGCCAACTTTTATTTCAGAGAATTTTTTCTTACCATTGATATTCTACCGAAATTTATTTTTGGTAAGTGGATAATTTATGGTTGCTTTTTTTAGTGTATATAAGAAACGTGTTATATACTAAACGAAGACTCTCAAGCTTTTCCTGCTTTCTCGTACGCCGAAATCATAAGATTTTTAAAAAATTATTTATTGAACATATTTGTTAGACAACTTAGTAGTTCCAAGAATTTTTACTGAAACAGATATAAAATCTTTCAGCATTTTAAAGAACAATAAAACTTCAAAAAGTAAAATTGCGTGAAATTTAAGTGTCAGGATGTCACAATTACTGAGTGAAGTAAAAAACGTGCAATTATTTTTTATAATTAAGCAAAAAGAACTTTTTAAAAATTCTTACGCTGTATCTAACTTTATTCACTGCAAAAGTTACTACATTAAAAATACAGTAATTGAAATAAAAAAAATATATACATATTCATTCCCCTATTCATTCCAATATTCATTCCCCTTCTTTTCTTATAATCAGCAGTACTTTTTTGTTTTATTAAAAAAAAATCGCCTGTTTTGCATGAATTTTCTCCGTCAAAAAATAAAGGCATATAGGAAAAATATACATTAATTTATAAATGGTCTGATGAATGGATAATTGAGGAATTGCTGTAACAGAAAAGCAATTTCTTAAACTAAAGGATGGAATAAATGTGAGGAAAAATTTGGTCTTCAGAAATAATACTCGAATTATCGTGGATATAAGAGTTGCGATCACATAAAAGTTTACTCAATAAACGACGCAAAACGAAAACTACGGATTTTAATGGCGATGATAGATACAGTGCTGTGGGAAAATAAATAGTTTCCGAATATTTTTATCATTTTTTTCCCGGTTATCTCTTTATGACTGCAAATGTATATTTGAAATTCGGTTTCTGGAATTTGAAAATCTCTTTAAAATAATTAGAAAACCATTAATTGGTACAAGTGATTTTGTGTAAATATTCATTTATCAGACCGAGTATTTTATTTCAAATAAAATATATCTTTATACATAGAAGAAAAGTGACTCTCACACTCACTAATTCATGAGATATCCGGAACTGTTAGATTTAAATATTTGGAATTTGGTAAGCATGTTTCTTTTGTTGTGTTGATATCTGCTAAAATGGGGTTTGAGAACAATGACTCCTAAGAGAGTCGAGGACGCGTTATAAATTAAAAAAACCCATATTTTTGAACTATTACACCTACAGATTTAAAGTTTGGAAAGAATGTTTCTTCAGGCATGTTGTTAAGAAAGGGTTGCAGGGATGGGGGCGTAAATATAATAAGCACTATTGTTTTAGAAATTTAATTCCTGTCCTTTTTAAATCAAGAGGCGAGAGCCATGAGAATATTTTTGTTGTTCTTTTTGTAAAATGATTTACTCACAGCTTTCTGAACAACACAATTTATTAACAAACGATAACGAAAATGGCACACAGCAAAAAAAGAATATGACCACTGCACACAGCGTATGATCAGGGTGTTCCCCGTAGAAGGAATGTGAGGAAGGAGGTGGGAAAAAAACGCGTGGGCGAAATACACATTTATCCTTCCGCCAGAAAAAATAGTTTACTCGTCTCAATCCAACAGTTTTTTAATACAGTCGAGAGCTTAAGGGTAGGATTTAGATATCTATTACTTAAAACAGTATATAATCAAACGACAACATGCGGATAAAAGATAAATCCTATATATAAATGAAGTTATTTACTTTATATTTATATTTTATTAAAGTCTATGAATTTCGAATGTAAACAATAAACATTTTAATGTATAATAAATGAACTTAAATAGCTCATAAACTTAATTAAAAGCCAGCAAACGTGCATAATGTCTGTCTTGATTATTAACAATAGATATGGTTGTATTGAAACATTGACTTCATTGATACTGATTAAAATTTCGTCATATCAAAGCATAAAAAGGAATCATTGGTTTTCAACATTCATTTTGAAAATTAAATTTTTGTCATCCTTGTTTTTTACTGAAAGAAAGCAAGAAAAGATTTTAGCGAAATTGAAAACTTTCATTAGTTTTTGCGGAGTTTAACATCGGCTTTTATAAATCTTTTTCATCCGCGATGTGCCTGAAAACAAATAGAAACGTAAGCATAAAAACAAATTTCTTAATGAAGCCAGAAGAAATTTTATGAGTCTGGTCACAATTTATGAGAAAATTACGATATTCGGATATTGTGAAAGTTGTTATTTTTTTATCCAACTTCTTTAAGTCATACACTAAAGTTCTTTTAATGTTCAAGAATTGTTTACGAAAAGTTCGAAACTCAGAAGAAAAAAAGGAAGAAAAGCGGATGTGATTTTGGCTTCTCTCTAAAATGAATTTTTTTCTCCCGTAATTCTTTTTAATAGATACTTAATAGGAGAATTTTTTTTTATTATTTGTCTGTAAATTTAATAAAAATATAAATAAAAAGTTAGAAAATATTTTTTTAAATAAAGAAGTTTATTCTATTAGAATGTTTTAAATGCATACGCATGAAGTATTCAATCTAGATGTTGCGTGTTATCTTACATTGATGTTTTAAAGTATCCAACTACGTTCGGAACCATAGTTTTGCAAAAGCGTAGAAATGAATACTTTTTAAATATTTAGTGTCATTTAGATTAGAATTTACGCATAAAATTATTTTCAGAATATTTTTATAATAAAAAATAACTTGAATACAATATTTTAGCAAAAAATGAGCATAGAATAACACATTTTCAAAACATTCTCCTTTTATGAAAAATGCTTCTTTTAAAATATTTTGCCTATATGTAGCTTAGACTTCTCCAGAGAGCCTGAACTAGGACTTTTAAAAAATTCAGATTATTTTCAGAGTTACTACCGATTGAAAGTATTATCTGTGTATTTTTTTTCTTAAAATGTTTTACACTCTGATGTCTTAAAATATGGATAAATTTACTTTATAATTATATATTTCAAAAATCCTAGTCCAAGCCTTGTACAGAAGTCTGAGCTGTGTATAGACAAAATATTATTATTATAGAGTCATTTTTCATAAAAGAGGTTTGAAAATAGGTGATTCTGTGTTTTTTTTTGACAAAATATCGCATTTAAATTTTTTTATTGTTAAATATTCGGAAATTCACACTAGATATTTAAAAAAAGTATTTGTTTGCATGCTTTTTTCAAAATCACGATTTCTAACGAAGGCAGATATATTAAACTAAAATGATAAAAAGTGAAAATATGCGCTTTGCGGGAAAGCATAAATACCTTTTAATTTTCTCGCATTTTCTCGTAAAGGTTTTACAAAGAAATGCATTTTAAATAATTAAAAAAAATCTTGAGAAAAGTAATAATTTTTATTGTAATTCCTAAGATTAAATTTATAGTATGGGAATAAAAGATACTAACCTATAATTATTTCAATTCTGGGATTAGAAATTTTCATGCTTTTAAGTTATGTATAAATATTTTAGCTATAAATAAAGACTCGGTTGTTCGATTTACATTAGATGGATTTTCTTTAAATCCATACAGGTAAACACAGAAATTGAAGATAAATATGTGTGTATTATATAAATTACTCAAAAGCAGATATTTTCTTTGAACAAAACTTATGGTTGATCAAGTTTCGTGTTTTTCGTAAACACGTAAGCATCATGATTGATGATTACGTTTACACCATTTCAGCTATTCATATGTAAGGGCTGAAAACGAAACATATACGATTTATCGATCTTTTAGCACTCTGATTTCATTTATAACTCAGAAAAGAAAAGTAGTTTTTTTTTAAATAAGATACAAACATTCGATAGTGTACTAGGACACAGAAAAATGAAAATCGTATGAAAATATATTTTATGTATAAAATTAACGTATAAAAAAATTAGATTCATTTTATTAGTAATTGCGGTCTTTTAAAAGTAAATTAAATATATTATTATGCTAATAAAAAGACAATAATTTTATAATTATGTTAATTTATATTCATTAGTTAAAAATAAGTTCATGAAAAAAAATAATACGAATGAAAGCGTTGTCGTATGTTGTAGAGTGGAGTAAATTACAAAAATTCCTCTTATAATTATTTCAATGTAACAAAATCTAATGAAGCATCTGTAGGCAGTGCATTTTTTTATGAATGATGTACAGTTGGAGATATTCTCGATAGAACTACTTACTTATTCATTCACTTTTAAATCAAAATTCTTTTCGAACAAATGTATCGGAAGTCATTCAAGGAAACATTTTGTGGCTGGAATTTTTTTTTCTTTCCAGATGCATGTAGTAAATCAAATGAAGCTGACTTGCCATTAAACAATGTGACATGATGCACTTAAGCAAAAATTTCTTTAAAATGAATTATAGTTTACTTTTTGAAGAGGATTATTTGAATGATTTTGTTGAAGTATGTATTTGTTACGTATTCATACTGTGACGTTTTCGCTTCACACATCAGAAAAATCGGCTTCTTTTTGTGGATAGGATAACAGCGTTCCTATGCACACGTGCACCCTTAAACTTCTGCTGTCATCGCCCCAGCATCCTTTGACCGTGAGAAAACCCCACTCTGGAGAGAACAGAAAGGGGGTCCGTTGGAAAACACCAAAGAGAACGGCTGAGGCCTCTCTCACAATAACATACTCTGTGAACTCTAATGAAATAATCAATATTATACATAACTTCACTCTAAACATATATACTGTAATTAATATCTATGACATAAATAAACCAAACATTTAAATTCCTAACTCTCACGCTATCATTAACTTTCTAAAACGTCAAAATAATAACGAATATATGAACATGTAACGTATATATGATTACACATACAGTTTAAAAAGTATTTCTAAGCAAAAATTTAAGGATTTCTTTTTAAATGTTCTAAAAACGATTTTAAAAAACTATATAACATATAAATACTATAGATTTTTCTCCCTTTCATTTAATTCATTTAAGAAGTTCTAGGAGATTCGATGGTAAAACTTTCTCGACGAGAAATTGTCTGAGTACTAAATAATTCTTTCTGTTTAAGCAAAACTGTAAACTAGCTCTTAGCTTTATAAAAGATAAGTTTAGACTCGAGAAAGACAATAATAATTTTAACAGAAAGAGAAAATAATTGCAAGTTTAATCTAAAATAATTTGCATGTTAATGACTAAATACAGATGCGATGTTTTTCAAATGAAATCATTATCTGCAATATAAGGGGCAGCTTCTTCACTCTTGAATTTAACTTTATATATACTCATTACCATAAAATTCTGCGCACCAAGAAAAAAGTCGTCAAAATGAAACAAAATTTTACATATGCAAGCATTACTTTGATATAAGCGAGTGATTAGAAAATCAAAGGAAAAAGGATAATTTATAGCAGAAAAAAGTACAAATGAATGAAAGTTTTAGTACTCTGTTTGACCTCCTCTAGCGCGAATGCACGATGCGATACGAGCGGGCATTGATGCATACAAGCTCCGTATGATGTCCTGAGACATCTAGTTCCAGAGCTGCTGCAAACACACCTCTAATTCGACCAAACTCATAGGCTGTCCAGCTTGACGTGACACCACCATGATACCACCAGATATGCTTGATTGGGGATAAATCTGGGAATCGAGCAGGCCAGAGAAGGGTAGTAATGTGGCGGAGGCAGTCTTGTGACATCCTTGCTGTGAGTGGCTGGGAATTGCCTTGTGGAAAAATGGCTCCTGGGAGCCCTGCCGTGTGTGGCAACACATGTGGCCGAATGATGTCACGGACGGACCGCTGGGCTGTTATTGTGCCATGGATCAATATAAAGGTGACTGTGTATCGTAAGCAATGACACCTCATACCATCAAATCAGCTGTGGAAGTGGTATGTCGCTGTAAAGCGAAGGCAGGACTGAGGCGTTCACCACAGAGCTTACACAAACGAACGCGATTGTCATCACTGCTCAAGTTGAATCTAGATTTGTAGCTGAAAACGATATGATTCCATTCTGTTGCAGTCCAATCCCATCGTCCAAACGGAGGTGTGGGTGGGTGCCATGGCAGAACACGTGATGGGAGCCGCGATACCAGTTGTCCTTCATCAAGGGGCCTTGCAATGGTTTCAAGAATACACAGGGGCCCTTGGTGAAGGTACTGCCTGTGTTAAGACAGCAGCCAATGAGGCAGTTGGCTCTACGCGCGCGTGTCGTATGATGTGACGGTCTTCTCAATGCCTAGTTATTCAAGGGCGTCCTGAGCCTGGTCACCGAGTAAATGACGAATTTTCTGCCCACTGGTCTCAACATCTCCTCACAGTGAATCAAAACGGCTTACTTGAGGAGCTACTCGGTGAGTTGACAACCCACCTTAGATCATCCCGAGGATTTTTCCCCTTTCGAACTCTGACGGCTGCTCATATTGTCTACGATGGCGGCATAACGGCATGTCTTCTTCAGCGTTTCTTTTCAAAAGATTAAGTACACTCAAACAAGCTCTGCTTACCTGTTTTATTCTCCAAGGCGAACGAAGTTCAACGCCCTCTTGGCATTACGTAATGTGCAATCATGCTGCATTTCTGATCATTTGTATATCTACCCGACGTGTACTTACATGCCAAGTTTCGTTATGATCTCACAATTATTTCTTGGAGCTCAAATTTTTATGGCAATGAGTGTAAAATATTAGCTATGGCATAAATAAATAATTGAATAACAAGAATTAATTCAAATAACATATTTAAATGAATTCTTTTGGAAATGAATGTGGATTTCAATATAACGAAGGCCAACTAAATAAAATAACAAAAACGAGAATGAATCTCACAACACAGCAACAATACAGAATATATTACATAGATTAAAAATTATTGAATGATAGATTTATTTTTCATACAAGTTATATTGTGAAACTGAAGCTAGCAGGTTTCAAATCAATATACACATCAACCAAATTTAGACGTACTTTCAAAGTATTATTTAGCTTCGTCTTTTAGCATTTGGTTTTAAGAAAAATTAGCCAAGTAAACATACACTAAATCTCACTAAAGCTGCATCTTAAAAATTCTGAAAACTGTTGTATTGTTTTACTGAATGGTAGTTGATGTAAAAAATTTTTAAAAATTATTTAAGAAGCTGAGACTGTGTGGCTCTGGCGGATTTCATTAAACAATTAAATTTTGAATTGCTGTAATGAATTGCTGTACTTGAAACTATCTGTAAACTCGAGTAATGATAAATAAGATCTGTGTGAGTAATGGCTTAGTAAATAATTATCAGTTTCGTAACTACGTAGATTTGTCTTGGTAAATTTTATTGATTCTATTTTAATACAAATATATATATACACTTTTTATTCAATTCCAGTGATTCTCAAGCCTTTTTTTGTTGCACAGTTCACTTTTAACTAATTCAAAATTTGGCGGCACACTCTCTAACAATAAAATAAATTTAAAAGAATTTTACTTATCTGTAATACTCCATGTAAAATAGTTTTTGATAATAATTTTCAATGTTAAATAAAATAATATTTACGACAAAGGCAACAAAATGTCTAATGAGTGATTAATTACAAATTAATCATAAGAATACATTTAATGCGAACTTTGAGCTTGATGGTTTTTGATAATTCCTTTGTATTGTGGTCGTAAAAAAAGGATATTGCCACTCTCCTTTCATCATCATATTCCTTTGAAAGTTTCGATCTTTTTCTCATTTTTATATTTCTCAATGCCGAAAATCCGAATTCACACAAATAAGATGCAGAAAATTGAAACAATATTTTTAAAGCTTTTTTGGCTATTATGGAATCATCACCTCTAATTTTAGTCCAAAAAGAATTAATGGACTCTTACGAATGTTTTGAAATTAAATTTCGATAATTACAGAGCGAAATTAGTTCTGCCTCTTCATTCAAAGTTAATTCATGTACAGATATATCTGATGCATCACAAATGGATTACGAACCCAATAAAGCTTATTTATATCTAAATTTGAGACGTTATGGGTAATACTATCCTCTAGTGCTGTCAAATGGCAAATAATAGTTTTGTGAATAATTTGTCTCTATAAAATGGACAAATGATTAGGTTCAGGATTTTTTTTATTGTTTTCCTCAGTGTATAAATATAAATATTTAAAAGATTTAGTAGCACTCAAAAGTGCGCAGAGTGGTTGAGAATCACTGTTCTATTTAATTCTAAAGTGTTCATAACTCGAAATTTGAAATTTTATATGGAAATGCAGTGATTTTCTTTCCAGAAGGAAATGATGGGATGCGTTGTCGCATTATTACGTGTTTTTTATTTCTAACGGGCTGAAGATTGGTATTTTACCATTGCAGACCTAGTAAAGGGTGTTTTTTTAGAGGTATAGAACTTTAAATTGCAATAAAACAACGATGTATTATTCGATTGACATGAATTTTTTTTATACGAAAGATAATCTTGTGGCATTACATTTTAAATATGATTTCTGGCATAGGACTACCTCGGCTGGCTCGGATGTAGTCCAATCTGAACGTCCGATTTTCGATGACTTTTTCCAACATTTGTGGCCGTATATCGGCAATAACACGGCGAATGTTGTCTTCCAAATGGTCAAGCGTTTGTGGCTTATCCGCATAGACCAATGACTTAACATAGCCCCACAGAAAATAGTCTAGCGGTGTTAAATCACAAGATCTTGGAGGCCAATTCACAGGTCCAAAACGTGAAATTAGGCGGTCACCCAACGTGTCTTTCAATAAATCGATTGTGGCACGAGCTGTGTGACATGTTGCGCCGTCTTGTTGGAACCACAGCTCCTGGACATCATGATTGTTCAATTCAGGAATGAAAAAGTAAGTAATCATGGCTCTATACCGATCACCATTGACTGTAACATTGTGGCCTTCATCGTTTTTGAAGAAGGATTCCACCAGCCCATAAAGCGCACCAAACAGTCAGTTTTTCTGGATGTAACGGTGTTTCGACATACACTTGTGGATTAGCTTCACTCCAAATGCGGCAGTTTTGTTTGTTGACGTAGTCATTCAACCAGAAGTGCGCTTCATCGCTAAACAAAATTCGCTTATGAAAATCGACCCTTATTTTCGAAATAAAATTGCCCAATTTGAAAGCGTTGTTCAGGCGTGAGTCTATTCATGATGAATTGCCAAACCAAACTGAGAATAAATCACTTGACAGCTGTTAAATCGGTCGCCATCTTGGAAAGTAATGCCAACTTAAACTTGTATACCTGAAAAAAAAACACTCTGTACAACCCCCGGAAGATGTTATATCTTTTTAGTGCGGCACCATATAGGCGGCTACCAATCGCAGAAGGTAATTTTGACGCCTAATTTTCTACCTAGAGGGAGGCACTTGAGATCTGACAATGCGAAGCTGTCCTGGGATTTAATTTTGCCGAAAGCACCAAAGACATTTTATTAAATGTAAAAAAGGATATTTTGCTGATAGGAGCAGATTCAGACAAAAAGCAAAGCAAATGGGTAGCGCCTCTCTTAGCATGAACAAAAGAAACCGATTCTAATAATAGGCTTAACATTATAGATCTTTTCAATCGAAATTTGTGTGTGTGTGATTCTCAATTTTGTCCCTTCTCTTATTTGTTAGGTTTCGGTGGCATTGGCTCTTAATGCTTGTCATTTACTCTTGTGGTTAGAGTGGTAATTTACTCTTGTGGTGTGGTTAGACTCTAGTGGTTAGAGCATCAGACTCCAGACTGGAAGTCCTGGATTCGATGCCCGATGCCACCAAATACCCTCCCAGTACACACGGAGTTCGTGCTCGTTAAATCAGTGGGTTCGAAGTCTTGTGGACTGAGTCACGATCGTAGGGGACTGGAAAATATTTCCCTCCCCTTCAGTTCCATGCAAAAATTGTGGAGGTGGAGATAGGTGGTGTATTCATATATCATCCCTTCGGGGAATTTCGCAGAGCTAAATCGTACTGTCACCTGTATGGTGCTCAAGGACAACGACAGACGTACTTCTAGCTCCTTGCCACGATGAATTTCGTGGGCCTCGATCTGACTACGTCAGACAGGTGGCATTAGAAACAACAACAACATTCCGGCGAAAAGTGCGCATCTATATTTAGAAATTGCATTTTTAATTTCAAAGCGTATTCGTCGCATAACACACACCCATTTTCTTTTTATTGAAAAAAAAGTTCACTTAAAAACAACTGGTCACGAAATATCTGACTTCACCGTAGTGTTCTTTTGCTTAGCGGACAGTACATCAAAATCCATGGCTATTTTTTTAAGAAAACCTATGCCGAAATCTGATATCCCGAAAAGTGTTTTTATTCATGTTCATGAAAAGCAATGGATGGACGAAAAAGGTGTAAAATCGTAGATAAGAAATGTATGGTGAAAGCGTCCTGATGCCTTAAGGAATCCAGAAAGCCTTTTGGCTTGGGCATGTACAGATCTAAAGGATAGTACTAAGAAATGTCTGACAGAGTGCAACACAGACATGGTAATTTTTACGGGCGGATGAACGGCATTTGTTCTGCTTTTAGAGGTGTATGTGTCAATGAACGATTCAAAGAAAATTTAGAGCGACAGTGGAATATTTGGATGTTAAAAGGTGGAATAACATTTACAAAAGGAAACCAAATGCATGTGTATAAATCTAATTTTCATATTCTCATCGTTTCTTTATTTTTAAAACTGTCATTTTATGCGTGGCATATAACGAGCACCAGTAACTTGTAATCTTATTTTTTTCGTGTTTAAGGATCCGACTACGTTCGGAAACGTGATTTTCAAAAGCGCATAAATGGATAATTTTCATGATATTTAGTGCCAATTAAATTAGAATATATGCATGAAAATGTTTTAAGGACATTTTGACAAAAAAAAATTTATTTAAATGCAATATTTTGGCAAAAAATTAACTTAGAATAACCTTTTTTCCAAATGTTCTCCTTTCGTGAAAAACGCTTCTATTAGAATAATATTTTGCCTGTATATAGATCAGACCTCTGTTCAGAGGCTCAACTAGAATTTTTGAAATATATAACTTAGAAGTGGGTTTATTCATATTTTACGACAACAGAGGGGAGCAATTTTAAGAACAAAACGCCGATAATTATTTCAATTGGTGGTAACTCTAAAAATAATGTGAATTTTTCAAAATTTCTAGTTGAACCTCTGTACAGAGGTCTGAGCTATATACAGGCAAAATATTATAATAGAACCATTTTTCACAAAAGGAGAACATTAGGAAAAAAGATTATTCTAAGTTAATTTTTTGCCAAAATATTATATTTAAATAAATTTTTTTTGCCAAAAAGTCCTTAAAACAATTTTATGCATGTATTATAATCTGAGTGACACTAAATATCTTGAAAATTATCCGTTTACGCGCTTTTTTAAAATCACGGTTCCGTACGCAGTCGGATACCTTAAGTGAGCATAATACGCTGGAATATACAGTAAATTATTTTATTATATCAACCACAATGGCAAAATGAATTTTTACAATTAAATTTCGTATATGGTCGTGATAAAGTTTTGAAGATGTAATGAATAAAAATTAACATATCTGTATATAATAAAAGCACTCAAGCATTCAAATGAAATCGTTTAATTTTTTTAAATTTTAAGATGGAGTAAAAATCAACGGTAATCAACGGCATTATCGAATCATTCATAGTATATTTGAATCTATATTATTCTTTCAGGTACCCCATTTCGTGAAACTGTTAACGTACGAATTATGTGCTATGTAAAATGCGGATAACGACTTTCGTACGAAATTTCGAAATGTCATACAGATGTTTTTAGCATATATTTTAAAATGTACATACGTCTACCTTAAAAATTTCGTTCTCTCCGAATAAGAGAAAATGCAATTTTTTGATATCCAAAACATTCTGACATTTTTGTCAGGGCTCTTTTTACACCTCAGCTGCTTTGGATCTATTCCATGAATTATTCTCGGGGGAAAATATATCATATTAAGAAAGTCTTGAAATAGAAATCCATCATGTTAACTCACCACGCCCAAATTATGTTATCGAATGATGCAGAGGAATAGTAACCCAAACTGACACTTTATCAAATTCTCAAGATAAATATAAAAAAAATAAAAGTGATGTTTGAAATTCTTATTATATGAAACAAAATAAGAAGCTTTATCGTGTATGGAAAAAAATAATTTAACTTAACAAAAAAAGGAATGTTTGCTGTTATTCAATTACCATTTTTTTTTGTTAAACTACCGTAAAATCCGGCGTATACGTGCGTGCACTGTTCCCACAAAAAGTAAGATGGAAAATGACGGGTGCGCGTTATACGCCGGGTATAAAAATGACAGTTTTAAAAATAAAAATAAGACTTCTACATTCGAAATGCTGTTTATTTAAAAGAAATGACATTCTTAATGAACTCAAAAAGTCGCAGTTCTAAAAGTATACTATTTTTTCAAAAGCTTAGGAAAATACCTCGAATGAATCGCTTCAAACATAACAATACAGTAGAACCAGTTTTTGTGTTTTTTCATGCCATTTTTTTTGTGCGATTTTCTTTTTGTGGTGTTTATGATCTTTTTTATTTTTAATGGCTTTGGCGCCACTGTAATAAATATTTTATATCTATTTACCAGCGGCGTAACGCAGAAGGTTTGGAGCCCCCTGAAAGTCAGGTTTCACCTTTAATATTTTATAAATTGGGTAAATACGTATTTAGAGTTAGTCAAACCTTGGGCCCCTAGAGTACTGTCCCCCCACCGCTTCCCGTGGCAAGATTCAATGGCTTTGGCTCCACTGTAATGTTTTCTATCTATTTACCAGTGGTGTAACGGAGAATGTTAGGACCCCCTCTGAAAGCCAGGTTTTGCCTTTAATATTTTATAAATTGGGTAAATACGTATTTAGCGTAAGTCAGGCCTTGGACCCCCCTGCCCCCCCTCCGTGATGCGGGGGTGTACGTTACGCCACTGAAATGTAGACACTTCAAGTCACTCTGTTCATTTGTTATAAACAGTCTCCCGACAATGCGCATTCAGTTGTATTCTCTCAACGCTCCATCAGCCCGCACTTGATTGAAGACGAAACTTTCAATGACAGTGACATTATCAATAATTTAAATTATGAAGACGGACAAGAAGAACCGGATTCTTTGAGAGTTGACAAAAATATGCAGGGATCCAGCTTTCCAACAAATTGGAAAGTAATTTTCTTAAAATAGATGCTACTTAAGAAATGAGTATAAAATTCCAAAAAAGGCTTCAATCATGTATAGCCCTTATGGCCCCATGGTTATCGTGACATTTACAAGCAACTGACCACCCGAACTTCGTCCCCAAAACTTACCTATTACTTTGCCAAAAAAAATAAATCATTTGAAATTGCACCTTGAAGTGACGAAAGCGATTTTGCACTTATTCTTTACAGGGCTTTGGATTACGATGAGTAGCAATGAATTATGAATGTGCATTTTGAAAATTTATCCGTGCATACAATGAGAAACCATATATTTTTAAAATGTTCTATGTGTAATAGCTAATTATTTATTTTGTTGTGAAAGCACTCTTACATATAGTTCGTAAATAATAGGCATATTTTATAAGTGGGACTTATTTTATGCGGTCCCTATCCACCGCATAAAATTTTTTTCTGTAGTATCTCCACGAATTAGTTTGTTTTATGTAAGAATTTATGAAATTTTCGAATATTTTTTTACGTTTATTTTTATACGGTTCTGATCTACCGCACAAAAACAGGTTCTACTGTACTGCATAAGTACATTGCAAGTTTCTTTGTAAAAAAGGGGTGCGTGTTATACGGCGAATATACCTAAAAATTAAAAATTCCAGCTTGAAAGCATGGGTGCGCTTTCTACTCCGGAATTTATGGTACTTTCTAATTTCTATTTAAGATAAGTAATTTTGAATGAGCATTATTGAAATAGTTTCAATCTACATTATGACCGAAAACTATACTATTTTAGCTAAATATATTACCAATGCTTCATCAGCTCTCACTTTTCAAAATGATTTTTCATAAATGAAATTGAAATCCTAGATGATAGTAAAACTTATTTTACTATCGTGTTAAAAGTGTTTTCCCCTGTTGTGTTAAAAAGTAAACTAAGATATCGAACATTTTCTTAAATAAAAGAAGGCCCGATTATAAATATCACATTTTGATATCATAGTCATGAAATGAGCAGCATAGCAGGAATCTGAGATTCTTGAACAAACGATGGAGATGTGAAAGGTTTTTCAAATTTTAGGTAATTTTAATGGTTGTAATGCCAAGTGATGTATATTTTGGAAGTGATGTTTTCATTTCTCTCTCTCTCACTATCTAGGCACATATCCACATAAGTTATCTGAAATGTATCTTCACACTTTTGAAAAATAAATAAGAATAAACAAATAATGATATACACTAACGGGTTTTATATTCTATAAAGGGGGACCCCAAAAAAGTCCCCCGTGAAACTTTTACGGACTTAAACATACTTAATATGACGACATTTTGAAGTTAATATTAATAAGGAATGAGGGGGATGAGAAACGAAAATTACAATTATGAAGTATTGAATGACCTAATTATATGAAAGTTCAATGAATTACTTTTTTTCAAAATTAATAACCATAAATTTTCAAACATATAAACTACTTTACATTTTATGATAAATATTTACCCAGCAAACAAAATTACCGAGATCAAAATAAATAATTCATTATTATTCCTAACATTCCTTTTGAACGACGATCCCATTGAATTTCCGGGTATCGAAGTTCAAAATCCTATAATTCCGGGTTTCACGTCTCGTTTCTTGGAGCACAAACACCCAGTTGCCATATACACTGGCGAGTTTTTATATTCTATAAAGAAAATATTAGTATTCTTTAAGGTATCCGACTACGTTCGGAACCATGATTTTAAAAAAGCGCACAAATGGATAATTTTCATGATACTTAGTGTCAATCAGATTAGAATACATACATAAAATTGTTTTAATGACATTTTAGCAAAAAAATGTATTTAAATATAATATTTTGCAAAAAATTAACTTAGAATAATCTATTTTCCAAATGTTCTCCTTTTGTGAAAAATGGTTCTATTATAATAATATTTTGCCTGCATATAGCTCAGACCTTTGTACAGAGGCTCAACTAGAATTTTGAAAAATTCACATTATTTTCAGAGTTACCCCCAATTGAAATAATTTTTCGCGTTTTTTTCTTAAAATTTCTCCCCTCTGTTGCCGTAAAATATGAATAACCCCACTTCTAAACTATATATTTCAAAAATTCTTGTTGAGCATCTGAAGAGAGGTCTGAGCTATATACAGGCAAAATATTATTCGAATAGCAGCATTTTTCACAAAAGGAGAACATTGGGAACAAAGATTATTCTAAGTTAATTTTTTGCCAAAATATTGTATTTAAATAAATGTTTTTTTGTCAAAATGTCCTTTAAACAATTTTATGCATATATTGTAATCTACTAAATATCATGAAAATTATCCATTTATGCAAAAAAATCACGGTTCTGAACGTAGTCGGATACCTTAAATGGAATATCAATTAAATGGTGCTACGTCAATGCTTTGCAACATTCTCGTTTCAAAATGACTTCACCGCAAGAGCATGCGCAAGTTATAGAGTAGTTTGTCAAATTTAAATTTGCAATATAGGTTAAGCTAAATTTTGCCTATTATCTAAGTCCTCCCTCAAGACCCACAATTTATGAATGATATAAGAGATTTATGACGATAGGTAGCGTACTGCTAAAACCAAAATCTGGCCACCTTAGTTTCTTTTTGTAGGGATATGTGAAAGAAACGTGGTTTACCAATCTCAATTCGTGACAATCATTGATGAACTGAAAAGTCGAAGTACCGAGACCATCCAGACTGTTGATACTACAATGAGAACATGATTAGGAATCCCGTATAAACTCTATGTGTTCCGCGTAACTAATAATATGCACATTCAAACCACACCGTAAAACATTGTTAAAAATATTTGATGTTTTCTTTAAGGGACGTAAAAAACTGCAAGTACATGCCATTTGTTCTTTATTTTTAATCATTTTTAAAAAGTGTAACTATACACATTTCAGGTATATAACATTTAATACTACTTTTGGATATTTAATATTTAAGTCAATGTTTATTTGTTTTATACTACACATATGGCTTTTGTGGCCAAGTGGGAGGGGCTTGATTGTGAACTCAGGATTCCCATTGTTTCTGTCGATGTTCCCTGACAAATTGGTCCTTATTACATGACGCATTATCCTGTAGGCAAATGTTACCACCCATTGAGAACAGTGTTGCCTTGAAAGGGCACATCTGGTTTGCAATGATCTTCACCACAGTGCACAGATGTCAGGGAATTGTTGAATATGATTGGTGGGTTCTAATGTGGCCCTTGAAAAACATAGGTTACACCCTAATACCGCCGTCACTACCTCATATCCGGTCAACTGTGCACCCGGGTGTAAAGTTTTCATTGAAAATAGGGGTATTAATTCTCGCATATCAATGTGATTGACGTGAAAATGTGATTCCTAGGATCAGGCAACTTTCTTCCATGTTCAAAACATTTCCATGTTAATCAATGCTATTACATTTTAAACTTTCTAGAGTGATAATAATGCAGATTTCCTTGTTAAAATTCAGATGGTATGTTTGTTAACTGACAACAAGAAAGAAAAATAAAGACAACTGCTTATATATAAAAATACATTTTTAGAAAATTATTTATTGCGAGATACTCAAAAGTAGTATCAAACATTATATTTTTCGAAACCAGGAGGCCATTTGAAATTGTTTCATGAAAATGTAATATATAATTCTGACAAATAAGTTAGATCCTGATCACATTTTGAAAACTTTTTACTTGATTTTAAATAATTTAAGACTTGATTTTTTAACTTATGATTTTAAAGGTAATTTCACAAATTTAATGTTCAAAGTCTCCTGAAGTATATGTAAAAATATCTTAAAATGCAAAAGTTACATATTTTATAAAATGCATCGAACAGTGTTCTACGTTGTATGCGTTTCGTTTCTGTAAATGGGACATACATCCGTGGTGTACAGTTACAATATTTTACAATGCAAATTTCTTGTACATTGTACATAAAATTTAATCTTCTCTTCTAAAAATATTATTTTCTACCGAAGTTATTTTAATTTTTTGCAACATTTTCCTATTTGTGCTAATTCTTCTCTCTCTCTCTCTCTTTTATATATATATATATATATATATATATATATATATATATATATATATATATATATATATATATATATATATATAATACCTTAAAATTACTATTATAGTCTACATTTTCTTGAAAAGTATCAGTATGTATTTTTTGGGAAATTCTTTTACTAAAACAATTACAATAAATTTTTTTATAAAACCTTCAAGATTGCATAATTTAATTAAAAAAATTATAAATTTTCTAACTACAATGTTTTAATACACAAATTAAATAATGAATTTTGAAAAATGTGATACATAAAAAATAAGTATTATTTAAGCTTAAATTGACTAAAATAATTAGAAAAAAAACTAAAAGTAAATTTAAAAACTAACCAACAAATTAAATAACGGTATGTGCTGGTATTTTTGTAACGTAAATTTTGATCCTGTGATTCCTTAAACTTTATTCTTAAAGTGGACATGAGAGAGTAGATTTAGTTCCTCTCTGAAAAATATATCTCAACGTTCACTTCTAAATTTATTTCCAAGTTTTGTAAGTCTGAACAAATCAATTTGGAAACAATTTTCACGAATATATCTTAGCTCACAAAATCTGAATTAAAGTAATTGCTTTTATGGATAGATTACAAAACATGTTTTTATTAAAACATATTTTAAAAATAGGATAATATTGGAATAAAAAGCCTAAATATCATCATTATTGTCTAATCACTTATGTGGCTCAAATTTATATAGCATATAACATTTATCCGTAAAAAACAACAACCCATATAACCTTTTCTTACAGAAATGTTGTCTGTGCAACTTTAATAAATTATTAGTCAGAAATAACTTGTTGTCAGATATGATTTAAATTCATTATAGCGAAATATTATGGCTTAACCGACGAAAGGTTCCAAAATTGATGATGAGTGGGAGTAAGATTGTTTGGAGAAACAAGGTTTTCCTACCCCCGTCAATATTTATAAACAAAATGACACTACTTCGTTCTACTTTTGAATTTCCCTGACTGATTAATTTTTGATACGGAATTTCTTTGGAGAAAAGAGTTGTAGAAAAAAAGCTAAATATATTGCTTCCTATTTGTGCTAAATTCAGTAGATTGTAGACAGATACGTACTTTGTGTTGAAATTACTTAGATTTTTAATGATATTTTTTCATTAATTTTCTTTTTTAAAATAAAATCGTTTCCTATAACGAATCTATTTTTGGTGCAGTAATTAAATATGAATATAAAGTAAAACAGTAAAGATAAAATTTCCTTTTACAGATCTGATACAAGAAAATATTTATTTTTGTTTTCTTGAGTTGAAATAAAACTGTGTTCTATATGATTTGTAACATAAAACATCAGTTGAAATTATTTTTTTTACAATAACAAAAGTTCATACAAATTGAATCTGTTTAGTAAGAAACTAACAGATATTAACAAAGAGAATATTAGATATATATATATATCTATATATATATATCGATTGCTTAATACAAACTATCTAAACAATTATAATGTTTTTGGAGATTCAAATTTGAGCTAACACGTTTGTGTAGAATTTAAAGATAAAATTCACACACACACACACACATATATATATATACATATATAAATGTAATAATTCCAATAATTTAATCTGTAATAGCTCTTGAATTATTTAATGTTTAGTCCTTCAGGACAACTGTATGATTATTTTAATTGGTGACCCGCCTACTGGAGACTTTTGAAACTACATCCATCCACCTCCTAAATCACGTGATGTCCCGCTCAATATAAATAGCAAGCCCTCTGGAAAGCTCGCTCTCTCGCATGACAACTTCCAGTGGGTTTCGGTGGTGAAGTATCTGGGCCTACACATAGATAGCCGCTTAACTTTCAAAAAGCACATTGACTATCTAGCAGAGAAATTCTGGGGTAGAATTCATTTAGCCATCTCCCTCATTAGGAGGAGGTCTCCTCTATCCCTGGAAAATAAAGTTATTTTACTCAAGCAGATTCTGCGCCCAGTTATAACTTATGGTTCGCTCGATGGGGAGCCGCAGCCGCCACCCACATGAAAAAGATTCAAGTGATCCAAAACAAAATACTCCGCGTCATGACGAACGCACCTTGGTACGTCCGAAATGACGTGATACACAACGATCTACATATGGAGCCGATTTCTAATTACATCACTAAACTCTCTAGAAATGTCTTTAAATCTATTGAATCTCCTGACAATCCAATTATCAAAGCACAAACACTGTTTACGTATCCTCATCCTAAAATTAAATATGCATACTCTTTAACGAAGTGGAGAAACCCGCTCCGCCCCCCATAACACAACAAAAAATACTCTTTTCACACTCTTAACAATATGATTTAGCTGCACTGCACTGCATCTTTCACTCTGGGTTCTGAGGTGAATTTCTTCGCCGACTTGATTCGACTTCGGCCGTCCCGTCTTCCTTCCTGCGTCCTTCCCCTCCCCCCGCCGGCGCTCTGCTTCGTTAGAGCGCTCTTGCTTTGGGGTACGTCATCCCTCCCCGTTTTTGTGGGAGTTTTCGTTATTTGTTTAAATTTCTCATCATGGTCTATCTTTTTCTCCCATCCTTCTGGGAATAGGCGCCCGCGATCATCTAATTTTAGTTTAGTAGCTCGCTCTCTCGCCATTTCGCTCGTCACTCTGAAAACATGTAGTCAGCCGCGCTTTGTGTGTTGTCTTTGTCTGTGTTATGCCGTCCAATGTTTATTGTTTGTAAGATGCATATGTGTTTCAAGAAGTACAATAAATTGGAGTTAATAAATTACAAGACTGTAAATAACAACAAAAAAAAAACTGATTGTTTAGAATTTATACAGGGATGTTTAATATGATGTGTCATCCTCCCACTCCCCTCCAACTGCTGCCCCGTACCTGTTTAGTATGGTTGCAATAAAGTTATCGTTAAGACTTTGGAGGAAACTGTTCCACTCTTCAAGAAGGGAAATCTCCACGTGCCGGACAGTAAGCGAAGGCAGTGATTTCACTGAATCCGTTATCCGAATGAGGCCTCAAGCACGGTGGATAACATTTAGGCCAGGAGAACATGCTGGCCACTCCATACACTGCGTGACGAATCTATCCGCGTACTTTCAATTAATCCTCTTGGGAAATCTTTGGGCTATCAATTCGCGTTATTCACAACCAACCCTTCAGAAAAAGAAAATCGTGATATTCAGATTAACTTACTATATATTGTCGAAGTTTTCTAACTAGAATAGAGAGTAGGAGAGGAAATAAGTCGGAAACCAGGGGAGACTGTTATTGAAGGTATATTTGAATTATTGTGATTAAGAGATTTATTAGGATGAAACTTTAAAGTCACGATTGTTCACTGAGATTAAATTCATATTAGATAAAATCAGATGATAGGTTAAATCCTTTATAAAGAAAGGATCAAGTTTGATAGTCTCCTAATCGTTCGTGTATTTCCATCGTTGTTCCACTTTCAGAGTTAGCATCGAGCAATTCTCTTACTATTATTGATTGGATTATGTCTTTTCATTGTGTGATAGATAAATAGATTGATTGGATCATGTCGAGTGTTTCTTCCCTGCCTCCTACATATCTAGGTGCCCTAGAGAGAGGTGTCAACCTCTCACAACGGTATTGTTTCAGCTTCAAAGAAGCTCTCCACAATACAAGCTGTATGAGGTTAGGCATTATCCTGCCTTAAAAGGAAGGAATTATCGATGGTTGCAGCATAAGGCCATTCCGAATGATATACAGGTCAATATGTCCACCTATGTTGATACCAGTCCATACCATCAAACCCCCTAGTCTGTAATGCAATCTTTCCAGGATGAATATTGGGTTATTTCAAGTGTTTTTTGCTTGACGTATCAAAACACGTCTGGAGTCACACTCTAAACCGAATTGGGACTAGTCCATTAACAGCACTTGACTCAAAACAAATTTCGATGTCCAGCAAACCTTTTTCTTTGGGTCGCATGATCACTTGACCATGATTCAAAATAACGAGGTCCATAGTTAAAAGCCCTCGTGTAGCTGAACATTGCAACACTAATATTCACTTACTCCGGGTCGCACGATGTTTTGTTGACAACAAATACACACTATTGGCCTACATGCACACAAACCACCCGCATAAATCCTATTTCGGATTGTTTGCCTTTATTCTATTGCCAAAAGAAAATTGTCTTTGAATCTGCGTTGCGTTGGCTGTTCTGTCTCTTCGAGATGTTAACAGGATATATTAATCATTATTTGCTGCGTTAGTTCTTAGACGACCTTGTCTTGTTCGATGCCGAGCATGCCCTGTTTTTTAGAATCGATTCCATAGTCTTACTTAATTACTTACTTACTCCAGAGAATTGAGCTCACCTAAAGGGCTTAGAGCTGCAGATTTCATAGTCTTGCAATGACACTTATTGCCCCTTTAAGGTATCCGACTACGTTCGAAATGGATAATTTTCATGATATTTAGTGTCACTCAGATTAGAATATATGCATTCAATTGTGTTAAGGACATTTTGACAAAAAAAATTTATTTAAATATAATATTTTGGCAAAAATTAACTTAGAATAATCTTTTTTCCAAATGTTCTCCTTTTGTGAAAAATGGCTCTATTATAATAATATTTTGCCTGTATATAGCTCAGACCTCTCTACAGAGGTTCAACTAGAATTTTTGAAAAATTCACATTATTTTTAGAGTTACTACCAATTGAAATAATTATTCACGTTTTTTTCTTAAAATTGCTCCCCTCTGTTGTCGTAAAATATGAATAAACCCACTTCTAAGTTATGTATTTCAAAATTCTAGTTGAGCCTCTGAACAGAGGTCTGAGCTATATACAGGCAAAATATTATTCTAATAGAAGCATTTGTGACACTAAATATCATGAAAATTATCCACTTATGCGCTTTTGCAAAATCACGGTTCCGTTCTTTGTGTTTTCCCGGATTTCAATATCTCAATAATACACCAAGTCATGTACTCCAATAGATCACGTTGTCACGATATTTTTTCAGTCTCCTTTTCTTAAAAGAACAGCCGAAAGGTTGAATTTCACTACAGAGACAAAGAAAGACAACACTTTCAACGAAAATATGATCTCTGCACTTATTTATTTTTTCTGATTTTTGACCCTATGTACATTGATTTGTATACAAAATTAAATTATCTTTCGATTTCTGCTACACTTTAGAGTATGGATACTTTGTTTTACATTAGTTTCTAGAGAAATATTTGCGTAATTTTGATAAAATATACGTGCTCTCCTAATTATTTGATCATTATATATACACAGAGAGAGAGAGACCTAGAGAGACGAAAAAAGAGAAAGGAAGGAAGTAGAGAAAGAGAAGAGGAGAAGAGGAAAGAGAGAGATGTATAGTGAATGAGAAAAAGAAGAGGAAAAAATGAAAAAAAGAAAGGGAGAAAGGAAGTTCAGAAAAAGAGACAAACGAAAGCAAGAAAAAGAGAGAGAAAGAGAAAACAAGAGAAAGAGAAAAAAGAAAAAGAGAGTGAGAGAAAACAAAAGAAAAAGAGAGGGAGAAAGTGCGTAAAAAACACCAAACAGATATAATAGAAAAAGGATAAAAAATTGCGAAAGAAAAATAATATTGTCAAAAAAATGAAAATTATATATATATATATATACATATATACATCCTTATATATACATTTCCATCTTGTATTTCCTCTTATTAACGACAAACATTCAAATAATTTTATAACAAAATTATAACTATTTTATTAAAAAAATTACAAACAAATTATTTAATTATTTTTGTTTCCTTAAGCATATTGCCATTTTATTGTGCTTTACACAAAAGTGAAATTCAATTAGTATTAATATCAAAACCAAATTTTAAAACGGTTTTCGTAATGAAAATTCTCTAAAAAGGGGTACTTTATCGAAATCAAAATTCCATAGAAATTGAATTTACGAACAAAGAAAATAAACTTTTCTCGATACCACTTTTCTAATGCAATTTATTGAAACCGCACTAAAATTCGAAAAGAATCGAATCGGCATTAAGTATCGGGTTGCGGAGCTGAAAATCAATTTTTTTTACTCCCAAAATGAGAAGAACATCATGGCACAAACTCATTTAAGTTTGAATATTTCTTCGGTTTTCCATTATCACTCATTTCACGCCCTCTCCTAATGGGTTTCCCTCACGCGAGGAAAAATAGAAAACGCCTTCCTCAAATAATATGTAGTTTTTAAAATGGTTCTAAAGATTACATCTTGTCCACTAAATTATTATGCTGTAAAAATAATTCTTTTTCAATATTTCATTAAAGTAGAAAGGGTTAGAAGAATACATTAACAATTGTTTATTAATGAGTATGAAAGATGTTTCTTCAAAATAAATGCCACTGTGTAGAAAAGTTGCACAATCTAACGGTTTTTTTTTTGTTAAGGCTGTCTGCATATTATTAAGGAATATGACACGAATTATGGAATATTTTCTTATACATGCAACTTTAACATTATGTTCTGGCTTTGTTGTGCTGTAAAGAGCAGACAATATGTCGAAGGGAAATGACGAAATTAGGAATTTCATCAAATCTTTTAGGCAGCGTTTCTTAAACTGTGGGGCGCGCCCCCTTGGGGGCGCGAGCGTTTTTAAAAGTCGAAAACAAAAGGTTATTTAAAAAATTATTAATTTACTGAAAGTAAACAAACAAAATACTTTCTGATATATTAAAAATATGTACTACACTTATAAATGTATCAGTACTGTACAATGTATAGTTTAGTATTAATTTAACAATACTAAGTTAAGAACCAGTTTGATAATTATCAGTGAACCCATGGGCTTGTATTAATACTTATCTTAATAATTTGTACGGTTTATGATTAATTCCTTAACTGCCGATTAAAAGTTACGCGATTCGCTCCCCACGGTTTACCACGTAGACGAGCGTATTTTGATGTTTTTTTGATGGGGAGAAAAGAAATAAAGCAAATCCTCTAAAATAAATAAATTCTTCGCAAACATTATAAAGGTTCTTTTATAGCATTCCAAAGCCGTCGGAATAATTTTATGCATAGCACTGCACAGAAAAGATCGTACTTTGGAAAGACGTATATATACGTCCTGAAAATTAATGCTTTGGTTGAGTGAGACGTTTCTATACGTCGGTGGCGCAGAAGAAGTTAAAGTCGAATTGTAGCTTTAGTGTCTAAGTATAGTATTATTGAATTCAATACATTATTATTTTTAGGGGGGACCGAAATAAAATAATAATGTATTGAATGCAATAATAATGCACTTTGGTGCTAAAGCTACAATACGATCATAATTATAAACCGTACAAATTAACAAGATAAGTATTAAATTTTGTATATGTTACTTTTAAGTAATATATTTTTTTTTTACTTTTAGTTCGATTCACTATAAAAGCGTGTTTTTTAGTTTGTTTTAAAACTATAATTTATTTTATAGTTATTTTTACTATACACGATAAAAATCACAATTCCAGTGAATAATTTAAATAAGAGAAAATATAATTACCTACTTTCAAGGACTTTTCAATTTTTCTTTGAAAATTTGGGAAAAAAAAATCTAATAAAACTTAGGAAAATGTTCCAAATGTGCGACACTTTTCGCAAACACAGGAACGTTATTTTCAACAGCAAAACTGTCATATTTTGTTCACTTTTTTGTAGTTTTCTGTAGTTTGATGATCTACAAATAGCATTTTGAACTTTTCTTCCTTGTGTCTTTTTGACAACGTGAAGTGCTACATTATGGCTTCATAAAGGGTGTTTTTTTGAGAGGTATAGAACTTTAAATTGCAATAAAACAACGATGTATTATTCGATTGACATGAATTTTTTTTAATCGAAAGATAATCTTGTGGCATTACATTTTAAATATGATTTCTGGCATAGGACTGCCACGGCTGGCTCGGATGTAGTCCAATCTGGACGTCCAATTTTCGATGACTTTTTCCAACATTTGTGGCCGTATATCGGCAATAACACGGCGAATGTTGTCTTCCAAATGGTCAAGCGTTTGTGGCTTATCCGCATAGACCAATGACTTTACATAGTCCCACAAAAATAGTCTAGCGGTGTTAAATCACAAGATCTTGGAGGCCAATTCACAGGTCTAAAACGTGAAATTAAGCGGTCACCAAACGTGTCTTTCAATAAATCGATTGTGGCACGAGCTATGTGACATGTTGCGCCGTCTTGTTGGAACCACAGCTCCTGGACATCATGATTGTTCAATTCAGGAATGAAAAATTTAGTAATCATGGCTCTATACCGATCACCATTGACTGTAACATTGTGGCCTTCATCGTTTTTGAAGAAGTACGGACCAATGATTCCATCAGCCCATAAAGCGCACCAAACAGTCAGTTTTTCTGGATGGAACGGTGTTTCGACATACACTTGTGGATTAGCTTCACTCCAAATGCGGCAGTTTTGTTTGTTGACGTAGCCATTCAACCAGAAGTGCGCTTCATCGCTAAAAAAAATTCGCTTATGAAAATCGACCCTTATTTTCGAAATAAAATTGTACAATTTGAAAACGTTGTTCAGGCGTGAGTCTATTCGTGATGAATTGCCAAACCAAACTGAGAATAAATCACTTGACAGCTGTTAAATCGGTAGCCATCTTGGAAAGTAATGCCAACTTAAACTTCTATACCTGGAAAAAAACACTCTGTAGTTTTCTACATAGAGATCTTTAGGCAGCATTTGAAAATTTCAAATCAACTCAAACGTTTCATGTCTAACGCTTTTCTGATATTTACTTTCGCTATATCTTGATTAATATGCATTATTTCAGTAGGTTCTTCAATAGCTTGATCAGTTTCAACTTCTTTCAATAGGAATCACAGATGCCCATTTTTTTTAATATTCTGCTCATTTACATTTATAAACCATAATAAGTCGCACGAAACTGCAATCAAAACCACAAAATTGTTCATGGGGAAAGTGTAGCATTTGTTCTAAGTATTAATTTTTTAAAACGTTTTTCATTATGCATTATATGTTTCAAATTACTCAAAAATAAATCTTGGCCAAATAATTCTTCAAAGTGCTCAATATGCTTATCCATCCATATATCATAAAACTCTTTCCTATGCAAAAACGCGAAACAGAAATATATTATTTACAACTTCCCTAAAAAAACGACGGAGATAATCATACCAGTAAGTTCGAAGGTCAGCTAACGTAATATTTTACGTTAAAAGAGACGTAATAAAAAATCTGTCATCGTGGGATTACAGCAATGCAAACAAAATATTTTTTTAATTTGGTTATAGGATCAAAGATGGCTAATGAGCGTTTGAAGTGGATTCTTTTTTTTTTTTTTTTTTTTTTTTTTGATGATCACCAGATGATAAAAATAAAGTATATCAGTGTAAATGTGTATTTTTTATTATGTCAGAAAACATTTTGTTTTACTTCATTCCAAAAAATAATTATTTAATCCTTTTATTTTTAATATGCTCGCGCTCCCCCTCGCAGGGTTATCGCGCCCCCCAGGGGGGCGTGCCCCACTGTTTGAGAAACACTGCCTTAAGGGATGTGATCAATTGACGGGATATGTTAAAATAACGTCTTTTCAAGGTCATTTTTCTGATGAAAGTAAGTGATTTTATCCAATCCCTGAGCTGCTTCAGTGAAATAATGAGCTAATCAGTATTTGCATTGGCAAAATGATGTCCAAGGGGGGAGACAGCTGGGGGGGGTCGAGTCCTTGTACTTCCTAAGCATACAGGTAGTATTATGGATGCCCTAAATATCAATCCCATATCTTTAAAAAATGGCACCATAGGATTAACATAGGGATTGATGTTTTAGTGTGTAAGTAACCGAGAGGAAAGGTGTTACACATTAAAAAATACCAACCTAATTTTCTAATTATTTCTTAACTAGTTTCGAATAAATACTTTGTATTTCATTGACTATTGTTGTATTACTTCTGTGTTTAATAATGCACCATATTTGTTAAATAAACACTTTTAAACTCTTGACAATATTATTTCACCATTTCACTCAAACAGATCAGGGATTCGTTCAAAGTCCTTACTTTTTCATTGAAATGACCTTGAAGAGAGAGACGTTAGTTTAACAACTCCCGTTAATTGATAATCTCCCTAAGGGATTTGATGAAATTCCTAATTTCATCATTTTCCTGCGACATATATATTTTATCATATTACTGGGGCATAGCTTTCGCTTTATCAACTATATCAATGATACGGGGCTTCCAAGCTATAAGGGCCCCATCATGTGTACCATTTTGACACTATCAAATAAGTTTTAAAAAATTGCGATCATTTTTATTTATTTTCCAAGAGGGCCGTTAAAGAATTTTGTTATAGGGCCCACTTAGGACTAGCTACGTCAGCGTCATATTACTATTTTTTAACTGAGTAAATTCATTTTTTCTGGTATAAAAAATGTGAATTGTATTTTTTCTAATTCACCATATTGCCAAACGAGGTTTCACTTTAAATGTTAAAAGGAAAAATTACTTATTTATGGAGCAAATCAAAACTTCAAAAAATGCAATATTATAAGTAAATGTATGAATTGCAACGTTGTGTAAATTTTCATTAAAAAAACCCATTTTTATCTCTGAAATGTTTTCTGCTTTTAGTTCAGACTCTTGTACATTTAGCAAAGATAACTTTAATACACATTCAGTGTCCAAATATCTAACATTTCCCCCACAAATACTAAACAGTTCTTCCTCTTTCATCAAACTATATTAGAAACAGACATAGTAAAAAGTAATGACTGGAGGGTATACTGAACTCAACTCAGTGGCACAACAGCCCATGAGAACCAAGGCCTACTGAGCCTATCTCAGTTTTCATGACCGTAGGAGCTGGAGTGCATGTGTAGATGTTTCGGTCAAGTGGTCAGTCTGACGCAAAACCCCAGTTTTCAGTTCCCAAGCAAGCTTGGTACTCATTTATAGACCCACTGAAGGGATGAAAGGCTGAGACGACCTTGCCCAGCCTGGGATTTGAATCCAGGACCTGTGGCAAGAAAGCACGATTCACTACCACTTAGCCACTAGGCTCTGGAGGATATATGTTGCAGGAAAATAATGAAATTAGGACTTTCATTGAATCCTTAAGGGAGATGATTAATTCACACAAGATGTTAAAATAACGTCTCTTTGAAATCATTTGCCTTATGCAAGTAATGATTTGATCAAATCCCTGAACTTTTTAGTGAAATGATAAAATGAACAAGTCAGCTATTTTTTTTTGAAGCTATGGGGTTGATATTTAAGATATCGATATTACTACCTGTATGGTTCGGAAGTACTCGACCCCCCAGGTGTCTCCCAATGCAAATGATGACTAGTTTTTTCATCACTTCACTGAAATAGTTCAGGGTTTGATAAAATCACTTACTTTCATCATGGAAATGACCTTGAAGAGAGAGACGTTATTTTAACATCTCCCGTTAATTGATCCTATCTCTCTTAGGGATGATGTGAAATCCCTAAGGGATGGGGGAGACACTTGGGGGGAGGTCAAATCCTTGTACATCCTAACGATACAGGTAGTACTATCGATTTCTTAAATATCAACCCCGTAGCTTCAAAAAAAAAATGACTGACTTGTTCATTTCATCATTTCACTAAAACAGTTTGAGGATTTGATCAAATCACTTTCATACATAAGGGAAATGACCTCAAAGAGACGTTTTTTTAACATCTTACGTGAGTTGATCATCTTCCTTAGGGATTTCCTGAGGAAGATGGGTCCTAATTTCATCATTTTCTTGCTACATATACATAAGAGGAAAAGGAATGCAAGTTGCTTTTTGAAATTGAAGTTGAGTCTAACGATTATCCAGCTGTTTTGAATGGAGTTTACAGTCAGCAACCATTTAAAATATTGTGCAACATTTTTCCATTTGAGACATAAATTTAACTAATGCAAACTCTCATCAGTAGCGACGATTAGGAATTAAAAGAAAGGGCTGGGCAAAATATTTATAGTCAACAAATTGTGAAGACCCCCTGGGTCTCACCCTGGACACCAAGATTAATTTGAGGCAAAGAATCACTAAGAGCCATTTGTATAATAATAACTTGTATTTATTATATCAATTCTAAAAAAAAAACTCTAATAACATATAATATTACAATGTTACGTCAAATAAAAGGGATTTACCTTTTATATTAAATTAAATTACGAATTATGAAATTAATTAATAATTATGCTCAAAAGATCAAGTAAGGTTTACCGAAATAGGAGTTCCGAGAAATACCCGTACTCGAATTATTAGCTTTCATTAATTTTAACTAAATTTAATAAACTAACGCTTATTTTAAGCGTACATAAATTATATTTACCGCTGGCTATATCAACTTTCTTGTTCTTCCGTAGAATAGCAGCAATAAGTCTTCACTAACGTGATCTCCTGGAATCCTCTAAGTTTAAGGTTACTGTTGCTGGCTCAATAACCTTCATCTTTGCTAGCTTACAACGCTCGACTTAAATACCCTATCTACTTTGCATATCCCGTTCACCTTTTGGAGTTGATTGGAAATATTCGCGAATTTATAATCCCCAAAAAGACGCCTAAGAATATTAGTGGAAAGGTTCTGTACAGATTCGTTACAAAATGGTATCGTTGGGATGTCTGTAAAGTATCAGAAGGTGGTTCAGACACAAAATGTTGAGTTTTTGACGCATTTGTCCGAATTTTGACAGAGAAATCAGAATTGACAATATATCAGCTTTACTACGGGAACAATAGCTTTTATGAAACTTAAACTAATAACCCAAGATTTAATTTTTACTATGCAATTGCTTACTGAAGAACAATCGTATGTCTTTATTCTATGTCGTGTTGCTTTACGAATTTGAGCCTATTTCCCCTAAGTAAATTTTCAATTATTAAAGAAATGAAAGGAAGGAGATAAAATATTAGGCGATAAGACAGCATTCATGTTAAATTGTTTTTTTATACAAAATTCTAAGTTTTAGATGCCTAAACTGGAATAAAAATCTTATTTCCCCTTCTGTTCTCTATTACCGCGAATGATTCTCTTTTAATTCATCCTACTGTCCAACAGAAAGCTTCTGTGTAAAATCTGTCATAAGACTATGAATGCTACTAACACCAGTTTTCAATCTATTTGCAATAACGAGTTTTGGGAAAAGAGGTTAGTCTCTTAGTGCATTTAATGTGGACAAGTAGAAACAAATGGGATCCATATAATGGAATAAAGCTTTAATAAATGAAGCAGCCAAAATAAGAGGACATTTAATAAGTTTAGTTTCATAAGAGATGCATTATAAATTTACTACGAGTTGATTTACTACGAATTTTGAGTTGCAATTATTGATTTTCTTTATAAACACACACACACACACGCGCGCGCGCACGCACATGCACGTAATTTAAAATGACCAAAAATGGTCGGTAATAAGTTCTTAACCAACTTTTAATTTATACTTCTTGCTATTTTCATACTCTCATTTTCTGGAGCTCTTCTCTTTAAAAAAATGGATGTGGGTTTGTGTATGTAGAAAACTAAATGTTTCTGAAGTTTAATTTGAGTTTGAATGTAATTCAGGGACAAAAAGAAAAAAAAAACCCTCGAAAAAGGCATTTGTTACATAAAGAAGAACATACATCTACAATTTTTAGAATTTTTAAAGAAAGAGTTTTTAACAAAAAAGGATACAAGGTTAAACTTCTTACCTTAAAATCCGGCGTATAACGGCACTTTTAGCATAAAAAATACGATTGAAATTTAAGGGCACGCGTTATACGCCGGGTACAAAAACGATAGCTTTAAAAATAACAGAGATGTGCGTAAAAAAAGTTTGCTTCCACACATATTTAAACACAGTTTATTTAAAAGAAATGTCATGCCTTATGAACTAAAAGAGTTGCAGTTCGAAAGTATACTATTTTTTCAAATGTCTGGAGTAATACCTCGAATAAAGACTTCAAAACATAAGAATATTTTATACTAACATTTCAGATTTTTTCGTGCGCGTTATACTGCGAATATATCTAAAAATTAAAAAAATGTGACTTGAAAATATAGGTGCGCATTATACGCCGGATTTACGGTATTTATTTACAGCAGTAATTCCCAAAGTGGTCTATATCGACCCTCAGGGTCTATGATGACCTACAAGGGGTCCACGTCAGCAAAGAAATAATTTGGTGGTCCATGAGATCTAAATGATGGTCTACGATAGTGACCCTCATTAAACCAGATGGTGTGTGTGTGATTTTATTTTTAAAATAAAATCTACTCAAACGGAAATTATATTTTACCTATTTAACTGATTTCTTTACTAAATGTAACGATGTTAATTTGCAGTTACAAGTTGACAACATAAATTTTATTAAAACAAGGACCATCATTTCAGTGTTTCTTTCCAGAATTAAGTTAAAGGAGTATAATATTGGACGTCGCGAATTTTTCCTGTTTCTCAATTGGCCATAAACAATCCACCAGGAAAATGACGTTTTAACATACGTTCATCATTTAAATGCCCTTTATTGAGGTTTTGAAACTAGATTTGAGAATTCTTTGACTGTGGTAATTACAACAATTGGCAATGAATTCATATGGTCACATTGGAAAAAAAATGTCACACATTACAAGAGGAACTAACTGATTGGAATAGGCATTAACGGAAATCTTAAAGTAATGTTCAGGAACGGATGTCAGCAATTTTCGCTTTAAAATACCTGTTATTTATCTCGAAATATCAAGTTCTGTAAGAAAGTTTTTAATTGCTTTTCCAAGTTAGAAGAAATTCCACTGCCATTACCAAACTCCAAAATTTAAAAAAGAAAGAAAGAAGTAAGAAAAAGACTGGACACACACACACACACACACACGCTCCACTACTAACCAAAGGGTTTCGAGTTAAACATGATAAGATTGATGC
The DNA here is from genome assembly GCA_019973935.1 of Trichonephila clavipes. Classification (NCBI taxonomy): domain Eukaryota; kingdom Metazoa; phylum Arthropoda; class Arachnida; order Araneae; family Nephilidae; genus Trichonephila; species Trichonephila clavipes. The sequence continues at coordinate 524,137 of BMAU01019196.1, read as the reverse complement.
CAAATATTGAAAATTTGTTATTGGAGCACCAGATTTATCCCTCCTATTATAAACAATTGTTTGTTGATCAGTTAATTTTTGTAACAGTTATTTTATGTGATAATTAAGTTTTAATTTAATTAGCATGTATTTTTAAACACTATAATTAACTACTGTTAGAAGTTTAAATCTTTTAAAGTAAATAGCTCTATAAGCTGTCAAAAGGACATTTAGGTAGGTAAATTTGCAGAAATTCAGTATTAGTTAAGCAGGGGTCTACCTAAAACCGAAAAACACGGCAAGGGGTCTATGAGACAAAAAAGTTTTCAAACCTCTGATTTACAGTGTTAAACTTTTTTCCACCATGAAGTATACTTTTTATTACAGAATATTTATACCTGTTGATGTTCATGATTAGTAGTTTTTAAATGAAATTTCTGTATAATAATTTAAATCATTCTTCTTTTCTTAAGTCTTTCGCGTTACGCTTTCAATACAGTTAAAAATGGCCATTGATTAAAATGTTGATAATTTTTAAGAGGATTCAGTCGTGATTTTTTTTGCAGATTGATTCGCCTCAGCGCATAAAATATGTTGATAATATATGTAATATCTGTCAAATACTTTTGTCAGGATATCTGATTAATACGATAAGATCGTAGTCAATCGAACACACTGCCGGTAATAAATTTTTGGCCGATTACTTATTTTTGTGATTTACTGTTTTCACGTTGTCACGTCCCGGTGTTATTCTATTTGTACATAGGGTGTGGTTTATTTGTGTAGACACCGACAAATGGATCAAGTCAATCTATGATTTGATATAATCCTGAAAAAGTAATAACAATGAAAAGGGAGAATTCTTATTTTTCTTTAAAAACCTCCAATTCATATCCAGGGAATAAATGTACACGATTTTCCCTGTTTTACGACGAACACTCGAAGTTGTGTATTTGATATTTAAAAAACCCCACGTATTAGCTCTTATACTTTTAATGACAGCACTTGAGTTCAGAATTCTACTATATTACGAAAGTATATATTAAACAGAATCAGAAAGCCACAGTGACGTAATTGTGTTGTATAATTTTGATGATTTAATACTTCAAGTTTAGGAATAATTATGATTAATAATACTAAAATTCTCTGGTTTGTATATTAGCTAACTTTTTCAGTCTATCTTATTAGAAAAGGTCAAGTTATATAACTTTTTCTAAGCTTTATATTTTTTCTAAATAAGTAGTTCATATTTTATATACAATTCAGCAAATTTAATGATTTCTTCTGCTTTTTCACGAGTACAATCGTGAAAATTTAAAGTCCATCATATAATTAAAGGATTATTTCAATGCTAATCTTTCAATCAATTGGGTTAATATTTGTAAAAATATATCCACAAATAACAACGGAAGATTTTGCCTTCAAAATATGCATGGTCGATTTCGTATTTAACATTGTACAGTAATAGAAGGGGGAAAATGATTTGAACATTATTTAAATTCCTGATATTCCGTGTGTGTGTGTGTGTTTGAATAATTTTTGAAGAGTTTTACATCCATATATGCGTCATTATAATATAATTTATTAGTAAATTGTATGTTCTGTTAATGCTACAGGTGTGTGATTACGTTCGGAACCGGGCTTTTGAAAGACCTTATAAATCGATAATATTTTTATATACAGTGTCAGTTGATTTAGAATATACATATAAAATTGTTTAAAGAATATTAATTTAAGAAAAAATTATATAAATGAATTTTTTTTGTCCAAAAATGAAGAAGGAATGTGATATTTTCAAAACCCTCTGTTTTCATGAAAAATGCTTTTATAATAATAATATTTTGAGAATATATAACCAGGATTTCTCTATACTGGTGTTAAACTAGGATTTTTGAAAAAAATAATTTAAAGTTTAATTATTTATATATTTTTATATTTTTTATGTCAAAGTAGAGAAATTTTAGCAAAAAAAAAAAAAAAAACCCAGCCTGTTATTATTTTAATTGACTGTAACTATGAAAATAATGTGAATTTTTCAAAAGTCCTAGTTCAACCTCGTTATAGAAGTTCTAGATATAAATAGGCAAAATATTATTCTAGAAACATTTTTAATAAATGCTTTCAAGGTATAAATGCTTTTCTTTTTTATTTATTTTTTGGTCAAAAAATTCTATTTAAATGCTTTTCTTGTAATAGTATTCTTAACGAAATTGTATATGAATATTTTAATTCAACTGGCACTAAATATATATATATATATATATATATATATATATATATATATATATATAGAAAAAATATTCATTTATACGCTTTTTCGAAATCACTTTTCCGAAAATAGTCAATCACCTTTTGTAGTTTAAAAAATTTAATGAAACGATAAAAATCTTGAAACAAATTTCGGAAAAATATGAGCCTAATGTCGATAAAAAATTTAGTACTATATGTCTCCAAAACTTTGAAACTTTTAAGCCCATCTCAAAATTTGCAAACCTCTTTCCCCTAAAAATATTAAATATCGCCTCTCATTTAGGTGTTTCAAGTTGATAAATTCATCATCAACAAAACTGGGGATGAAAATTGTTTAGGATATCTTGATTGGGACGACAATTACATCGTTTGCATTGGCCCATCACCCTTGTTTTGAAAGTCCATTCACGCAAGTTCCGCTGCTTAATTCGAAAGGGAAAATTCGAATCGATTTTAGGGAAACTGAGACGGAGAAAATCCCTCGTCACGGTCGTCTGCAAGGCGGCAATTGAAGAGAACTCTCAGTTTCGCGTTTGTAGTCCACATCGGAATGACACTGTGCAGAATTCGTCCCGAGATGAGTTTAGGTGTGTTGTCGCTGCTGACAATCTTCGGTAAGTTTCTGCCATTTATTCGAATGTATTTGGAATAACTTTGAAAGAAAAAGTTTTTCGAACTGTGATTCGAAAGTTGGAAGTGACTTTTAAACTTTTCCCCCGTCTTGAAAGTTATCAGCGAAACACATGGTGTTTTTATCAGTTGTGTTTATTTTAACTCTCAGCGCTGTCATTTATTAACTTTTTAATTAATTGTTGATTAATAAAATATTGATTTTGTTTATTTAAAATATTTTTTTCACGTGTTTAAACAGTTTTTAAACAACCAAACTAATCGAAGAACATCAATTAATTAAGATTTAAGGCCTTAACAAATAAAAATTAAAACTTTTAATGCATGGCTATCGAATGTAAAAAGGCTTCACGATCGAATATAAATTAATTTCATGATCAAAATATTAAATTTATTGATTTTAGACTTTTGCTATCTTATAGTTGTTTTTCCAAATACAGTAAGCGAATTAAAAGGTAAAACTTTAAAATATGGTGAGATTATCATCGTGTCATTATGCTTTTAAGATAGAAAAAATTATCTTTTCTGCTATTCATAATTTAATTTGTCGAAAATTTAAGCAATTCTAAAAAAAATGAAAATAAATTGAAAAATAAATTTATTTTATTTGATGTTAATTTTTAAAAACTAGTGTAAAGATGTATGTGGTTTTTTTTCATATACATGTATTCAAACAAGTACCGTTTTAAGAAGTAGAGTTGTAATTAGAACTTAATTGTATGGACGGTTTAATATGAAAACCAATTAAACGGAATAAAATTTAAACATATTTTAACTTTTCCTTTCATGACTTTCAATTATATTGAATGGCAAGAAGAACATAATATCGAAAAACAAAAACTAGATTCAATTAGTGCTTAAAAGAATCTATTAAGATTTATTTAAAAGGAAGAAACTATTCATCGGAGATTAAAGAATCTCTCAATTTATTCTAAGAAGGAACTTCTGCCTTTTTCCCATTAACTTTTAATTATTACAAATTCTTTAAAATAACAGAATTAAAAAAAGGGGTGTCTATTTTATTTAAAACTTTTATTTGTTATTACTTAATGAGTTTTCTTTTAAAAACCAGGGGAATTGAGACACAAAAATTTAACTTTAAAAATGACAAGAAAATGCCTTTTTTTAGTAACAGATTAAATATACGTTTGATTAATATATATTATTTACTTAACGAAGAACTTTCATGTACATACTAAAAATTGAATTGAGTTTAGACGAGTTGAAAGTAGCATAGTCTCCTAAGTTTGTTACATCGAAGCGAAGGGTGTTTTTGATTTCTTAACTATATAAAATTTATAACCGTGAAATGTGACGTTGACTAATGATTAATGCGATAAAGTGACTTTAGAGGAAGACCAGTCAATTTTAAAGTTTGAAAACGGGAATTCCACAGATGTTACATTATTCCCTACGGGCTCAAAAACTTACTTTAAAAGAAAGATGATGAGTTCAAGGGAAAAGTTATATCATTAGATAAAGAATCTCTTCCAAGATTTTTTTGACGGTTTATAAGGCATATGGTCTAGTGTGTATCTGCAGATGTTTTTTTCGCTTGCAGTAGTTGCATTCAGTAAATATTTTACAAGAAGATATTTATGCACAGGATACCTTATAGCTGATTAAAGAATCTTATGGCCTATTTGACCGATGTGTTAACTTTCGGAACTTTTAGGCGAATGATTCGCTTTTGTTCATTCACAAAGTTCTGCATTCTGCTCTGATAGTCGCTAATGATCTGTTTGTTTCCTGCAAAACGATGATTCTCAATGACTGTGCCGCGGCAAGTTTGTGAACCGCCAAATTCTTGAAGTTTGCCACCAAATTTTTTTATTATTTATTTTACTCTGAGAAAAAAAATAAAATCCGAAACAGAAACATTTGGCCGTTTTATAGAAATAAACTATTAGTGTTCGTGGTATATTTAATTTATCCATTCGTGGGTAGATAGCTATAAAAAATTTGACTGGGTTCGTAATACATTTGTGATAACGGATACATCAGTATATGAATTAATTTTGAATTAAGAGGAAAAACTAATTTTTCTCTGTAATAATCGAGATTTAATTTCAAAACATTCGGAAGAGTTAATTCATTTTGGATAAAAATTAGAGATGATTTTCTCATAAAAGCCAAAGAGCTTTTAAAACATTGTTTGAATTTTCTACATCTTATTTGCGTGAATTTGTATCTTTCAGCGTCAACATATATAAAACTAGGGGGAAAAACGATCATGATTTTTTTAAATGTAGGTGACGGAATGAGAGTGGCATTATCCTTTTTACGAACCAATTCAAACGAAATAATCAATTATCAAGCTCATATTTTGCATTAAATGTATTCTAATAATTAATTTGGGATCAATTTACTCAATAAAAATTTTGTTATCTTTATCGTATATATTATTTTATTTGTAACATTCAAAGCTATTACCATAAACTATTTTACATAGTGTTTTACAGATAAGTAGAATTCTTTTAAACTTATTTTATCGTTAGTGGGCTGCCAAATTTTGAAATTCTTAAAAGTGTACCGCAACACAACAACAACAACAAAAAAAGAGTCGAGATAAACTGCTGTAAAACAGGGAACAGCGCATGAATTGTCTTGCTTGCGAGTGAATCCATTCAAATATTTCGTACGATGATCATGTTGTGCTATCGGAATCGACTGATACTTAAGGAATGATTCGAAAACGCTATTAAACACCATTTTCGCAAAAGTTACTTTTCCTAAAATTTTTGTATTGCCTTGTTTCATTTTGAAACAAAAAAGCCATTGCTAAAAATTTAGGGTAGAAATTCTTATCCAATGATATATACCTAATTACTCTGTATCTGTTTTAAATTTTTAACTGTGAGTTTTACAATCATTGGAGGGAATGATGAAACATCCTCAATTTAATAAATTGGTATGTTGTAAGTATGAATTAAAACGTTTTCCCCAATCTGTTTATTCCTACGCAGCAAGAGGACTAGTTGATAGAACTTTTTTATTCTAATTTACAAACTTAAGTAACAAGTCGAACACAGACCGGTTTTGCACAACAAACATTTTAAGTGTGTACGGAGAGGAAATGTACCTCCCCCGCAACCTTCCCGCATCGCGGGAGGCCCAGGGTTCTAGGGGGGGCCCAGGCTGACTATCGCCAAGTGCGTATTTGGGCTTGGGGCCCAAGACCTGACTTTGCAGTGGAGCTTAAATTTTCTCCGTTACGCCACTGAGTGTGTCTTATAATTTATCGAAGAGTTTTTAATGTTGCTAAACTTGACAATATTGTTAGTGAATGTGAAAAAAAAAGCGAAAAATAAAGGAAGGGAAGTAAAAAGAATTTTTTGCGCATAGTTTAAATTTATTTAGAAGATTGCATGTTTTCTGTCTTCAGTCTAAAACGACAAAATGACGAATTGTCGAATTTCTAGACATTAATCTTTTGATTCACAATACAGAAAATTGCATATCATTTGATCGATTCGATTGTAAAACGATCATTTAATTTTTGACTTATATTTTCTTCATATTAGTTTAGTATCGATAGCTATACAACTACTACTACTTACAAGTTGCAATTTCAACGTATCCTGATTCTAATTATTATGAAATGAAAGATATTTTTCTAAATGTTTCACAGTAACACTTAGTAGTTCGGTTATCGTAGCTAGAGGGCTGTCCGTCATTATATTTTATCTTAAAATTGTCATGGCGTATCACACTCCTCATTTCAGTCGAAGGGTCTCTTATTCAATACGTATTACTTTATCAAAATTGTTACCATAATAATTAAAAATAAACAATTTAAAGTTAAAATAAATTGTTAAAAATAAACAATTTAAACTAAGCATGAGGCTTATTGGGTGATTAATGTAATCACACACATATACTGCGAATGATATGTTATACTAGTTGTATGACCCGGCGTTGCACGGGTTTTCTCCTATGTATAAATTTTCCCTGTGGAAAAATTTACCTTTCCCCTCTCAATATCAGCACTTCCAGGGGTGGGTGTGATTTCTGTAATAATATGCCATAAAAATTCCCTTTTTCGAAATTTCTTCGACTTCTTTGCTCAGTCGGACGAGTTTCTTTCCTCTCCGCTTAGCTCGGCGGGTTGCACGGAGACAAAATTATACCGAGAATATAATTTTGTTTCCATGGACGCCAGGACTTCTGTGTGAGTTACTATAATAGTTGATTAACAATTTAAACCAAGGGTACTCAACCTTTTTTTCTGCTGGGCCGCATACATATGTCAACTTTTTAAGGCGGGCCGCATACATATGTTAGTTATTTCCCGCGGGCCGCAACAGGAGGATAAATGGGGGAGGGGTGGGAGAATATGCTTTTAAGATCAAGATAACATTGGAAATTTAAAATGAGGAAAAACGATCATAATATTATAACTCCTGTTTTGCTTTTTTTTAATTATTATTTTTTATATTTTTTATTTTTGTTGCTATCACTAAATTAGAATCCTTTACTAAACACTCCTTCACAATTTATGCATGAGTAAACAATTTAATATAATTGCCAATAATGTAACAAACTTCATGAGATATCTTTGTTACCCCGCTGTGACATTACCACTGACAAAACACTTTGTTGCTGTTGCAAGAATTATTCAAGAAAAAGCCTATTTATATCACCTCTTAAAAGAGATCTTCGAGGAAAAGCGTCATTGAATGATTCCTGTTTATTGGTATTTTTTGAATACAGCACTTTCGTGACAAATCAAACAATTATTGATCCATGTTTGATTTTCACTACAAAATAGTCAACTTTCCAATCGTTTTGAAACGATATATTTTCTTCGAATATTTTTCGCTTGTATGATATGAAAGATAGTTAAAAACTAATTCCGCCCACTGTTCATTCCCCTGTTGTCTGTTATCACTAACCGTAACTGTTCCAAATAGAAAAAGAATATCAATTCGTACCATACGACACCGACAACAAAAATAAAATTTGATATACGTATTTGATTTGCTGACAAAGAATTTCTCACCAAATTTTTTATGCAGTGTCCTTAAATAAGTGAATTTCTCAGAGCAATGGGCTATGACCGGGCCACTTAAAAAGGCTCGGCGGACCACTTGTGGCCCGCGGGCCACAAGTGGTGGAATATCGCTGATTTAAACTAAACGGGAGGTTGATTGGTGTGGGGGGGGGTTGTGTATTAAAAAATACTGCGAATAATATGTTATATAAATCATATGATATTACACTTTCCGTTCTAAGTAAATTTAGTATTAATCAGACTATATATATATTTAGATTTATATTTAAATAATATTTATAACAATATTTATATTTAATCTAGCAATTTCAAGAGTGATAATGTTTTGTGATGCTAAAAGTAAGGGTATAAAAAGGAAAAGACAACTTTGGTATGATCCATTTGTCGCACTGTTCTCTTCTTTATTATTTCAAGTTGTCTTCTCTGATCGTCCTCTTCCTTCCACATAAATGTTCATAGCACTTTTGGTTCCTTTTATGACTTTGCTCTGGAACGATATTTTCTTTTTTCTCCCTAACTGGCCTCACAAAAACGCAGTTACCACCAGTGGGAGTAAACTACTCTTAGTACAGTTTCAGAATGTATGTATCATAAATTTCTAAAAACCGTTAATTAATGTGAATTAATTTGTAAATGAATCAGAGAGAGGGAATGATGATTATCAAATATACTGACCATTTTAGATATTGGATAGTTTTTATCCCAAATAAAAGAAATACAAGAGAAAGTTATAGAAATGTATTCAAAACAATTCTTAAGTTAAAGTAGATAAAGATTAACAATTCTGAGACTATTTTTAAAATGTTAAATAATTGATTTGCATATGTTTCTTGCTATTTCCTATTGTAAGAATGACAATTAATTGTGTTATGAAAACGCTAATAATTATCTTTTCCAAGTGTCACTGACTCGCACTTGTTCTTTCATTACGAGTTTACAATTGATGCATGCGCCCTTGCTTTCATGATCACCGTTTCCGCAGTAAAATAGTATTTACGACCTAACATTTTCCAGCAGAATTATGAAAGCTATCTGATCAGAAGTGTCATAAGTACGTGCACAGAATCCTTTTCGCTTAGATACATTTTTATGAAAGTTTCTTAATTAACTTCAGATCATTCTTTTTTTTCTGTTATTGCAGTTAACGAATTTGCTTACATCATAAGCAAAAAGGAATGACTTGAGGTTTAAGGTATCCGACTAAGTTCGGAACCGTTATTTTAAAAAAGCGCATAAATGGATCATTTTCATAATACTTAGTGTCACTTATAGATTAGAATACATGTATAAAATTGTTTTATAAGTACATTTTGACAAAAAAAATTATTTAAATGCAATATTTTGGCAAAAAAATCACTTAGAATAACCTTTTTTCAAAAAGTTTTCCTTTTATAAAAAATGCTTTTATAAAATAATAATGTTTTGCTTATATAAAGTGAAGACTTCTCTCCAGAGAGTATGAACTATTTTTTTTGAAAAATTCACATTATTTTCAGAGTTACAACCCATTGAAATAATTATCGGCGTTTTTTTCTTAAAATTTCTCCCCTCCGTTGTCGTAAGAAATATTATTCTTAAAACAATTTTATATATATTTTCTAATCGACGTGACACTAAATAACATAAATATTATCCATTTATACGCTTTTGCAAAATCACGGTTCCGAACGTAGTCGGATACCTTAAGAAATTAGAATTCTCATGCAAGAAAGCTATTTCTGGTAGTTCCATTTTTATTTGATTTGTTTTTATACTTGATTAATGTCATGCAATAAAGCAGTACGATGGCTATTGGCGATGAACTCCGTATTTTTGAACCTCGACCAAGTGTCAAGGGTGGCTCTGTGCTGTTGTATCACTCTCAAAACTTCCACACCACACTAATCGATTTTTATTATTGTCATATTAAATAGTGCTGATACTCATAGCAAGTGAATATATCTATTTTTATAGAACTTAAAACGTTTTACCCCAAAGTAAATGCTTCACTTCAAAGTTTCAGTTTTGTTTTCAAATTTGAACATTTGATGAGACTTTTCGGTGAGTATGATGCAAATAAGTTCATTACTCTTTGTATTGTAATAATCAGATTATTAGTGATCAGTATTTGTTTTATTTTTAACTATTACATATTTATATGTTATGTTATTAAGTATTGAAACATATGAAACGCGCTCAAAGTTAATAAATGTACGAGTAATTATACAATAACAAAATTTTAGTTTTTAAGTTTTAACAGACTAGGGGTGATGCATTGTTTAAATTGTAAAGCTGCAATTTACTTCTATTATGCATTTCAATTTTTTTCGATACCTTCCTTGTAAGCAAGAAAAAAATAAATTTCACAACTCTTCATCTGCACATTTTAATTTGTACTCCAATTTAGTCTTAGTTTAATTCCGCAAAATTCGTTCTTGGGGCTCCTCTTCATTTAAACTTAACTTTTTTTTACAATCCATTTTTACTAACTATACCTTATGTATAAATAAATTTATTGCAGCATTACGATTTTTTTATATATATAGAAAGTATTTTATGTAATTAATGCTTTATCATTTGTGTAATTCTTGTTTCATCATAGTTAAAATAGTGTAAATAATTTATATCTGGATGTTTAATACTGTAATATTTCTTTCTATAGTATTTATTTTATGATAAAAATTGTGTAATTTTCGCAAGCAAAGCGGTTCTTTACATTATAATGGCGTCTCAATAAAAATTGTGCGAAACATTGGCGATACAGTCAAGTTGGCATCATTTTTGGCGATCAAATAAATTTATTACAACATCTCGAAAACTTTTTTAAATATATTTTGTGAGAAATACCTGAGAAATATTCACTTTTATATGAGTAATCACAGCAGCAAATATTTAACTAGATGAGGAAAACGAGTGTTTATTCCAAACGCTGAGTTGAAGAAAGTACCAAATCAAATACAGGGCAGTGGCGTAACGTACACCCCCGCATTGCGGGGGCAAGGCTCTAAAGGGCCCACAGCCTGACTATCGCCAAGTACCTACCCTTTGTAAACTCTAACTTGGGGGCCCAAAATCTGACTTTGCCGGGGGTCCAAGTGTTCTCCGTTACGCCACTGATACAGGGTGATTCTAAAATAATGAAACAAACTTTGAGGGTCGGCAGAACTCACGAAAAATAGCAATTTTGTTTTGGAATATATAATATGGAAGTGCCACGTTGAGACACAAACAGAAAAAATAACACCTAACGGTTGCATAAAATGTCCATTAGCAGCATATTTAGCGAGTGATTACGTACAGATAATGTTAAAACCGTTTTAGAAATTGTATCTATCAACAGTCCAACATTAAAACTTTCCAAACGGTTGATTGACTGCCATGTAGACGACATGCTACATTTAAAACTTTCTAAACGGTTGATTGACTGCCATGTATACGACATGCTACAGCCCATACATATACTTGTGCCAGGAGTTTATCCTCACGGTCCAAGATGACTTCTTTTAGGTGTTTTTGTCGTACAGTACTCGATCGCAGTATCAGCACTGGCAGTAAATGAACCCTTTTCGCACAGCTGTCGATGTAATTGCTGAAACATGTTGTGATTCGGCATGTGTCCTGACACGAAAGCGTCCTGATACAGCCGTAGCTCTGCTCTACCCTTACCATTAACAGCTCCGTACATTAAATGCTGTCTGCATTTTCACTATTAGCAAAATCACCTGTAATGATGGAAATCTCAAGCGCAAATGCCGATTTTAGTGGTGCAGTGGATCACTGGCACACAGCTTTGCTGCCTTCAACAGTTGCCAGTATTGACAGCCAATCACGCCATAAAGGTCGCCGAGCACGCATGATGGTTGGTGGATGCAATTTCTAAAACTGTTTTAATATTTTCCCTCTACGAAATCGCTCGTTAAGTATGTTTCTAATGAACATTTTATGTTTCCTTAAATGTGTTATTTTTTTTTGTTTGAGCTTCAACGTGGTATTTCCGCCCATATATTCCAACACAAAAATTGTTTATTTTAGGGAGCTCTACCACCCCTCAAAGTTTGTCTCGTGATTTTAGAATCACCCGGTATATTTTATATAATGTAAGACATTATATATAAAATACTAGGTGGTGTGTGAGATAAATTACAAAGAAATATAACTTATAGTAAAACAATAACTAATTTTCCCGTCACTTTAAAAAGTTACGTTTAGAAGAAACGGTACTCGTTCAAAATTTAAATTTACTAGTAAGAACAGGAAGAGTTTAAATGAATTGTAGTGTTTTGCTAAAGGTTTTCTATCCGTCACTAGCGTAAATTCTTTTTAACAATTTTAATGCTTCTCTCACAAACTTTTTTTATTATGTTATGACAAATATAAACTTTTCTCATAAATAGGATTGCCAAAATATTTTAAGGACCGAGAGAGCACATTTTTGTGTTAATAGGAAAGAGTTACGTAAATTATTTTAAGGATTTCAATAGCACAATGATCATAATTACGACTCATCAGCGCAGTACTCAAGTCGAGTCTCAAGTTCGAACCCTGATTTGACCCAAGACTGTTGTACGTTATAAGGACGATGGCAGAATTGTGAATTGAATTGACATTTGAGCCTCCTAATCACACATATCATAGTATTGAAGTTAGGAGAGAAAAATACTCAGATGTCGTTCTTGAGCATCTGAATGACGTTGCAAAATAAAAGATATAGGTTGATTTTGGTAGATATAGGTTGATTTTACGTCGCACACTCAACTCGAAATTTTGAAACACGGTTAAGTGACGAAGAGGACATCTGAGCTGGGATCCCTTCTTCGAACATCCACACCACGCCAATGGGAAAACTTTGAGCTTTGACAGATTTAACGTGCATCAGATCCTCTACATGGCAGGTCTTTAGTGGCTCGATTGGCAATGCATGCCACGAATTTGAGACCACGACCATTCGGCTCCTGTGGCTGTATTCCAAGATGAAGAAGGCCAAATATGTTTTATAATTCTTAAGAGAATAATCAAAGCCATTACCAAATAGCTAATAAAGAAACGTATCGTCAGGGTACCTCAATATCGTATTGTTTGAGGTGGAAATCTCTGTAATCGTTGAGGTTTCCGGCGGGATCCAAACACAGTAGGGGTTGAAAAACCATTAAATCGGACTAAAAAGATAATAGATATTCCCAATAATTCACTTTTATTAATTAAAGTGTTAGAACTAAGTACGCGATATTCAGAGAAGACAAAATAAATAATTATAAATGACGGGTACTTATCTGAAATGAGATACAACCTCTAAAACTCGCCAAAGAGAAATCCTTCTGCAACTTCTAATAGCTAAACAAATGTAATTTCGGAACTCTGTAGTAGAGTTATATAGTACACAAAGCAACAACTATTCTGTATATCATTGTCTATTTATATGTTATTTAGTGGTGACTTTTATGTATGGGGTTAAAATGTTCTTGCTCAAATTGCCAACTTGGCTGGTTGGAAAAAATCTCGAGTTAGAGAGGATAGATCTCGCGCCTATTGTTACAGAATTAGTTCCCAAAATAAATGATCAGTATAAATTAAATAACGCCTAGTTAATATTTTTGTTGTATTTTTTTCATCCTTAAATATTTGATGAATGTAACATATTTAGTGACGCAATTGTACCCAAGCTGAATCAAAATTTAACACGTTTTCTGCTTGATTATCATGTTGAGTATCGTTTAGCATAAACGAAACACAACCTTGTACATTTTTTCCAACTTCTGAATCAAGTTACTACATAAAACTTTCATTAAAAACAGCACATCAAACATCCCAGAATTTTGTTTTCTATATTATTACATAAATAAATAAATAAATAAAAAAAGAACGCATTTCGTTCGATTTTTTCGACACCAAATCTCCACTCTCCCTTTTCTCGCCCTAGAAAAAGTTAGATTCGATTTGTTTCCACATCACTCATAGCAGGAAACAGACGCACCTGTCCTGCTACGCTTCAATCGCGGGGCGTTATTATCCCGCTGTGTTTTTTTCACAATTTACCCAGAATGGGAACGCACTGCTTTATATAAATAGGGATTTTTTCCCCTTCCCTTATGAAACCTTTCCGTAGTCCTCGAGTTGCGACATTCAATTAACACGTGGAATGCAGTCTGGATAATTTTATGACTAAGGTCGCTAATGGAAAAACTGAAGTGAAAAAAATGCTATCCTTTGTTTTTTCTTCTTATTTATTTAGTGGAGGAAAATAATTACCAATTTTTAGTGAAAAATATGTATATGATGCTTAGTTATAGAAATATTAAATAAGATTATTCTATATAAAAAAGTCATGTGTTATAATTTGTTAAATAAATTTATTAAAGACTTTCACTTCTCACAATGCTACTTTAAAGCAATTCATTAATCATTATTTTTTTTATAGTTGTTCATACTTAACATAAAAAAAAGCTATCTCGATGTCTGGCATCGATTTTCCTTTACTAAGCGGGACTATTCCGCAAGTCCTTTTTTTTCTTTCAATTTCTGTTATTAGTTCATTCTCTCCCTATATATATATATATATATATATATATATATATATATATGTAATATAGGATATATATCTTGTTCAAATTTTCACTCGTTAATAAAATGCTTTCTATTCACCCATTCAAGTTAGAAAAATGCCTTTTTTAAACTTGTAGGGGAGGACACTTAATGTTAATACAGTTTTTTTCAAATATTAGTTCATTAATTAATTTAAAAAATTAATAAATAGTAACAAACAAAAATAATGTTCAACACGATATGTAGAAATGAAAATCATTCGTTGTGTTCCTGTAGCGCATTGGATAGCGCGTTGACCTTCTGTTCCGAAGACCGTGAGTTTGAATCCCACCTGGAAGGGTCTAATTTCTGAGAATGGGATTTTTTTACTATACTATTTTATTAGAATAATTAAATTTAAATAGAGAATAAATAGTAACAAAAACAAAAAAAAAAAAAAATAGTCCAACACCCCATATAGAAAGGAAAATGGAGAATTGCAAGGAAAATTGCTTTCTATTTTGTCTCTTAATGTTGTGATTCTGTCATACGTGTATATACATATTTATAATTGTAACTATTTACCACGAAAATAAAAATATCAACAACTCTTGCCACATACAACTCAAGACTTTATTTTACAAACTAAATATTCCATTACCTTATCTATTGCCATCGAAAGTTCCAGAACTTTCCATAATTAAAATTACAGTTAACTTTTATAAATAAAAGCACGCGCACGCGCGAGCATTAATATAAAGCATTAATAAAAGCATTAATATAAAGCACGAGAGAAATAAAGAATTACAATTTTTAACACGCTGGGATGAATGGTTAAATCATTACAATAAATAAATAATAAATATTACCATTTGTTACAACTATTTAATAAAAGGTAACTAAAATAAAAAAAAAAATTCGTTGTTGTCCTAAGTAGGAATCGACTTAAATTTTATTTTTATAGTAGTTTTTTTCGATGATGCGTAGATGTCCAACAGCTAGGGGTCTACTTCTGGTTTCACTGCTATTTATCCACTTTGCACAAACACTAGAAACAGCAGAACACTTAACAACTCACCAGTCATGCTGTTTCGGAGATGCTTGTTCTGAGTCTTCGGACCATTGCAATCTGCCTTTTTTCAAATTCACTTACACTAGCCCCCTCACTCGCAAAAGTAAATGCAAAAATGATAGCTTACCTTCTCTGGCAGGAATTAATACCATTCTCTTACGATCACACATGGTTTCCACGTCATCCAGACGAGTTCATTGACAAATGTGGAGGTGTTTATAATGTTTCGGTTCGACGCTGTGTATATACAACCTCTTACAATAAATCTCGGTTAATAGTCCTGTTACATTAACGTAGATGAAATATTAACGAAAGTTACCTTACTGTCCTGCAAAATAGTTCCCTTCCACAACTAAGCAACGTTTTGAAAGAAATCTTCTTTCGAGATGGAGTTCAAAAGCTTTGTCACATTTCGTTGGATGTCAGAAATATCGTCAAATCTCGTTCCTTTCAAAGCGAGTTTCAGTCGGGGGAATAGGAAGAAGTCTGGAGAATTGAGATCTGGCTAGAATGGTGGATGTTCAGTTTGCATCACCCCTTTTTTGTCAGGAACTGTTTGACGATATTGGCTGTGTGCGAACGAGTATTGTCGAGAAGTAAAAACTATAAACCTTGTTGGGCGTATTGGGGTCATGAGAGAGTAGACGTTTCATGAAACGAGTCAAAATTTCAATGTACCTTACAGCATTCATTGCCCAGCTATCTGGAGCACTGTTAATCGACGATCTTTTGTTTTATTAACTTATTCACTTTCTCAATGTTTTCGTCACTGACGGAGGTCGCCAGTCAGAAAAACTTACCCGACCTTCTCGAAAACGAACCACTCGTACTTACGCTTCACAGACAGTGCTTGATCTTCATAAACACGTACCAGCATCAAATAAGTATCTGTCGGTGTCTTGACAGGCTTAAAAAACAAAACTTTAAATTGGCCTTTTGTTCGTCCATTTTCCTGTTCTCAGTTAAGATCCAACACACTAAACAAGCACTTTGTAAAACAAATCTTACACGGAACACAAACGACGCTCAACTGAACAATGGTAGGAACAGATAGTCCACACCTGCCGCTACGCATGTGCAGCGTTTTGTTTCGCCACTGTTGCCAGATCGGCTGTTTTCACTTCATGAACTTTATAGTCAGAGGTTGTATATAAATCTATACCTATTTTATTATAACAAGATAAATATGATTTTTAGTAAGTTTTTATAAAAATATAAAATCAATTTTCTTAATTCGTAAAAATAGAATATATTAGTCTAAACGTATATATTCATGCGTTTGAGTTCTAGTGCCTCTGAAGATCTGCCGTGTTGAGGTGTTGATGCAAGTTAAATTTGGCGTGTCTAATTTGGCGACATCTGTCCATGGCTTAAAATTATGAGGTCCGTTGTAAGTAGCCCACGTGTTGCTTTATAGTTCGATACAAGTAAATATTCACTGCTTTTTCAGTGTATATAAGTCTTTCCCATACAGTGCTGGTTTATCCATTGGGCGTTTGACGCGGGTGTCAAGGGTCCCGGAACCCGGAGGGCCCAGATAAGCTAGACTTAAGCGGATTTTCCAGTTATAAATTTCGATCCGTCAGTGCCAAAGGGGCCTGTTGAACTTCTGTGCCTAGGGCCTGAAATGAGCTTAAATCGGCACTGTTTCCATATATACTTGTTGTTTAATACGAGGGTTGTTGCATTAGTCATGGCAACTACTTTTTTTCTTGTAGAGATGTGAACGGATCACAAACGCATATGTGTCGTGTGGAAGTTCTGAAGGCATAGTGTGCATGCAGAACATAAGAGGGCTCTGTGATAGCTGGTAGTAGCTCAGTGCAGGCTGTGAAATCAGTGAGTTGGTCAGAGATGGAAGTAACTCACGTAGCCGTTCTCCGAGAGAGAAATGCGATAGAATGCCACACTGAATTAGTGGAAGCCCTTGGGAATAATACCCTACCATACCGTACAGTAGCACGGTGGATAGTAAAGTTTCAGCAAGGACGTGGTCAACCTGTGATGAGAAACATTCGGGACGACCGGTCAGTGTGTGGACCGACTTGGCACGCCCCGTCATCGAGCATCTCATGGAGACGCTAAGGGTCTCTAGGACCAGGTTTGTCATGTCAACTAAATGTGTACTGTGTTGTCATTCTTTTGCTCAGTGAAGGCCATATTGCCCTGTATACTACCGTAATAAATTAGTGTGTTACGATATTTCAGTGCTATCCATTGTCTACACATGTAGTTAACACCTTGAACTTTTGTCTGTATATGTCACATTTTCCAACAGGACTGGTGCCTTCAGGAAAAAAAAATAGTTTCTATGACTTTTGTCCCAACTCTCGTATGTTAAAGTATTGAAACTGTAGAAAAAAATTGAAGAATTTCTGATTTTAATAAATAAAAGGAACGATATGTCTTTAAATACATTTCAATAGTTTGGCTTTTGTTTAACTAAATGAATTGAAAAATTCGTAAATTCTGAGTCAAATGTGGACAGTTTTGATATTCATTTTTAAAA
This sequence comes from Trichonephila clavipes, assembly GCA_019973935.1. Classification (NCBI taxonomy): domain Eukaryota; kingdom Metazoa; phylum Arthropoda; class Arachnida; order Araneae; family Nephilidae; genus Trichonephila; species Trichonephila clavipes. Next base: position 506,185 of record BMAU01019196.1, on the reverse strand, counting down.
CTTTCACATTATTAGGATCGATTTGGGAATTCAATTTAGGAATAGAATTTAGCTTTAAAATATTATAATATTTGTTGCATTTGAATGTAATTTCATTTTGTATTGTCAATGAAATTCATCTGTATGCAAATACATTAAGCTAATAAGAGTAATTATTTTTAATTTATGAATGTGAATTTCCTTTAAGTACTGCTTTTAAAAAATGTTTTAATGTTTCCTAAAGTACATTAGACACCTTATGGTACTTGAACGAAAATAATATACAATTTTCTTGAGTTTGTTGAGTTTATGTATTTTTCTAGACTATGTTGAAGTGATATAAAAATGCTCACTTACTCTCTATAAATGTATACTCACAAATAATTTTTCTTTTAATTTTATAAAGGACATCTTTGTATTCATTAACTTTATTTTCAAATTTTAATAATTCACTAATTCTATATATATATAGTGCTTTTTTCTTGAATGCAACCTAAATTATGTTCCCTTATTTCTTATTCTCTCTCTATTTTTCTTTTTGTTATATATTTATTCTTTTTTAATATTTATTAATTTGTATATTTTACTACCTTTATTTTCCTCTAACAAATTTCAATAATCAATTTAAGTTGTTTTTTTAAAAATAAGATGCAGTAAAGTGAATAATTATAATAGTAATGAGTATTTGTAAAAAAAATCCTGTTTTGATGGATTCCATCATTAATTATGAAATAAATTAACTATGCAGAAAAGGAAGAATAAATCGTTTTCAAGAAAGCAAAATAATTAAAAGAATATTTTATAACCCCTGTTTTTAAAAATAGATATTTCGAAATTAAATGTTTAAAAAAAGAATAATTTTTTGATAGTTTTATTAATTATTCTAAAATCAGCACTATACGTATGCATCAGTAATTTTTTTTTTTTGAAATTCGAGCCACAATCGATAAAATAACTTTAAATTGATAAGGATGTATTTTTTTAAGATGGTAGTTTTGCACTTGTCTTACACGAAAGTTCGTAATCAGTTACTTTTTATTAAACTAATTAATTGTATTATTTTGAGAATATTAATCATTGCTTTACTACAGTTATTTATCTCAAAAAAGTGCTATATTAATTAACATATTTTATTATATTTTTTTTATTACCCTGATCCTTTTTTCGAACTCAAAGCATTTTAATAACACTTTTTTCCAATAAGAAGATTCCAATAACTTTTCCGATGTTGTTTTTCTTTTTTTGATCTGCCTTCAAAAATCATTTTCATAAACAGGCTTTTCTGTGCTTTGAAAGCCCTTTTTTATTTTCTAAAATATAACGATTTTAAGGTTAAAAATGAATTTTGAAGAAGATAGATCACTCTGAATCTCACATAAACGACATTCACTGAGCAATTGAATTTTTTTTTATTTTGAATACTATTTTAATAATTTTCATTTTTATACCATTTATTAATTTTAGGCTTATGGATAGTGAAAAAAAATGATGCTGTATTATTAGGAGAATAAAAAATATATTCATATATATTTCTGCTTTTTTAAGGTATCGGACTAAGTTCGGAACCGTGATTTGCAAAAGCGCATAAATGGATAACTTTCATGATATTTAGTGTCACTTAGATTAGAATATATGCTTAAAATTGTTTTAAGGACATTTTAACAAAAAAATTTGTTTAAATATAATATTTTTGCAAAAAAAGTAACTTAGATAAATATTTTTTTCCAAACGTTCTCCTTTTGTGAAAAATGCTTCTATTATAATAATATGTTGCCTGTATATAGCTCAGATCTCTCTACAGAGGCTCAACTAGAATTTCAGGAATATATAATTTAGAAGTGGGTTTATTCATACTTTACGACAACAGAGGGGAGAAATCTTAAAAAAAAACGTCAATAATTATTTCATTTGGTGGTAACTCTGAAAATAATGGGAATTTTTCAAAAATTCTTGTTGAGCCTCTGTAGAGAGGTCTGACCTATATACAGGCAAAATATTATTATAACAGAAGCATTTTTCACAAAAGGAGAACATTTGGAAAAAAGATTATTCTAAGTTAATTTTTTGCCAAAATATTATTTTTAAATAATTTTTTTTGTCAAAATGTCCTTAAAACATATTTATGCATGTATTCTAATCTGAGTGGCACTAAATATGAAAATTATCCATTTATGCGCTTTTTTAAAATCACGTTCCGAACGTAGTCGGATACCTTAAAAAGTTAAGTAAATAAATTCTTATTCGGTAATTTTTTATGATTTTGTGTTCCTTGCATGGTACGCTTATTTACCTTTGTCTCTCTCTGTCTTTTTATATAAAGAAATAAATCAATTCACACACACACTCACTCATCACGATATCTTTGAATCTGTTATACCTACAAATATGAAATTTTACAGGTATGTTTTTGTTGAGTAGATTCCGCCAAGAACGTTTTTTGTGAAAATCGACCTCCAAGGGGGATTGTGAGGGTCTTAAAGGTAAAAATTTCCATTTTGAACAAAAGGATCTAAAGCAGCGATACTCAATCTGCGGCCCACCGGAACTTTTTAAGTGGCCCGACCCCGGAAGTGGCCCATTGCTCTGAGAAATTCATTAATTTATGAAAATTTGGTGGGAAATTCTTTGTTAAAAACTCAGTTTTATCAATTTTGCTTTTTGCTGTCGATGTCGTATGAGTGCGAATTGATATATTTTTTTTCCTGATTAGTGATAATAAGCAACAGTTAAGTAGCTATCATTTTATGAGTGGAACTAATTTTTAACTATCTTTCCTACATTGCAAGGGAAAATATTCAAAGAAAATAGATTACTTCAAGATGGTTGGGAAGTTGGCTATTTTGTAGTGAAGAAGAAACATAGATCAGTAATTGTTTGATTTGTCACCTTCAATTCTAAAGAGCATGTCAGCCAAGGAGTTGAAAATTCTTTTCCATCTAAGTCTGCGAAACTGAGCCTGCGGCCCACCAAGTCCTTTTAAGTATTCAGGTCCATGAACATTGCTCTGAAAAATTCACTTATTTAAAAACAATGTAGTATTAAAAATTTGGTGTTAAGAAATCAAATATATCAATTTTGCTTTTTGCTGTCGGTGTCATACGGGTACGAATTGATATGACATTCTTTTTCTATTAGGAACGGTTACGGTTAGTGATAACAGACAACAGTGGAGTAGTGACAGTTTTATGGATGGAACTAAGTTTTAACTATCTTTCATATCTTCCAAGCGAAAGATATTAAAAAAAAATCGTTTCAAGACGATTGGGAGGTTGATTATTTTGTAGTGAAAAACAACTATGGTTCAGTAATTGTTTGATTTGTTACAAAAGTGTTGTATTTAAAAAATAACAATAAACAGGAATCACACACACACACACATTCAATGATACTTTTCCTTAAAAATCTCTTTCAAGAGGTGATATATAGGCTTTCTAGAATAATTTTTACAACAGCAAATGTGTTTTGTCATTGGTAATGTCACAGCAGTAACAAAGGCTCCCTATGAAATTTTTATATCATTGGTAATGATATGAAACCATTTACTGATGTAGAAATTCTGAAAGAGTGATTCTTAAATACTTCCAATTTAACTAAAAAAAGGGCAAAAAATAGGTGTTTTAATATTTTGATTAGTTTCTACATTAAAAATTTTTTATGCAACCTTGGTCTTAAAACATTTCTCTTCCTCCTCCTCCTCCATTAATCCTCATGTTGCAGCCTGCGTGAAATAGCCATCATATTTATGCGGCCCGCGGGAAATAGCTAACATATGTATGCGGCCCGGTAGAAAAAAGGGTTGAATACCCATGATCTAAATACTTGAAATTTGATACATATATTTATTTTGTTCACTAAAGATCCAATTAGAATGGGTTTGCGTAAATTCGTTTGCCAAGGGAGGGTGATTGACAGGGGCAACGGGGGCGCTATAGATAACAAAACCTCCGTTTAAGAAATATTAGAGTTACGAGAGAGAGAGAGAGAACTTGAAATTTGGCAAACATGTTCTTTCTGCTGATTAGAGATCCGCTAAGAACGGTTTTTGCGAAAATAAATTCCCGGGAGGGGTAGGTTTTGGGTGTTATAGACGAAAGTTCCCGTTTTTGTTGTATTATACCTTGAGACGTGAAATTTGGGAAATGTGTTTTTTTCCTTGAGTAGAATTCGACTAAGGGGAGAGTGTAGGGAAGCGTAAACGATAATTAAAAATTTTTAGAAATTCAAGTGCGGTTCTTTTTAAATTAAAAGGCGAAATCTATAGGAATTATTATTAATACTTTTATAGCTTAATGATTGGACGAATTAAATGAAAATAACCTTAAGTACAATATATAATCACACAATTTAATGATTTCAAGGCTTTTACTTGGCATCTTGTATAAATCAAATCAGTGAAATATTAACTAGGTGCCGTTCTTGTTGTTTGACTGTGATTTTGTATCACTAAATTATCCGCTAACGAACTCAAAGAATGAACATTGAAGAGCATTATTTTAGCCGTTTATTAATTAATAACTGTGAACCTAGTATTTCCATGGTATTTTGAGTGTATAATTTTGATTAAATTTTTCTTACAATTCGTATTTACTATAGTATCTTTATTTTCTAATGTGTTTTTTTAAAAAGAAATTTTCATCTGGTTGCAAGGTTTCCAATTTGAATAAAATAAGATTCTTAGAATATTTCCAATGCAACCAAATATGCTTTTCCATTTTTCCAACGGAATAACCGAAAGAATTTATTCTAGATCACGATGAGCTAAGCGACCTGATAGATTGGATTATATTTATTTCCTTCTAAGAATAACAATAAGCAGACTTTAATATAAGTGAAACAATTGAGATAAAAGTTCGCAGAATATCTTTCAATTTTATTATCTTTTTTCAATATTTTCAGATTCCATCCATTACTTTAAGAGAAAATACTTGAAATAGAACCTAAGCCTGTTGTCTTCTACTTTTTTTCGTCAGTATTACGCGAGTGATGTTCCAAATCTCAAAAGTATATTTATAGAAGTGCGAGGAAAACTCAGGAAGGCACACTGGAGACCCAAATACGTCTTCGCTTAGAACAGGGGTACTTTCATTTCTTTTGTCTGATATTTATGATGTACGCAATAATAAAAAAAATCACGTAATACTCTTAAATCTTCTATGAATAAATCGTGTTTGTGTATGAAATGCCATTACGTCTTTCTCGCAGGACTTGTTATCAAATTATGAAAGCTAAAAGAAAGTATTTGTTTAGTCTTTGGAAGGAAGATATACCAAAGAAAGGGAATAGAACTGCTGTTTAAGACAGAATAAGTAGAAGGAAATCAAAGAAAATTTGTGTTTTATTTCTTCAGATGGAATTAATGTGATATATTGTTATTATTTTAGCTTAAATTTGCTCCAGAATAAAAGATCTTGGTTGCTTTTCATTGATTTAATGTTGACTCTCTGAATCAATAGCTGCACAAAGTGAGGAAAAAGATTTCTTAAAAATATTTTAACTAAAAATTATATTTATAAAAATACACCAAAAACTTTAAAAAAAAAAATTATAGCTCTACTTTTAACGAATTTGATTAATCAAGATGTATACGAAAAAATATTTTTGAAATATTTTTCTTGAAAGCGTATTTTTAATATTTATATATGCTTAAGAAATTTTCTTATGTTAATACAGTTTTTCAAACGCAATATTCATAAGAAAGAAACTCTCTACCTTACAAGTATCTTATTATATTTTAATTGTATAAATTATGCAAAAACACAAAAAGTAACTTTTTACTTCTGAAAATTTGTATGCAAAATTTCCTCAACTGACAATCAAATTTTGTTCCAAATAAAAGATCGTACATAAAACTCATTGTCAAATCAGATTTATATTTTTCTGATATTCATAGCTCTGAATTCTTTTGTAAGTATATTTTTTGCACGTTTTGCTTCTGTAATACTTTGATATTTTTTACGTATTCAATAGATTATCTTATCAGTATCATCTGTACACACTGAATACCAGATTGTTAAACAGTTCTTGAAAAAAAAATTCCTTTTCCTATCAATGTCTATTTAAGTTCGTGGCCGCGGTAGCCGAGTGGTATAGGTATCGGATCGTGGCTTGCTTGTCACGAGTTCGAGCCCAGTATCACTAAAGACCCGCCGTGTAGGGCAGCGGTGCACGTTAAATCTGTCGAGAACTGAAAAATCTTCCCGTTGGGGTGTGGTAGTTAGGAGAGAGGGGTGCCAGCTCAGGTGTCGTTCCCGTCACTTGACCATGGTTCAAAATTACGTGGTCCATCACCAAAAGCCCTCGTGTAGCTGAACAGTGCGACGTTAATATTCAATCACCATCACCTATTTAAGTTCATTTCGGGTCCTGGGCGCAAAAGATCTATAGACATCTTCGGCACTGGCAGACCGAAATTTATAACAAGAAAATCAGGTTACGTTCAGTTCACCCCTTCCACTTCGAGCCCCTGGGCAACCGTTCCAAGCGCCCATTTGATAAACCAGCACTGATTTCTATATGAGCATTTGTATAAGTTTTCCATAATTCTCCAGATGATAAGGTTATGTTGTGCAAAAAGCAAAGCATTACGGAAGACTTTAGTGGTTTTTGAATTAGAGATGTACATGCTGACTAATCCATTATATGGATATCTTCATGTTATAGAAGTTTCTGCTTAGCTGTACGTGTTGCCATCAGTACGAACTAAGTTCAGATTATTGGCTCATTTATCTGATGGAAATGACTCTCATCGTAAAGATGACAAAAACCTTTTGATAAAAAAAAGGATACTCTTTATAATTATTACACCTTTGCAAACGATGCCACGGAAGGTCTTTTGTCGATTGAGTTCAGGACAGTGCTCAGGATGGTGGACAAATATCTACCTTTATGAAGACCCCTGGCCACGATATGCTGGGGAAATTATCGTTTGTTTGCCGTTTGCTTCTACTGAGCAATATCGCTAACAGTACTGTTTGAGTTTCATTTCGCTTGTTCAACGTTATACCAGTTATTACTTTGTTTTCTTTATTCGGCCATTGCTAATGTTTCTTGCAGTCTTTTGGAAGCTTTCAAAGCACATGGCGCAATACCTTTTTCTTTCTATCCTCTTGGTTAACATTTGTCAAACTATGCCCCTCCACAATCATGATGATTATTCTACCGTGTGCACAGTACAGCAGGAAGCAGTAAGCAATATTGCTGAACTCCAAACAACGAGCAATATTGCTGGCTGTTTGGCTTTCATTGTCTCTTTTCGTCTACCCGACTTTATATCAGTCATCACATCTAGTTGCTTACCTTATCCGATTATGACCATCCTTTTTTACAGCTGAACTCGTCTTTTGGAACCTTCCCAAGTTCGTGATAAAATTTTCTTTTACATTTCTATTCTTTTGGTCAACATTCGTCAAACTACACCGCTTCTCAAACTTGAAGATTATTCTACCGCGTGCACAGCACGTCTGGAAGCAGTTTCTGAGCAATATTGCTAACTGTTTGCTTTTCATTGTCTCTTTTCGTCTACCCGACATTACATCAGTTATCACATCTCGTTACTTTCCTTATCCGATTATGACCACCCATTTTTGAAGCTATACCCGTGTTTGGAAGCTTTCCAAGCTCGTGATACAACACTTTTTTTTCATTTTGGTCAACATGTGTCAATCTACACTTCTCCTGAAACTTGCCGATCACTTTACCACGTGCAAATGTTTCTGGTATTTGTAGGCATATTGCGCGTACAATCTCGCTTTCATTTGGAGCGCATATCTGGAAAGGAGCATTTGCTTTTCTGTTAGTCGCCTTACCCCGTATGCGCTGACTCAGTGTTTTACGAGTCTTTCATTACTTTTGATGCATAACTTTCTACTGAGATGGCGCTTTATTGGACGGATCGTTAAAAGCCCTTACCTGAATTTTCATGACTGTATGCTACAGAATGTCTTTGTTGCTTAAGATTTGAACTTAGTACAGCGTATCTCAAACTGTGGGGAGTGATAACCCAACGAGAGGGGCACGAGCATGTCGAAAATAAAAAATTTAAAAAATTACAAATTTATTGAAAGGAAGCGGAATGAAATGCATTTTGACATAATAAAAAATAAAAAAAAACACAATTACATTGATATAATATACTTATAAATGTATCAGTACAGCACAGTAGCGCACGCAGGAATTTTTCAAAGGGGGGCACAATCGAAAGTCCTCGATTCTCGTATCATGCTTCAATATGCCACCCAGCATTTTCTTTTGATTTTGTCGATTTTCGGGAACAAAAAACAATAAAAGTAATTATTGAATGAATAATTAGCCTTAATTAATAAAATGAATCATTAATAAAACAATCTTAATTAAATTTTACGTACTATGTACACAGGATTGTAATCAATCGGAAAAAAATCAAGGGCTTTGGGGAAGGGAGTCCCCGAGGATCCCCCTTCCCTTGTGTGCGCCACTGCATTTGATAACTCATTTAACAATACTAAATTAAGAACAAGTTTAATATTAGGTTGGGGAAAAAGAAATCCATTATTTTTGCATGAAAATCAAGACTTTATTTAACATGCTTCCGATTGTCCGATTTGGGTCAAATATGCACCGTTCTGTTGTATAATTTATTGCCATTTTACAGATAACTTCATAATGCCTCTTTCATAAAAGTTTTGGCCCTTATTGGTGAAAACATTTAGTAATCCATTTTCACAATCTTCTCTTGATCCCGATTTATTTTCACTCAGATAGTTTGGCGAGAAAAAGGTGGTAATCGCTGGTGTCAGGTCCGGACTATATGGTGACTGCATTAAAACTTCCCAACCAAGCTCTTTGGCAAGTCACTACAGAAGTGTGTGTGGCCTGGCGTTGTCCTGTTAGAACATAACACCTCCTCCGTTGGCCGATTCATGGCCATTTCTGGTCAACTAATAGCTTCAAACCATGCAGTTGTTGATAGTAGAGATCTGAATTTAGTGTTTGGCAATGCGGAAGCAACTCCTAATAAATATTTCCTTTCCAGTCCCACCAAATACACAGTATAACCTTCATGGCCGTTAGTCCTAGATTGGCCACCGTTTAAGCTTCTTTACTGCACTTTGACCACGATAGTTTTCGCACAATATTGTAGTATGTGACCCATTTCTCATTCCTAATCACCATCCGTTCAAGAAATGGGCCGATTTCATTCCGTTTGGCCAATGATTTTGCAGATGGAAATTCGATCCATCATGTTTTTTGGTGTTAATTAGTGTGACACCTAAACATGGAGCTTTGTTTTGAATCTAACTTTGCGCAGATGGCTTAAAACTGTTTTATGGTCGATATTTTGCTCCTGCGCGATGCTACGACCAGTAATATGCCGGTCAATTTCTATTATTTCTGTGATTTTATCGACATTTTTGATGATGGCCTGCCTGTGCAGGTGCATCTTTAACATCAAAAATACGTGAACGGATTCGATGAAACCAAAATTACACGTAATTAGCTGTTACAGTATCGGAACCATAAACACCATTCGCAATTTCAGCCACCTGGCTAGCATTTTTGCCTTTATCAAAAAAAAAAAAAACTGTTTAAAGAACCGAATGTTTTCTTTGTTGACTTCCATTTTCAACATCCTGTAACTCACAGCTGAAAGACCCAAACAAAAAAAAGCAAAATAATTTTTTAGTGTGAAATGTCATCTTGACAACGAGCATAAATTTGAAATTATTTGATTGATACTTCACGAGATATTGAGACTACAGCCATCTACCGAAAAAATAATGGATTTCTTTTTCCCCAACCTAATATTTAATATTGACTCTCATGGGCTTGTCAAACACAAAATTATGTACAAAATTTAATACTTATCTTGATAATTTGTACGGTTTATGATTAAAATCGCATTGAAACTTAATCTCAAAGTACGTTATTGTTGCATTCAATACATTGTTATTGTATGGTTTCTGTACGAAGGAGGATGCGATGAAAATTATGATTGAAAATTGGGTCGCAAGTATGGGAAGTTTGAGACGCATTGACTTAGTATATATGTATAATTATTCTTATTAGTTTAAAATTATTTAAACCCATGTTTTGGTCATAAGTTTGAATTGCTTTTTGACTTGTCTGGCTTCATGCTTCTTATTTTTTTTCTGTCAGTTGATACTTCTTACTTTCCTGACAATTTTTTGTTGTTTTGATTTTCGTACATATTTTTTTATCTAATTGCTCATATTTTATATTTTTGCATATATATATATATATGTATATGTATATAAATATATATATGCATACACGCACAAATACACACACACATATATACATATATAAAGAATCCTATAGCATAAGGAATTCTAGGAATGTAACTTTTTCTGGTATAAAATATTCTGAAAAAATATTCTCATAAAGATTAATTCTGATAAAAATCCAATCAATTATGTTTTTTTTTGACTAATCTCGGTACTTCCCAGCAGGGCTAGACAATCCCTATGAATCCGAAAATCTGTAAAAAATCTAAAAACAGCAGTGGGTCGCAAAGGACCTCGTCCTTTTCAAAACTCAAACAAAGTAAAATATGATTAGGTGAGGCCTCTCCGGAAGAACACCAGTGGCATTCCAGAAAAGTCTTTTGTCCATTAGAGAACCTGAGAGCTCTTGTGCGTCCGCTCAAAAATCTAGAATAAGTAGTTTGGAGAGGTCTACTACTGAGTCTAAAGGACTCGCCCGGACATTTAGCAAAGTACCATGCATGACTGGGGGTTAATTTGTCGGTTGAGCTCCAATTTAGAAATTGTGGAAATCTCAGAAAATGTGAGATTCCCTCTTGGACTCACGCCCTCCACAGCAGCAGTCCTAGCCAAAAAGTCAGCTCTTTCGTTACCCTCTATGCCAACATGCGAAGGGATCCACTGAAAATGTATACTATGTCCTGAAGAAATATCATGAAGAAGACTCGGTATGTCCAGGCTAGTCTGATCACCAATGTCACCCCAATTAGTGAGATGCTGAATCGCGCGCGCGCGTGAGGCTCGACTGTCAGTCAAAATCCATATTTCCTGGAAACGATCCTCCAACTGAGCAGCACACTGCAGGCCCCTCCGGATGGCTATAAGTTCTGATCTAAAACCTGAACAGTAATTCGGGTTTTTAATTTTAAATTCTAAGGCCCCAGAGGGAGTAGGAATGTACACTCCACTTTCCGAAATACCTTTCTCACCCCTGCTTCCGTCTGTATAGATTTTCAAGGAAGATTGTGGGATTCCATTGATAGTCTCCAGAGCCAGTTACTTAACTAGGGCTGGTATCTCAGAGATCTTAGTCACACTAGTCAAAAGCTGATCATGAAAATAAATTCCATCGAGTTCCAAACAAGCTCCTATGAAACTCAGAGAGTGAGGTTCCACATCAGAGGAAGGTAAGTTCAATGTCCTTGCTTAGGAAAAGGGGCAATGTTTCATCAATCGTCTATTGTTAATCCATGCATGTAGGTAGGCAGAAGTCCTGTGTTGTTCATTGTAGCTGTATAGCTTGTTAAAATACCTTGTAAGGCTATATAGTCTTCTTTTTGAAAGGGAAGGCAATTTTCTCTCGAAGAGCCCAATGCCGTTTTGACAACTGTATCGAAGTCCAGTAATTATTCTAGCAGCACAAAGCTGCACTCTTTCAAGTTTATTTAGATTGGTGTCCGAAGCACAGGAGTAGATTGGGATACCAAACTCCAACACTGGTCTGATGAGGGAGATAAATGTAGTACGGAGAGTGCTGGCCTCCGCTCCCCAGTCCCGACCATATATAAATTTGAGGATATTAAGTCTCTTTCTTTCCTTAATTACTTGGCCTTCAATATGTTTATTGCTTTTAATCTCTTAATCTAAAGTGTATCCGAGATACTTAGCATTTTTAACGTAACACAACTGGATTCCATTCATGGAGATCTTAGGTTGATAGTTGAAAAGATGTCTATTGGTTGAGAAAAAGGTGGTCAGAGATTTAGAAGCATTAAATATAAGCTTATGCATCTCCGCGAAGGAGTGGGCTTCCTCCATGGCACGGTTGAGTTTAAGCTCATTTTCGCCGACGTCGGAATCGGAAGACCAGACAATGATATCATCAGCGAAAATTCCGACTTCACAGTGTTTAGCTAACACTTTCTCAATACCGGTAATGTAGAGAGAAAACAAGACGGGGCTCAACACCGAACCCTGAGGTACACCCTGCCTGATGGTGAAAGGATCAGACAAGCGGTTATTGTATTTTACTCGAATGGATATATCCCAGAGGAAGTCCGATATCCAGGGAAGGGCTCTGCCTCTTATACTAAAATAATCGTGGAGTTTGGTAATCAAAAGTTGACGCCAAACTCTGTCAAATGCCCTGGACATATCCAATAGGGCTGCAACTGTGTGGTTGGTGGGTTTCTTATTCTGTGCGTCCCGAATTCTCTGGCAAAAATACAAGTTTTGATCAACCGCCCCATGGCCTTTTCTGTAACCATACTGCTCACTTGGAAGCAAGCCGTTGATGTTTAAGTGAAAATTCAGCCTGGCAAGAACAAGCCCCTCCATGAGTTTACAAACAAAAGAGGTCAACGCAATGGGTCTATAGCTCGCAGAGGTATTAGTGTCCTTTCCTGGTTTTAGAATAAGAATAATAATTGCTCTTTTCCAATCGCGTGGAAGACGACCGATTTTCCAAGGAAAGTTGAATATATCCAGAAGTTTCTGCATGCCATGAGATCCCAGATGGCCAATCATGAATCCATGAATGCCATCAGGGCCTGGAGATTTACTAAGATCCATAGCCCTGAGAGCAAAGTTAAGTTCCCTCAAGGTAAACTTGTTAATAAAAATGTGGTTACCAGTGCTAGAAGTACGACAATTATGGATCATTCTTTTAGACCTATTTTTTTAAAATAACATCATTTTGGTTAAACTTTAAATTGCCCACACCTTTATAGAATTCTCCCAATACATTAGCTGCAGTTTTATCATCTGGAGCGGCCTTGTCATCCGAAGTCAGAACAGTGTTGCATGGCATGTTTTGTGGCTGATTATAACTGAGTGATTGAGCAAGTTTCCATAATTTTGTGTTTGGAGTTTTGGCATCAACGTTACTGAACAGACCGGACCAGGCTTCCCTCTTAAGTTTGATGTATAACTGTTTAATGCTAGCATTGAGTTTGTTAAGCTCAACTTTGTCCTCCCGATCCCCAGTCAGGGTGAGTTTTCTGTGTAAGGCATTCCTCTTAAGAATAAGAGTTCTCAGCCTAGGATCCCTTTGTTGGAAATAAGACTTCGGATGTTTAAAGTTGCCTCTAGGGATCAATTATGTTACAGAATCAAGTGATTTACTAGAATTTTTTTTTATTTATTTGCTAAGAAAACTTAGATCTTACTAGATTTATTCGATTATTGACATACCTACGGAGCATTTATTTTATTAGCATGGCAGGAATATTTTAACAGAATATTTCTTAAGATATAGTCGAACGTCTATACAACGAACCTCTATATAGCGACTTTTTTCCTGGAACCAATAACATTTCACGATTTTCTTCGTAAAATGACCTCTCTATAGCGACGTGCATTTTCTATATAATGAACTTTTTCTCCCTATTTTTAGAGTACTTCTAACATATTTCGAGTTATTCTCTCTTTTAACGCATTTTATAGTGGTCATTAATTTTGAAATGGTTTTTATTAGGTGCCTAATTCGCAAAGAGCAAAATAATTCTTCAAGAAGTTCAACCTTTGATCCCCATTATCCAATTTACTGTAAACATCTTCGACATCTCCTTTCCTCCTCAGTGGAGTTGTTTCGTGTCCTTGAACTAGTCTCCGTTCATTTGTAATGTTGATCAGTCATACTGGTAACTTTGTATCTTGTAGCTCGAAAACTTTGTAACTTAAATGCTTCAGCATCAAAGAAATTCATTTAATTCTTCAGGAAGTGGATAAAAACGTCAAGAAACTTTTCTTGCAATTTTTCATTCTTTTGATAGTTAAGATATATAAAATAAATATATACTAATTAACAAAAAGGTATGAATAATTACTTATTTTAATACATAGCGTTTATGAACTGAAAATTTGTTTTATGTGGTTTATAAGGTATATTGAAAGGTGAACCTCTATACAGTAGAGCACACAGGAAATTTTTCAAGGGGGGGGGCGGGGTCTGAGGTCGAAAGTTCACCATTCTTGTATCATGCTCTTTTTGATTTTGTCGATTTTCGGGAACAAAACACAGTAAAAAACTAATTTTTGAATAAATAATTAGCATTAATTAATAAAATTAATCATTAATAACAAGTAATTAATTAAATTTTATTTACTATATGCTTAGAATTATAATCAATAGGAAAAAAAATCAAGGGCTTTGAGGGGGTTCTAACCCCCAGGACTCCCAGGATTTCGGGATTTAGCGACTTCGTTATATAGAGGTCCGACTGTAACTGAAAATGAAAATGGAAATCTTGTTTGTTTTAAAGTGAAAAAAGCATGTTGGTTTGTTGGCATAACAGTAATTTAATGATACATATAATTTTTCGCAAAACGATTTGTTCCTTTTTATCAGTAAAAGCAGAATACAGAATACATAGTGCTTATGAAATTTATAGGTCTAATACTTGTCCTAATTTATGTAACGCCAAAAATATATTTAGAGAACAGCAGGAGACTAATATGATTCACTCTAATGGTTCCGACAACTGTCTCACGAAGTTGCACGGAAGTCACTTAGTCCTGTGAAAAGTGATTTGAAGCAGTAATAAGAATGTCGTGACTGGACGTTTTAAGACCCTTATTGACTAACGATGCCCATTGAGTTTATTTATGATATGTCGTCGATGATACGATGGTTTCTTAAATCCTACACTGGAAAGATCCAATAATTTTATTAAGATAATGGAGAGTTCAGGAAGTATTATGTTATTGTGATATATGTTTATTGAAAAAATAGAAGGTGGATAATTGGATAATTTCAGTATTTTGCTATGGTAATAGATTTCATGTTAAGTTATAATGGGAATTTTAGGTATCTGCTGCAACTTAAAATATAGTAATAAGGAAGTGGCCCTGGAAGGACATTTTGAATGAACTTTAGCGAAAACTTCGATTAAGTAGAATCGAAATAAGCTTCCGTATATATAGATTAATCAAACGCATTTTTGCGGATTACAGTAAACATCCAGCATGTTAGATGTCTGGTCTCGCCACTCTGCAATGTTGCAGAAATCTGGAGAATGAGGTTTTAGCTTAGAGAGTTTTATGTGTTATCTGTTGCTTCCTTGTGAATGCGTAACAATTTTGAGTAAAGAAAATAAATAAGTTAAACCAGAGTCTCTCTCATGAAGTAAGTAGAAGTTTCTTAAGGTATTCGACTACGCGTTCGGAACCGTGATTTTCTTAAGCGCATAAATGGATAATGTTCATGATATTTAGTGTTACTTGGATTAGAATATATGCATAAAATTGTTTTAATGACATTTTGACAAAAAATTATTTAAATACAATATTTTGGCAAAAATTAACTTAGAATAATCTTTTTTCCAAATGTTCTCCTTTTGTGAAAAAGCTTCTATTAGAATAATATTTTGCCTGTATATAGCTCAGACCTCTCTACAGAGTCTCAACTAGAATTTTTGAAATATATAACTTAGAAGTGGGTTTATTCATATTTTACGACAACAGAGGGGAGCAATTTTAAGAAAAAAAACGCGAATAATTATTTCAATTGGTGGTAACTCTGAAAATAATGTTAATTTTTCAAGCATTCTAGTTGAGCCCCTTTAGAGAAGTCTGAGATATAAACAGGCAAAATATTATTACAATAGAAGCATTTTTCATAAAATGAGAACATTTGGAAAAAAGATTATTCTAAGTTAATTTTTTGCCAAAATATTATATTTAAATAAATTTTTTGGTCAAAATGTCCTTAAAACAATTTTATGCATCTATTCTAATCTGAGTGACACTAAATATCATGAAAATTACTCATTTATGGGATTTTTTAAAATCACGGCTCCGAACGTAGTCGGATACCTTAAGAAAAATTAAAAAAACTGAAGAAGATATTATTAGATATTAATTTTATTGTCCTTTAAGTTATAAAATTCGCTTAGGTGTCAAATAGTTTAATCTCCATTTTGTGAGCTTTGTTCTCATATTTAATGGCTCATTTGAATTAATTCTATGCTATTCTATCGATGTTACTCTTCCAGAGAGCTTAAATGCGGTTTCCAAAATGTATTTATTTCAGTAAATCAGGAATTAAAGGGCTTTTCTAGTTTTATATATAATGTTAAGCTAAGTAGCAGTCGCGAGGAGAAAAAAAAGCGATTAAGTTGAATTTAAACCATAAACAATAGGTAGTTTAACTGATTCTTGCAGTTGGTGAAGACCTATTCAAATTTGGATATATTGGTCTGTATTTAGGTGTAATGTTTTTTGTTGATTCAAATGTTCTTTTCTTGTTTATTTCTATCTGACGCAAATGTCCGCTAATTGAAGTTTATACACATCTAAATTTTGAACCTATGTCTCAAATGGTGAAGTGAACACCCGAGATAGTACTCTACTTTACATATTCACGCATAGGCAATCTATTGGTACAATAGCGGGATTCATTGCAGGAACTTCTTAAAAATATGTGAAGGTCAGTACAGGTATATATATATATATATATATATATATATATATATATATATATATATCTTTATATATATAATTCTTCTGTGCGTGTTTATGTGACTGAACTCCGAAACGGCTGGATCGATTTTGATGTCATTTTTGGAATGGCTCAAGTGGATTCGAAAATGGTTTAGATTCACAATTCGGTCCGATATAGCAACTAGTGAAAAATATATCAATTAAAACCTTAAAACGCATAATTGTTTTACCCCTGAGTGTTGCTTATTCCACTAATGCGCGGCAAGAAAAAAAAAGAAATAAGTGGGGGAAATTTTGTTTTTCGCATGGCCAATTATATGTTGCGTGTCCGAGGGTTAGCAAACCATCGCATTTGTTTATTTATACCCTTCAAGGATTAACCAAAAATACTGTGTATTCAATGGCATTGCGATAAATTTATTTATTGTGCATTAAAAAAATGTACCTGGTATGAATATTTATATATATATAGCTCGAGTTTTATCTTTTTTATCATTTAGTTAAAACACGTTTAAGTTTCTATTCAGAAGAACTTCTACTATATTCAACTTAGTTCATAGTATAACACTTACTCACACGTAATCGATAGGTCAAATTGTGGTAACTGCCTGTGATAATCGTATTTAAGACGTGTGTACAGGACAACGTCTGTCTGGCCACTAGTTTCGAGACTTTTTACGCGGTCTGGTGAATGTCTCATCTCATCGGTAAGTAATATACCGGTCGTCCATTGACAACTACTACTGAGCCCTTATAAACAGCAGTTCTTGTAGATTGAAATCCTCTCTAAACTCAGGAAACAATGCTGTAAGTGGTCTCCAATACCGCAGTCACACTAGTCATACTGCGTATTTCCTCTATTTTCCCAATAACTTGTTGGTTTGTGGATACCTTGGGTAAGGTCATCCATATGTCATTCACAAGATTGCGTATTAGACGCAATTCGACGTTTATTTACATATGCATGAAATGCTGGTACGCTGCTAATATGCTTGATACTTTGCCGACTCTCACCCGTTCACCATACTGTATACACACATACGCATACCCTACCGTACCTGACCCTATTGGGTCTCCAAATTGGTCTGTCGGTCCGTTCCACCAGCTCGTTCCTATACTAATTTCTCACTCTTTTGTCTTTAGAATTCCAGTAATGTTGATATTGCAACTCTATTAATTTACTTCCACGGCTTCTTGATGCTATTATTCATTGAGAATAAACGATGCATCTTAATTAAGGCGTAATTTTAATTAGAAACGTTTTATCCTGTAGTTGGATTCAATCGCCCTTTTCAGAGTAAATCATTAGGATCTAATGGCCTGCATGCCTTTATTTGGACATATATGTATTTTAATTGTATTTGGTACTTGTAATTGGAATAATTTGAAATTAATTCAAAATTATATTTATATGTGTAATAATGGTGTAGAATATTTCATTTTAAAAGTTGAGGAAGAAAGAGAATATTCGATTTTCAGTATAAAGAAAAGAGGATAAAGTTCAAAAGACTGAAAACAAACTTCTCGACCAGTGAAATCTTACATTTTTTACACTGTCTGTTTGAAGATTTTAAAAAGAAAGTTTAAATCTCCCTTCGACGCTGCTAGATTTCACGTGGTAAAGTAAAGAATCTTACAAGTAAACTTTGTTTCTTGTTAAATTTCGCTGCAAAGAAAGTGAACATTGCAAACACAATTTATTTCTTCTGAACTACACCCATGAATTATTGATTTTGCATTATTTAGTTAAGAGTAACTATTCATATTTTTTTCATTGTAGCTTCTTCAAACTTTATAACTATTATTTAAAAAAATTCTAAAATTGTTAACATTTACTTCACTAAATTATATTTAAAGCATTTATTTTAAGTAAACTGTTCTATTTGTTGAAAATAATTTATTGAGTATTAGTTTAAAATTATTATCGTTCGTTAGAGTTAAAGTTGTTATGAAGTATATTATATGTGATTTAATTTATAAGAGAGCAACATTGCCCAATTTTATACAATATAAACTGATGATAACCTTATTTAACTTTTTCGATTTCGAATGTATTTTATTTTCGAATTATATTTAGGATTTATCTGTCTCTAGGAAAAAATATTTTCTATGAAATTCTTATATTATTTGTAATATTAATTATTTAATTTATTAATGGAAAACTTCATCACCCGGATGGTCTTGTAAAAATAATTTGACCTTTTTGTTCTTATAATTCTGCTGGTATAGAAAAAACACAGTCTCTCTCACAAGCTTTAGCTCTTTAATTTTTTAAAATCATCAATATTAAAATTGTTAGCAATGGATTTCAAATAAAAAAAGTTTCAGCTAATTTTTTATGATAAATCCGATGTATTTAAGCCTAAAAACTTTTTAAGTATGTTGACTTGAAGAGGTATTTGAAAGCCCATGTAAGAACGTATTTTATTTACCAATAGTATGATCGGACGTGAATTTTAGTTACATAGTTAAACAATAATAGTGAATTTTAGTTAAACAATGGTATACATTCGACTATAAATAGTATATGTGCAATAATATTTTAACACTTTTCATTGCTGCTAAACCAAACTGAAGTAGTTGTTAATGGTTGAAGGAAAACTAAACTATGATGTTAATCGGTTACTAAATTAAATAAATTAAGAGCTTTTACAATTTTACGTGAAAGAAACTGATTTTTTTTAAAAAAATATACATAGAAATTTTTAAATAGCTAATGGTTTATACTTCTTTCGAATCTTATCATTATTCTAAAAACAGTTGTGAAAAACTGTTAAGGGGCCATATACGTTCAGTTAAAGTTCTGCAAACGATTTTTCTACAAAATACTTAATATATTATTTAAAGTCATAATCTTTAAAAATGATTACTTTTGATTGAGTTGTTCAAGAATGTACAGAACTTGCAGTTTAAAAATACTTTTTATTTAAGAGAGAATTCATTGACATTCATAAAATTGGTTTTATAACAAAATGAGCAAATTTTGTTTACTAATAAACTTCCGAATGATATTAACTTAAAATAAAATAAACTTAAGTAAACTACTTATAAGATGAAGCAAAAATTATATATGTGTGTTTGTGTATATCGTAGAATAAAATAAAATAAAATAATAAGAGACAAAATTACTTCCAACAAAGCTAAAAAAGAAAGAAATTGAAATTTAAGAAACATATAAAAATTGTACTATTGTAGAATATTGTACTAATATTAGATAAAAACAGACAAAACAGGAAACAGAAGTATAGAGCTATTAAAACTGAAGATACCAAAATAGTTTATGGACTTAAATGGATATCTATTATGATTTCTAAAGCTGTCGCTGAATTAGGACAGCAAAATTAGGGTTAAGGAATGCTTTCTGCTGTCCTCGTAAAGCAGAAAATTTAGACATTAGAGAAACAAGTAATATAAAAAATTCTTTAAATCAATTCCTACTTTAAATGGATGAATAGAAAGTATTTTATTAACGATTGAAAATTTGAATATATATATATATATATATATATATAGAGAGAGAGAGAGAGAGAGAGAGAGAACTAGAGTAGTAGGAATTGAAAAAAAAGAGCATGATTTGTATGCATTGTTGTAACAATGCACACCCGGTTTGGCTAGTTTGGCTGAAAAACAGGTTTTCGACGCCAACTTTTGTCTTTTTTTAACAGTTACAGTGTTACAACAATAGAGACGAATCTAAGTTGGCGTCAAAAACCGATAATTAATTTAATTAATAAATTAATATTTGAAGAAACTGTATAAATATAAAGTGTCATCCACTACAAGTTTAAAAAAAACTTATTTGAACTTGATTGGATGAATAGAAATTATTTTATTAACGATTGAAATTTTGAACAAGATAAATAAATATATAAATATATATAGAGAGTGAGCTAATAGTAGAAATTCAAAAAGAGCCATGTTGAAAAATTAGGTGCCTATATCTAACATACGTGGATGAAACACCTTACAGTAAAATGAAACGAAAGCATGTATTGTGAGAATAGTAAGGTCTCTCTCATAGAAATAACAAAATAACACACACACACTCTTTCTCTCTCTCTCTCTATTTTGTTTTATATAAGTCCTTTAAATTTATCTTAAATTATAACTTTAATTTTTTGAATTAACGAGTGAGCTGTTAAGACACTTTTTCTTAACTAATGCTAGATGTTAAATATTTTTTTTTAATTTTTTTAATTTTGAGATAAAAAGAGTCTTGCAGTTTCCACAGATGAATACCAATTTATCTCGACAAAAGGTAATTATTATTATTTTATATAAACGGCCGCAATAATTTAAGCATATAAAAAAATTAAAAAATGTAACTAATAGTGCTGGTAATTAAATTAAAGAACGATAAAATGGTTAATCTTTTAGTATTGTTAGTGTCATTAGCTGTGGCGTAACGGAGAATATTAGCCCCCGCCCCACAGAGTCAGATTTTAGGAACTCAATTCGGATCTTACAAGGGATTGCAAAACCATACATACTTGGCGTCAGTTAGGCATTGGGGCCGTTCGGGATACGGGGGTGTACGTCACGTCACTTGTCATTAGAATAGATCTTAAAGGTTTTTTTTTTTTTGAAAAGTGCAGTGACTGTTACTTTACCCTCATTAATACTCTCCCTTCATTATCTTATCCTTCCATCTGAGGTGCAATCACTGCACGATTAATTAGCATAAAGATTAAATAAGTAGACCTGTTATGAGGATATAATTTCAAAATAGATATTTATTGCTTTATAAAACTTATATAATTACACTGACAATTGAATATTACAATTTTTTCTTATATCCAATAATTAATTAAAAATAATGGTGAAAATGAAACATCTTGAACGAAAGTAAAAAAAACCGGTTTTTACAACCGATTTTTGTTTATTTTCCAAAAAAATACTTGCTCTTTTTCATGTAACAAAGTATATTGCATTACAATGGCTGAACGATATGGTTATGGGTTTCTGCTGAGAAAGGAAATAAAACACTGTAATAGTAAAAATGTTTCACTGAATATGCAGTTATGTAAGAAAATACTTTTCTGCATGAAAAATCCCCTCTTATATTTTAAAATATACTTTGAGAAATCGTTTTTGCTTGCTTTTTGTTTCAAGCCAGTCTTTCCACGACAAAATTTTGTTTTTGTTGTTGAAAAGAATTTTAAAGCTTCCACTGTCTTATAAAAAAAAGGATCATTCTTTATATTTTCTTTTTTACAGACTTGTTTTCCATTTATAAATTATAGTTATCATTAGTTATTCGGCACATTAGGTTTTAAGTTAATTGAATTTGAAGAAATTACAATCAGATGATAGACAAAATCATACAAGTTTTAATAATTAAGTAATACTTTTATTTTCAATAGAATAGTGCGTGTTTTTCAATCCAATTAAATAGCAAATTAAATACTTTTGTAATTAATCCAACAACGTCCCCTAACGGACTAACAGGGACGCGTTCGGCTTAGCTCCAACCCTAGAGCTAGTCGCTGCTAGTCTGTTTTGAAAGTAAATCTTTCTATCTTTTCTTTTAACATCAATTATTAATCATCAAGATTAGATATAATCTATTCCTTTTAACACTAGATTGCCCAAGGAAGTCATTTCGACTGCTTTTTAATTTCAATTAGAAAAAAAACAATTATTTATATAATGACAAAATTTCTTAGAATTTTTTAAAATATATTTTTTCCAGGTGAGAGAGAAGTAAATTTTTTTATTGTTAATATCTATATATATATAAGACGCATTTGTTGTCTGTTTGTCTGTTCCCTCATAACTCGAGATCCAGACACCCAAATAACGTGAAACTTGGTACACGTACACAAAATTACACGAGAAAGGTTCTTAAATAGGTTTGGCGTTCATAATTCCTTCCAAATTTTTTAAAATTTAATTTTTAAGTGATTTTCCAGTGTTATGACGTCATATGTAGTCACGTTTCTCACTAAGTGGACAATTTATACTTTACATGCAGTTTTTCAAGATTATTACATATTTTTACTGTAGCTATGTTTATCGGTTGGAATATTTATTCAATTTTTCTATTCTTTGATATTTAATTAGGATTACGTTTCGAATAAATCATTTTTTTAAGGATTATTCTTTAACAACTAAAATTTTGTTTTGTTGTTTTGGCAACATTTAGGTATTATCGCGGGATGTTTATGTGTGTGATTTTGCTTGCAAATTACAACTTATTTATTTCTTTAGAATGCGAAGATTATAATTTTGAATAACTAAAACTTCTCATTGATAAGGGTTATATTTCAGTTTAGTTCAAATGTAGTATAGGGGGCACTTTGGATTTGGCGATTTTTCTTCTGATTTTTCTATTTTTATCTAAATGTCAAGGTGAGATATCGAATTCATTAAAATAAATAATAACGAAAAAGTACCTTGGAGACCACTTTTAGTAACAAAAATAAAGGACTGCGCCAAGTATAGTCCCTCTATACTACACTTGATCGAATAATATGGTTCTTTGCAATTTCATGTGTCTTTATTTTAACCTTTAAATTGCCATGCAGAAAATCATACTTGTGTAATCATACTGCCCAAGTAAAAGCAGTGTTGGTAGTAATTACATATCAAACTGGAATAGGCATCAGAGAATGAGCAAAACAGACAAATGGCTTAAATACCTGTTGAGGAAGCAGGTGGTCTTAAGATAAATTATTTTTGGAACTTATGTACTATCCTCACAATCGCCAACATTCAAAATAACTTGCCAAGTTGGCAACCCCGATTTTACATGTCATATATATATGTTGAATTTTGAGTCGTGCTTCATTTCATATATCGCCAACAGGTTGCGGTTATATGTAAGTACCTTATTTTTTCAAATTATGCTTTTGCATTGATAAAGTTAGTTCAGTTCTTTTTATGTCAGTTAATGTTAGTATTTTGTACTTCATTTTTCAATTTATTTTTATGCTCGGGATATATATACTTTGGATAATTTTTGTAGTACTTGCGTATTATTGCACAATCGCCAACGTTCAAGACAACTCGCCACTTCGACAATCCCAACTTTGTGTGTGTTGAATTAGCAATCATGTGCTTCATTTTGTATAATATCACCAATAGTTTGCGATAATACATAAGTACCTCTAATTCTGTACATTACTATAACATTAGACTGGACGCAACATACCAATTTGGCGTGATTTCAGAATCATGCCAAAAATGAGTATGTTGAGGAAGCAGGTAGTGGTAAGATAAATTATTTTTGGCACCTATGTACTATTCTAACAATCGCCAACATTCAAAGTAACTTGCCAAGTTGGCAACCCTGATTTCGCATGTCATATATATGCTGAATTGTGAGATAATGTCGCCAAAAGGGTGGGGTTATATGTAAATACCTTGTTTTTTCAAATTATGCTTTTGCATTGATAAAGTTAGTTCAGTTCTTTTTATGTCAGTTAATGTTAGTATTTTGTACTTCATTTTTCAATTTAATTTTATGCTCGGGATATATATACTTTGGATAATTTTTTTAGTACTTGCGTATTTTTGCACAGTCGCCAACGTTCAAGACATCTCGCCACTTTGGCAATCCCAACTTTGTATGCGTTGAATTGGCAATCATGTGCTTCATTTTGTATAATGTCACCAATTGGTTGCAATAATACATAAGTACCTTTAATTCTGTACATTACTATAACATTAGACTGGCCGCAACATACCAATTTGGCGTGATTTCAAAATCATGCCAAAAATGAGTAGCCAACCGATATGAAATTAATATTATGAGTATTATCTTAGCCTGTTTTATCTTTCCCTCCAGTAATCCTTAATTAATTCAATATATAATTTTTTTTTATATTTTAGTACTTACATTTTTTTTTTGGTTATTATGTACTGCAAATATTATTTTGCACATTGCGATGTCTTTGGCAAAATTAATCAGTGGTATTTTTCTTATATATGTTTTTTTTATCTGTTTTTGACAATTTTTAAAATTTTGTTTGATGTCTGTCTGAAATGCAAATAGCAAAATAAATATTTTAGAATATATATATATTGTGTTTGTATGAAAATGTTTATACTGTGTGTGTGTGATTTATTCAAAATATTGAGTCGTCTGTTATTTTTGATATCTTTTTAAGATTTAATTTTATGTTATAACTAGCTATACCCAGCTAAATGTTGCTGTGGCTCAGTCAGCTTTAAAATACTGGTAAACCATAAAGTATGTCATGAAGCTTACAAAAGTAATAATACACAAGATTTCAAACAAATCTATATGCATTGTTGTCTGTCTGAATAAACTTTCTCTTTCACACTACATCATTTGGACAAATTTTCAAAATTTGTTTTTGTGGTTAGTAATTAATTATAATGCTATAATTTTAATTGAATAGGCAGATATTGCATTTTTAAGTATAAAAATAGTTATAACTACTGTACTGTATTTTTTCAGTGAGTGAATATTAACGTCGCACTGCTCAGCTACATGAGGGCTTTTGGCGACAGACCACATAATTTAGAACCATGGTCAAGTTACTTGGACGACACCTGAGCTGGCACCTCCTTCTCCTAACTACCACGCCACACGAATTTAGCAGGAATATTCTACCAATACTTAGCTGGAATATTCTTTGAAATCCACTCTTCCAAGATATATGACAGCACGGGTTCTATGATGAGTATTTTAGCGGGGAAGGCAAATAGTTTTGTAGCAGATATTACATTTTCAGCGGATTGCAAAGATTATTATTTTTGTCCCCCAAAAATAGTTAATGTCAAAATTTAAGTGTCTTATGTTTATGGAGACCTTAGAAAACGATTTGACTGTTTATTTTAAGTGAATGGTGTATATAATTAATTTTACAGTGGAATATATTTAATTAATTTATTAGCTCTAACCGATTAAATTTCCCTAAGTGGAGTATTTTGTTTATGTATGTCCCTTAATTTTCAATGTAGTGACCTAAAAAAAATATTGCATGAAAAAAATTGCAGTAAATCATAATGCGGTAGATAAAGCATTAACGTGCATCGCTCCCCTGCACGGCGGGTCTTACAAAGCTCTAATAAAGTTTGAGCTATGAAAGTAGCTAGACATTTGCCAACTTGACTCTATTGTCAACATTTCGCTATTTTTTCCATTGAATCGCCATTGTTATTTAGGAAACGGCGTTGCTTGCGAGTATTACAATTTTAACATAAAATAAATTCAACAGAAAGTTATATTAATGTATGACACTTTCAGTTATAAATTATTTACAATATTTTAAGCGTCACAAAACTTTTAACAATGTGTTACTTTTGCTGAGCAGAGATCAGCTTAGGGAGGTATTTTCAAAAATCAACCCTCAAGAGTGTTACGGGGAGTTATAAATATAAAAAAAAATCCTTTTTACCAGCTATTAGATCTACAGACTTAAAATTTAACAAAGGTATTTTTTTCTTCTTTTTTTTTCTTCAGCTGAGATATGTAAAAAGCTTTTTTTTTGTTTAATTTGCAATTCACTTAAAATTAACTTATTAAAAACTTCTTTATCCTTCAATCTGTGTTGTTTAACTTTTCAGTTCACCCGTGCGAAGAACGAGTATACCAGCTAGTTTACTAATAACTTGTTATATGACTGTAAATAGTATAAGATATTAAAGATTATTTTTAAATAAATTTTTTTTACACATTATTCTTTCACAATGCAATCATTTTGACTGACTTTGGACAATAAAGGTATAAATACTAAGTTTAAGTTTTTCTAATGTTAATGTATTTTGTGTGTTTATGGGTATATATATATATATATATATATATATATATATATATATATATAATGCTGTGATGTTTGTGAATAAATATATATAGTTAGTCATATCATCATACTCCCGGAAGTTGCGGTAGCCCAATGGTCAAGGTATCGGATCATGGCAAGCATGCCATGAGCTCGAGCCCAGTACCACCAAAGACCCACCGTGTAGGGCAGCGATGCGTGTTAAATCTGTCGAGAGCTCAAGTGCCCCCCTTGGTGTGGTGTGGTAGTTAGGAGAGGGGGGTGCCATCTCAGGTCTTGTCCACGTCACTGGACCATGGTTCAAAATTACGTGGTCCATCGCCAAAAGCCTTCGTGTAGCTGAAAAGTGCGACGTTAATATTCACTCACTCAGTCATCATACTCCCTCCTACACTATTCGTTATTATTTAGTACATGGCGTCATTTGATTCGAAGATGCATGACAGTTAGTACTAGACTAAGATTATAGAGTCCATAGTTTATAGTAGGGGTGTCCAACACGCGGTCCTCCGACTCTTTAAAAAAATGTTTTTTAAATTTCAAGTTTTTAAAATTTTTTTCATTTTGAAAATTATTTGAGGGGAAATTTATATATATATACATACATGAATCTATAATGTATTTGCCTTTTACCCCTGTTCTTGTTTTAAAATAAATTTTTTTTCATAATAGAAATGTCCTTTAGATTAAAATAGATTTATATTTTATCAAACAGTTACATTTGAGTTTACTATAATAAATTACTTTTTTAATGAATTCTGAATTGCATTATGCATATCCTTTTCTGTGGATGGTACATGATTCTCTCTGTGTGTGTGTGTACGGCTTTCATTTCTCCTCTTCCTTTTCTGTTTGGAGTGCTCACAAAGCAAGAGGCAGTCAGAAATGTTTTTTAAAGTTTAAAAAAATATTCAGGACGGTAAGATAAAGGACAACGTATACTTAATCGTTTGCGAATGACAGCACAATCAAATTTCAACAATGAGTAACAAAAGATCAATTCAAAAGGAACACCGTAATTTTCAAGAAAATGGCAACACACACTGTAATATTTTAAATATTATTTGATCATTGCATTATTATATTACATAAACATTATTTTATTATCTATGTCTGTATACACGAAAAATAATGAAAATAGTAATAATAGTTCATTCTGTTTTAAATTTTCATTCCAATAAATGATTTTTTGTTTCCAAATCTGATACTAAGGTACATATTTTTATATGCGGCCCGCGGGATTATAATGTTTTTACGAAGTGACCCGCAAGGTCATTTGGATTTACTACCCCTGGTCTATAGCCTATAGTATAGACTAATAAATTTTAGAGCTTTCAGACCAAGTTTGGTCATATTTCGTTCAAGCAATTTCTATGATTCCATACTTAAGTGTCCCCCTATTTAGTTCAGTGCACATCTTCCTTCATTAATCCCCATGATTATCTTTCTCGAAGGTTGGGATCTAAACCTCAAACACAATCGTTTCTTTTCCAGTTGGACTACAGAATTTTGTAACGTCATTAAAATTTAACAGTACTCCCCCTTTCGAGGAAACGCCTTTTTTTACTTCAGGCTTATAATTTGAATTTTCTTTCTTTTCCCGAAAAACGCTTCTTCTTGTATTTTTATTTCACATACTGAATTAAGAATTTATTCAAAATTACTTTTCTGCCTCGCAATTTTTATTCACTCAACTAGGGGAGTATTTTCAAAGTTTTTACAGGAACACATTCCGTAATTTTTTTTGTTTCAGTTTGACGTACTCATATATATTTAAGATATTTTCTAATGGTAGAAGAGGGATTGCTGTAGTACCATTGGAATTTTATAATAATTGTGACCACATGAATTAATGTTATTGGGCAAATAATTCTATTGCATATGTAATAAAAAGATTGTTTGATTTTAGTTGGTGTTTTTTTGTAGCTGCTGAATGGTTATTAGCAGTGTATCTTGTAATTTTGAATCACAGTCAATAATTGAGGTGATATTTGAGTTTTCTACTTTGCTCACTTAAGAACCACATCATCATTTGTGAAAATTTTTTGGACTAGTTCCATTTTGAATACATTAGCCCCTAATACTCCACAATGTAGGTCTCTATTGGACAGGTTGAACTCTCACCTTGATCTGAATATCAAGCTGAAACACAACTTTCACCATCTGGATCAGTCATTAACCAGAACTTTAGACTAACTCACAGAAAGTGTTAAGGTCTCTCTCAGGATATCCGCGCGTACACTCGAAAAAAATATCCTTCTTTCAAACCAATGCAACTTAACAATAAAACAAAACAATAATTCGAAATTTTTACCACATGATAATCATATATATTTACATTATTTATCAAATTTTCAGAGAATTTGAGAAAAAATTAAAAGAGTTATAAAGAAATAAAATTTGGACAGCTTTTCAAAAATATGAAAATTAGTTTTTTACACCACGCTGGGTTCTGAAGTACAAAATTGGTCAAGATTAATTTTATTTGGAATAAAAATGTTCACTTTTGAAATTTTACTAACTTTTAAAAAAATTGGAGAAAAAAAAATTAAATACAATTACAACACGAAAATTTTAAAATTTTAAGAAAAAAATAAATTAAAATTCAAATAAAAAAATTCTATTAACTTTTTTTTGAAAATTAATGTATAAGTTATGAAGAGCCTTATTTTGAACACGTGTATAAAATTTCAAATTGACATCATAAATAGTTTTTGAGAAACCCTGCGCGCAAACTAAAATTTTTTCGTTTTGCGAAAAATGAAATTAAAAATAAGAAAGAGACAGGGCTTTCGTTTAAGTTTCACTATTTATTTCTCAATAACTTTGTGGAAGTTTTTACAGTATCAACACAATTTTGGTACCAAAATGCGCTCAGAAATATTGAGGCTTTTAACATATATTTTTTCAAATTTTGAAAAATTTGCAATTAAAGAGTCCTGGGAGCCCTTAAAAATAGATATATTAATAAATACTGTCACAATTGTTATAGCGTGAGTGCTTTATTTTATAACTTTCATAAAAAGTGAAAACAATCTGAGCTAATTGGGATAACCGAAATTACTCGACTTCCTGTATTTATAACATTAAAGTATACAACGTTAAAATTCGAAAAGAAATATCTTTTTCATAACTTTATTTAATGTGATGTTTTTCTCTTATGTAGTAATTGACATAAAGCTAGGAGAAATCATATTAAATTATTTTGATTATTCCAATACACCAACAAAGCACTTTAAATGTATGTTAGTTGGAGTATCCGTTCTTCAGAAGGATGAAGTTTTAGAATAAAAAATTCAACGAATCAGTTAACAAGCATATATAATTTTCATATCATTGGACTATATATAGAAAGTTTCCATAGAACTTCATTAAATCAGAAGCAAAAGTAGATCATGGCGTCATGTGACATAATTTGTGCCACAACTACACTATATGCAAAGGAAGTATATTTTTCCTTCTAGGAAGTTGAGAAAAGACGAACAAATTGAAAACTCGCTAACTGATAATGAATATATTTGAAGTGTGTATATAATTCTCTAACTGTTTTACTTTTGTTTTTTGAAAAAATAGGTTAAAAATGTTCTTTCAGTATTCCGTATAACTACAATGTTATTTAGATCGTTAAATGTTTAGATAACAATGTCAGAGTGTAACGATGACAGGCCACATCTATCGGGATGTCATTCTGGAACAACATGTACGTTTGTTTCGGGGCGCCATGGGTGCTGAATTTCTGTTTATGGATGACAACGTCCGACCTCTCTGTGCAAACATTGTAGACGAATGTCTTCAATAGGAGGATATCACCCGTATGGATTGACTAGCTTACTCACCGGACTTGAATCCAATAGAGCATGTGTGGGATGATATGCTTGGCCGACGAATTGCAGCCCGTCAACCCCCACCCACATGTCTATACCGGAACTTTGGAGGGCATTGCTTGATGAGTGGTGTAATATTCCCCAAGATCAGATTGATAATTTGATACTCAGCATGCCTAAGCGTTGTAAGGCCTGTATTGCATCGTCCGGGAGACATACTCCGTATTAACCATCATATTAACCATGTTATACTGTTTATTGTAAATAGGTTCTTTTTTGAAATTTGCTCCAGGGAGTAAAAATCGCAACTTTTATTAATTTTGTCAAACATATTGCATCTTTTTTTTGCTCTTTACCTTTTGTTTAATAAATAGACTTTACAAATAAGTCAAATTTGTTTTGATTCGGTCTCTTTCTTTGCCTGAACTTCATTATCCTTAATGTATGGACATGAGTGTAATTCCCGTGCAGCAAATATATCACATGGGAATTACAGAAGTAAGTAAATCAAACCAAAAAGATAATTAAAATAAAGAAAGAATAAAAAAAACAAAAGTTTCAAAACAAATGAAATAACAAAAACAAATAATTACAAAGACGAAGAAGTACATTACAAAATCAAGCAACTAAGTAACCAGACCAAAGCCAAAAAAAGTTATAAAATCAGAACAATAAAAAAAGAGTTTACAAACTCAAAACAGTGAAGTTACGGAATAATATGAATGAAACTTTACTCGGAACAAGCTGAAAAAAAGTTAGGAAGTCAGTTGATTTTAAAAGCATTCAGTTTAACCTTCAGGCATTTTCTTTCTTTCTAAAATTTTGATAAAAAGAAAGAATAAGATGTGATCAGTACTTTGCTCAACGCCGACATTGCAATCACAAAGTTTGGAAGGGCACATCTGTTGAAGTACTCTTGAAAAAAATCTCTTTTGTAAAAAATTAGTGGAATGGTCAGAAAAATTTCTTTGTCAGCTAAGAGTGAGTTGTATGCAAGTACTGAGTGTTCCAAAAGTGATAATATTTTATCCAGTCTTTCTCTTTTAAAACGATTTTGGAATATTAACTGGAATTCCCCACTTGGTTGCGGAATTTGCTAAGAAATGAGCTAGTTCGAGAGTAGTTTGGCTACTATATATATAAGTATGTACCGTAAATTCCGGCCTGTAACACGCACTTTTAACACAAAAAATTAAATCGAAAGTTACGGGTGTGCGTTAAACGCAGAGCATAAAATATTGGGGCTTTAAAAATAAATAAGTACAGTAAAATCCGGCGTATAACGCAGACTTCTAACACAAAAAAATGAGATCGAAATCTAAGAGTGCGGGTTATATACGCCGGGTATAAAAATGATAGATTTGAAAATAATAAAACATATAAATATAAGAAAAATTTGACTTCCCCATAGAGCGGAATACTGTTTATTTAAAAGAAATGACATACATACCTTCCGAACTTAAAATGTTGTTATTCTATTTAGAAGTATAACATTTATTCAAAAACCTGTGAAAATACCTCGAATAAATGTCTTCAAAACGTAACAGTATTACATACGTTTATTTCAAGTTTTTTCTTAATAAAGAGTTATATGGCGCTATATGGCTAATATACCAAAAAATTAAAAAATGCGGCTTGAAAGTTTTGGTACGCGTTTTACAATGGTGTGCGTTATACGCTGGATTTTACGGTACTAAAAATAGCTTTAATATGGTATTTAAAAAATATTTAAAACAATTTAAAAATTCACTTCGACATGCAAATCATTCTCACCCCCAGTTTCAGTGTACCAAATTTTATGCATCTTGTCTATTTCCATTGTCGCACTTATGACATCAACGCACACATATACGAATGCATTTCATTTTAGATATATAATTACTGTCAAAATATGTGCTGCAAATTGTTATTTTTAGCTATAAAAGGAACTATTTTGTTTTTAAATAATTCTGTTCTAATAAATAATCTATCAGACTATGGAAAGATTAATGTTCCATGTACAGAATGAATGACAAACACTTAATGCAATTCCCTAATTAGGTGTTAATGTATAAACCAATGCAATCGACAGGCAAACTCATATTGCAATCATTTACGAAACAAGAGACAATTCCCACTACAACGTTTAACAGTCAAATCGATGGATTGACTACCGCCGTCCTTTAGGATTTCATGTAAATTGATCTTTGTGTGTTCGGACGTGGGGGTATAGAAGGAAAAGATCCCCATTTAGCCTGAATCCATTTGAAATTGCTTTACCACAGCATATTTTGTGAATGGACACGCTCGAAGGAAGAGGAGAATCATCCGGGTGAATAGAATACAATGACATTAAATCGGAAATAGTCATTTTAACTGTAAGCATCATTTCCTACTTTCATTCATACCACAGATGAAACGGAATTTAGGGAAAAAATAGTCGCATTCATTGCTTTGTGTAAAATATTTAAAATCACCTTTGAGCACGTTAACTCTGTCGAAAAAGTACCTTTTTTTCGTGCGATAAAAATAATCCTTTGAGTTTTTTGTAAATATATTAAAAAAAAGATGAGGTTACTTACTTTCTTTGACCTGTAGTAGAGATGAAATATACATAGGTTGTTGCTTTATATTTTTCAGCCAAAAAAAAAAACGAAACTTATTATGCACTCATAAGTATTTTGAAAATAAATGTATCAAATAAAGCCTATTCTTTTATACTGACTGTGGGCAACATTTTAATTAAATTACTATTATTTTCAAAGGGTATTATGACTTCAAATGATCAAAACTTTGATAGAAACAAAACAAAAAGTTGAGTATGTGCGATAATCAAACCTATCGATGTATATTTCATAAAATTTAGTCTTGATTTTAAATAGTAAAGTTCAACTGAAGCAAAACATTGACACAGGAGGCGAGTTAGCGAATTAAAACAACATCCTTCAGTTCCTGATAAACGGAAAAAATCATATATTTAACAAATACGTGAAGGAAATGTAAACTGCAGTTAAAAACTCATGGTAATAGAAATTTATTTTTTTTTAATTTTTTTTTTTTTTTATTCGAGATACAAATTTCCCGGATTCCCACATTAATGTGCGTCAACTGTTATAGAGGATGGGAATAGTTTGAAAAACTGGGGGAAAAATTTTAACTACCTTATAGTATATAATCCGGATGTATAACGCGCACTTATAACACAAAAAATAAGATCCAAATTTACGAGTGCGTGATATGCGTCGGATACAAAAATGATAGCTATAAAATTAAAGAAAAGGTGGCCATGTGTATAACAAAAATTAGGTATTTATATCTATCTAAATACTGTTTATTTGAAAGAAATGACATACCTTATGAACTTCAATTATTAAATAATATGAAAAAATCGCTTTATTCATCTACCGTTTAATTTTCAACCAATGGACTAAATTCATGTGACGTCACGATCACGTGATTCCGTCAACCGGTGAATATGGCGTCGTTTGTTTACTATTGCGTATGATTATTTTGTTCTTAAAGATTTACATTTTACTTTCTAAAATGTCTTATTTTGCTGAAATGGTTGCTCGATCAGTTATAGAAAGGATAATTAGAAAGAAAAAATAATTTTATATCATTATAACAAATCAAAGTGCTTTGATAGCATGGTGAAGCGTGAGGATTATATAGCATCTTCCCAGTGTTTATGTGTTTGACCACTCTTTGAATAATGTTTTCAACACCGTAAGACAAATGAAACTTCTTCAAAAAGGATTTTGGATATATGTAGACTTACAATATTTAAAAGCAAATATTTGTTTATTTCACATCAAGTTATATTGAGAATATATTATGTTTAGTTAACTTAAATTTTACTTATGTTACACATCTTCAGAGTAGTTAACAGAGGTGCTTCAGCATTTAATTATCTAAAATTAGAACACAAGAATCTGATATGTAACCATACATATATCAAAAAGAAGTATATATATTTATAAAACTTATTTTACTTAGTAATTTTACAATATTACAGGGAAAAAGAAAAAAAATAAAGAAATGGAAAAATATCTTACTTTATTACAGCTCTGTTATTATTTATACTAGTTGTGTGATGAAATAAGAACCACTTTCAAACATTAGAAATCAAAATTATTATTTACCATTTGTAAAATTATACATAAAAAAATGTGCT
Source organism: Trichonephila clavipes (assembly GCA_019973935.1). NCBI lineage: Eukaryota > Metazoa > Arthropoda > Arachnida > Araneae > Nephilidae > Trichonephila > Trichonephila clavipes. The sequence goes on along the minus strand of BMAU01019196.1, from coordinate 471,834 downwards.
ACATTTTAAAAATCTTTATTCGCTGCACTACTTAAGGTAAAATATATGATTTATCGAGAATTGAATTCCAAATGTGGTAATAAATTAAGGCATTAAAATTTTTAAATTAGAATGTATATAGTAAAATATAAATTTGTGTCCATATATTAAATATAAAAGTCCTGCTCACACTCCTACATGACCAAAATAAAAAAAAAGTCATTTTTCAATTCATAATTCTTTTAGAAAAAAATAAAAATTGTAATATATTTGCGTGGTTTCAACACATATGTTTTTCAGAGTTTGACTGTATGGTATAAAAACTGTCTCACACATATACAATTTTTTTACTACATATGTATAACAAATATGCATTTATTGGTATTTGCACAATTTGTAGATTTATCATTATAGAGATTAGATTTATTTTATACTGTTGCAAAAATAAATCTCATGATATATGTCCTGAATAAATTTGTTGCATTGAGTTTGTTGCAAATATTGACCTAAGAAGAGTACTTTGATCAATTTTATGATATTTATCGAAGAGAATTACAGAGAATCTTTTTTCAAAATTATTGTTAAGAGGTTAATTGGTCAAAATCACTGATATTTTTGTGTGTTTCGAAGATAAATTTTGGGCTCTTGTGTATTATAATGATCAATTTCTTTTTTTTAAAAGTATAATTATATATAAAAGGATACTTTAGATACATATTAGTGATAACAAAATAAAATGCCAATACATTTCTCCAAGTAAGTTTTAAGTTTGCATGAAATGAAACTCAAGTGTTTAACACTAAACATAAATATCTGGTCAAGAGACATAACTAGTAGAAATTGTGAATGGAAATTTTATGCAACTATTTATTTCCATATTGTATTAAATTGTTTCTATCTTATTTGCAATTCATTGTGTTATATAAAAATAAGATTCATTTTCATCAAAGGATAAATATTTATTGTTAATCAAAAGCTTTCATATTAACTCTATCTAATATGAGATAAACAATAGCTTAGACAAGTATGCAATTCAAATAGAAATTAAATTGAATTTGTGAAAATTATAGTATTTTTTCTGATGAAATATTCTTTAACATTATACAATTATTTATAACAAGTTGTTCAACATGTTATAAACACTTTATACAAAGGCAATTAAAAAATTATTGAATTTGTAATGTAAATTTTTAATATAGTTCATACTCGCATTAATAATCTGAATTTGTGATCCAAGTGTCGCATATCAATGCATAATATTTAGTAGCCGAGATATAATGGTGAAGTTCATATTACATTGAATATTTTTTAAAAATTATATATTTATATGATTTATTTCTTTAACTTAATAGTGAAAAATTGTATTTTCTTTTATTACTTTATACAATCATTTCTAAGAAATTTCCAAACATTTTTAAAAGATAATTACTAAGTAAATCAGACAGTCAAAGATAGGAATGTTATTTTATTAGAAACATTTTCAAATAGCTTTAAATGCTTCATAATATTGTACAAAATATATATGAAGTATTTATGCGCAATACATTGTGTAAACAAAAAAATTCATTTTCAACAAATAACTGTTCCACAGTGAAATAAAATATTCATTTGAATTTTAAGTGTAGGTAGGTAAACTCGAATAAATATAATATATTTTTTAGAAAATTGTTATTTACCATTTCTAAATAATGAAGTACTGGGGGGGAGAGAAATTTCATGCATAACATTATTTATATATATAAATTCACACCTGTGTGAAGAACAGGTTTATCAGCTAGTAGCATATAAGTACAAAGGAAAAAAAAATTAAGAACTTCCTATAGTATTGATAAATCAAACCAAAATTACGGGATTGTTTCAAATGTCTGACACTTATAATGCTTCACATAGTGTTTAATGTCCCCATTGGTAAGCCATACTATTATACAATTTGCAATTTATGAAGTTGTAAAAAAAATTCAATTTGTCATCACAGGAGACATGTATATGAATCATATCATCCTTAATTACCTTTACATGCATAATACTGAGTTTTCAGGAATTAAACTATTTTAAGGATTTGTGCAAAAAAGGAAAATAGTTAAATCATGGATAAACAAATACTTACTTCTTAAGTAGCCACTGAGATTTCAAAAAAAGGTGAAAAAAAAAAACTTTTACCAAAAGATAATTCTCTTCATTTATCTAAAACTTTCATATTAACTAATGTTCTATGTACACAGGCTTCAAGAAATAAACTTTTTTGCAAGTTTGATATGTACTTCAAAAAAATAAGACAATAACATATCAAATTAAATGTAATCATTTCTAAAAATTGTTACCCCTTTTGTAATGGTTTCATTCCCCTTAAGAATATTGTATATTAATTTAAAGAAAGAAATGACATTAAATTTTAACAGCAAGGAATAATTATAAATAATTTAGAAATCGATAATTTGTGTGTGGAAGGTAAAAATCAAAGAAACATTTCTTTAATTTTTGTAAACATTCCTCCCACAAATTATCATCAAATTGAAAAAATTCAGAATAAATATTTTCTCCTGACTTTGATCTAATTAAAATTACAAACAGACATTTTTTATATTATTCACACCTGACACTGTGTTGTATAATAATAGGTGTGAGCTCTTTTTAAAGAAATGATATCAATGTTATTCGATAATTATACAATTTTAAAAAAGTAGTTTTAATTCTATACTGTCAACCATTCTTGCGCAAAACTATTTAATAAATAACTACTAAATTAATTAAGAACTAAAATAACTAAAAGTCATACCTAAGTGTACCATGAACTATAAATAAATGCTAGGATCCAACCGAACTAGGATAAATAAATATGCCAGCTAACACTAGTCGGAAGTAGACAATTACCTAATTAGATAAATAAATTAGAATAAAACAAAAATTATATCAAAGAGTTGTTAAAATTATTTCCTAACAAATATATATACTAGAATAATGCAAAAAATACAATAATATCATATGTTTTTAATTAGATAAAATTAAGACACAGAACGACGTCAACAGACGTATAGGAAAATCAATGGCATGAAATCGCACGTGGTGTTTATTGACGTTGGAATCACATGAGGTAATCAGTCTGTCCATGAAGTTACTCCATTCCGTTTCATTTTTTCATCATCACTGTTAACCTGATTCTTAAATAAATAAAAATCTTCAATTCTTTCTATTTAGATTGTTTCTTATACTATATTTTTAAATATTTTAATTATGCCAGGTTTAATTTCATTCCATACTTTAATTATATACCCACAAAATATTTCTGGACAACATTTAACATTCAAAACTTTTTCGTAAAAAAGATGCGCTGTATATGACGAAGATACCTAAAATTTAAAAATTGTATTTTGATAGTATAGGTGCACGTTATATACACTGCAATGTGCGGAATCCCCAACATCAGAATATCTTCTCTTCTCAATATCTTAGAATGCTGTTGTATACTAAACTAAAAAATGTTCTTGTGTATTAATATAAAATATTTCAATAAATGAAGGGAGATTTCTGGATGAAATAGAATTTAGACACAAAGTAATTAAATCACTTGGAAAATATAAGACTGAACACAAGCGTGACCAATTTTTACAAATTTTGCTATTATTCCTTTATTGTCACTGTATCAATCCTTTTTTTAATTATGTAAATCATTTGAATTCTTCTAGTTTATTTTAGAATAATATCTCTGAATTGTTTGCCTAATAAAAACTGAATTTAAAGAGGAATTTTAGAAACTTTGCTTTTGAAAATTGCAGTTTACTAAATAATTCCTTTTAATATTTAGTTTTGTAATCAAAATATTGCTGCATAAATTCTCATTTTAAATAATACGTGACAAAAGGCACATAATAAGGCTAAAATAGTATTCCAGTATCCTCCATAAATTTTCTTGATTCAATGATATATATATATATATATATATATATATATATATATATGTAGTTTTCTATTTATATATAAATCAGAGAGAGAATGAAATAGCTTAAATCCCCTGTCGAGACTCATATTGATGCAATTGTGAATAACATTTAGAATTTCACGAAAAGCACATGTGCAGCTTGTTAAGTTATGTGTTAATAATTTTTTTTTCTCTTTTTGGAAATATTTCCAATTTCTTGAAAGTATGGAACTATCTAATATCCAGGCAACGAATTTATTTTTGTTAGTCAAGAGGAAACTGTGGCTATATAAAACATTTATTAATTATATTAGATTAAAACTATTGAATTTTTATTTATATAAATTTATTTATTTAGAAGAATACAATTTTTGCCTGATATATCATATTGTGTGCACTAATAAACATTTATAATGTTCATTCGAAGGAAGAGAATTCAGAAAAAGTTCTTTACGAATTTCAAGAATATTTGGAAGGACTTCTATTAAGCTAAAGAAAAAAAAATCATCCATTTTATATCTATAAAGATCTGATGGCTGTGACTAAATTGTGATTAAAAGCAAAAGAATTCGTTTTCTGAGGATTTGAGAACAAGAAATAACGACATTCTGAAGGCTTTTCATTGCATTGTTGAACAGTGATATTTCAAACTTTTATGAAAAGAAATAATAATAAAAAAATGTGACGCTGTATCCTTTTTTGCGCTTTATCTTTAAGTGTTTTTTTCGACATGGGTGTCAAGATTATGGAACATTCTTCGAGTGAAAAATTTAACTTTCTGTGAACAAAGGACAAAAATTCGAAGACTGGCTTTGAGTTATCCTTTTTGTATTATTCTTATAAAGTAAAGTCAGAGAGCGAAACACTATACTACATTGGGGGAAGCAGAGAACATTATATATCTAGTAAAGTTAATATATATATTTCGATAAAGATTTGAAAAAATTAGTAATTTCTTAAAACCCTGGTTTTCTTTTCTCAAAAATATTTCAGTTAAGAGAATCAGTTATAATGCATTGTTTTAATCATGTTACAGACGAACCTCTATATAACGAAGACACTAAATCCCGAAGAAAAGTTCGTTCTATGGAAAATTCGTTATATAGAGGTTCGCCTTTCAATATACTTCATAAAACACGTAAAAAAATCTTAAATTAATAAACACTATATATTGAAAAAAAGCGATTGTTTTCACACCCTTTTTTAAAATTAATATCTTTTTTTTTATATACATCTTACCCATCAAAAAAGAAAAAGAAAAACTGCAAGGCAAAAAAATGTCGAGGTAATGCATTTTCACTGTTGTCACTGTATTTCCAACGTTAAGAGAATAATTTTAAATATACATTAATTTATAACTAAAAATTTAAAATATACATTACCACATGCGTCCTTAAATTTAAATACTCGTAAAACCTGTTAAATTTGTTTGAGTTTTTTTGTTTGAAAAAATGCTTTCATGGAATCGAAGATGTTTTTTATTAAACTGGACAACGGGGTTAAGAGTTGCAATAACCGGAATTATACTGCTCTCGGGGAGTTAGGCACCAGTTTTAGATTTATAACCACCATAAAACGTGCTAAATGAGAGAACAACTTAAATGTTCAGAAATACTATAAATGTAGGGAGAAAAAAATTGAATCACAAGAGAAAAAGTTCGTTGTATAGAAAATGCACTTCGCTATTGGGAGGTTATTTTACGAAGAAAATCGTGAAATGTTCTTGGTTGCAGAAAAAAATAATGCTATATAGAAAAATTTGCAATATAGAGGTTCGTAATATGGAGGTTCGACTGTATTTCACTTTTTTTTTTTTACAAATTCTTTATTTTTTTAATCCTGAATTTTATGTGAATGCTTAAAGACCTCAGGAAAATAAATTTCTTCTTTGTATTAAATAAATTTTTTTCAATCTGTTACAAATTTTGAATACTTTTTTATACATCTTTCATTTATAACTATAACAGCTTATTTATTCATAGAATTTAATGTGTAACTTGACGCAGTGTAAATGTATTTAATCAAGGTTATTTACTGTACTATCAAATGCAATTTATCAAGCCATAAGTGTTCATCATAACAGTTTGTTCATTAAATATTTCAATTTAAGGAATTTAAAAATTTATTTAATGCTTTTTCATAATAGAAAAGGATCTTTATTTTTACTTATAATATAACAATTTGTAAATTTTTAAGAATATTTATGAAGCAATGTAGTTAAAATCCATCACGCATATTCAAAAATATAATTAGTTTTGCAAAATTAAGTGGTATTTCTACTAGGTAATGTTGATTTTGAAATATCGGATAGCGCCTAATAAAAACAATAAATACATTAAACATATAACATTTTCTTAAAAAATAAAGTTAAGTTTAATACTGTCAATCATCAAAATTGTAACTTCTAACTAATAAATTAAAAATAAAGGTGCATTTAAAAAGGAATTTCGGTAAAAATTTATTAAAACTATCGCACATTATCAAAAACATATCAATAATTTCATAAAATTGAAACTATTTTTGTTCAATATTGTTTCTAAATGAGTGGTTTGGTGAGTTATATAAAAATATATTTATTTATCGAGCCATATATATGTATGAAATAATGGCTCTTCATTTAAGGTACTTCTTACTTGGATTATGACATTTTTGTTTTGAGTGGATATTTTTTCTGGTTGTTGCAGTCGTGAAAAGGATGAATAAGGCTTCTTTTAATTTTAGTTCAACATTTATTTAGGTTCTTCAAAAAAATATACGCAACGCAAATAATGATGATTTACTACATAGAGAGACGCGGACATGATAGCGATAATCAAAAGCATTCTTTTTTTTTCTCTTCAGAAACCTCAGTTTTTGTAGGTTTTGACAACCGGGAGCTTTTGAAATCATATTATTTCTGGTAGACATTTCTGATTGGCAAAAATACGTAGGTGATGCAAGACTGCATCATCCTGCTTTAAAAACGCTAACGTGTCAGTTTTTTGGAAGATAAAGTTGTTGCTATTTTCTTTAGACGGGTAAATAAAAAACCAACTATCACACGAAGTCTTGAAGGTCTCAAGAATATTATGAAATAAAATCCTTCGAGAGAAAATTGAAGTGAATATATATATATATATATAATATGTGTCCTAATTCAAACGAAAATTATTTTAAGTATGCTTATTTTTTAGAACAATGGTATAAGAAATGAAAGAGTAAAATAATTAAAACGCTCCACACATTCGGTAACGTATTCGAGCGAAATATTCACAAACAGAAAGAGAAAAGACGACAAAATGTTTGAAAGTAACATGAAATATTTTAAACGAATAATCAATGGCAATTAAAATCGTAACTTTGAGCTGGTGGGGAAAAGACAGTGTGAATTATATTTTTACGAAATTGCTGTTCTGAGTGCAATTTTTATTGAAAATATTAATTCTCTTGTTTTGATGTCACCCTAATGGAAAAACTATTCAGCTATAAAAATCAATAGTTCTATTGTTAGAAATAGAAACCGTTTTGCTTCATCGTACAGGAATAAAATAATAATTTAAACTCGAAAAAACTTTTTAAAGATCCATTTAAAGTTTTTTAAAAGTACAATTCTGAATTCAAGAAGCATTTGAGTTTGCTTGGTTAGAAAACTTCAAAAAACTAAAAACAATAACTAAAAAAAAAACATTTCCGAGGAATTAAAAACATAAGTAAAATAAAACACTCAGCAACAAAACATCAGGTACTTTTCTTAAGTTGCTCATAATTTTTTTAGTACGTTCGCATTTCTTTTTTGATTGTTAATTAATGATTTTGAGAAGTGTTTTTAACTGAAAACACTCTTTTGTTTCGGTACAAGCGTATTCGGTGATATATAGCCATAAATATTATTTTTAAAATCAGGCATGATTAGCGTGGTGTTTAATTAAAATTACCGTTTATCAACGTCAAAACAAAATAAAACATCAAGAGTTAAATTTAATTTGAATAAAACAAATTCATTTATTAGTTATATTTGCACATTAAATTTGTTTTTGTTTAGACAAAATGGCATTGATTGGTAGGTTTAAGCTTAGATTCATAAAAGTCTGAAGTCCGTTGCCTCTCAGGATTATCTTTAAAATTGTGTCAGTTCAACAAATTGAAATGATCCGAATAAGGAGCTTCAATCAAGACAAGTAACTTCTATAATTTAGCTATCTAATTCTTGTTGCTTCCAGAGTTAAGTTACAAAACTACAAATTTCACAAAGTGTTAAAGATTAAATAAAATTAGTTATTTATGATCATGTCTGCTTCTTCCTCAAACCGTCTCACAACTGTGACCTTCAGGCTGCAACATACTAAAATAATTATTGAACCTATTTATTACTAGAGATAAGTTTAAGTTCATTCAAATATGCGTCAAGACGAATTATGATTGTATCTCCTGTTCATGGCATAAATTTCATTTATTATTTCTCTTTTAGCCATTTTTTCTCGATCGGCTCACATATGAACCATCTAGATATTAAAATATTTATATTCAGGGGTGAAAAAATTATCTTCTCTTTTGAACTACGCCCGAAAAGTGTCTTTTGTACTAAAACTAAAAAATGCAGTTCCCTTCATTTCTTGATCTATTTCTATAAACTGAGAATGAACTTCAGATAGCTGAAAGAAGTAAAATAGATAGCTCATATTAAAATCGTATAGCAATGAAAATTAGAGTGAACATCACTAGCTAATTTTCATTTTGAGATTTAAGGAATCCGACTACGTTCGGAAGCGTGATTTTGCAAGAGCGCATGAATGGATAATTTTCATGATATTTAGTGTCATTTAGATTAGAATACATGCATACAAGTGTTTTATGGACATTTTGACAAAAAAACATTTATTTAAATACAATATTATGGCAAAAAATTAACTTAGAATAATCTTTTTTCCAAATGTTCTCCTTTTGTGAAAAATGGTTCTATTGAAATAATATTTTGCCTGTATATAGCTCATATCTCTTTACAGAGGCTCATGTAGAATTTTTGAAATATATATAACTTAGAAGTGGGCTTATTCATATTTTACGACAACAGAGGGGAGCAATTTTAAGAAAAAAACGCCAATAATTATTTCAATTGGTGGTAACTCTGAAAATAATCTGAATTTTTCAAAAGCTCTAGTTGAGCCTCTGTAGAGAGGTCTGAGCTATATACAGGCAAAGTATTATTATAATAGAACCATTTTTCACAAAAGGAGAAAGAACATTTGGAAAAAAGATTATTCTAAGTTAGTTTTTTGCCAAAATATTATATTTAAATAAATATTTTTTTGTCAAAATGTCATTAAAACAATTTTATGCATGCACTCAATCTGAGTGACACTAAACATCATGAAAATTATCCATTTATGTGCTTTTTTAAAAACACGGTTCCGAACGTAGTCGGATACCTTAAATCAGGCATGCCCAACCCGCGGCCCAATTGAAGTTTCTGTCTATATTATTTTAGACATTTAGACTACAGACGGTTGAATCGAAAATATCGTGTTTTGACCCACCCCCAACCTATCTTCGTGCAGGTTTTACCGAAATAATTTTTTTTTCTTTTATTTGACTTCCAAGTAATTGTAATAACAGGTGTTGATGGATGAAGGAAAGCAGATGAGCGTGGGTATGTTATTCCTCTTTCAACGAGAGTGTTGAATCGATGAGGCTGGAGCACCTGATCTCGTGCTGAGATCTTTATCTCCTATCTTTCAGAATTTGGTTTGTCACTTTCAACTTGATTAATTGCCCTTTTTTTAAAATTTTAAAGTATACAAGAAATTAATAGAAACAGTGATTGCCATGAAATTAATAATTAAAAATAATGCAAAGGTGTAAGGAGTAGAACTGGAAGCAGATGTTAGCGTTTGGCTGTCGTGTGTGTGCGAAAAATATCACAGGAGCGCCTTTCGACTCGTCCTCCGAAGAGGGGGTCGGTGGCAATAAATCAGAAATGCTGGGCGGCTAGGGAGGGGAGAGGCCGGCGAACCGGTTCCTTTCCTTCCTTTCGTCGTCCGCTTCGGTGGATATGGCCGCAAGAGCGGTCGGATTTAAGATCTTTTGTGTAACTTACGCTCGACCAATGGGGAGGCAGCTACTGAGAAGGGGGTGGAGTCGGTTAGGAAAAAGTTCATTCCAGTTTAGTCACTCGAAGGAGTAAGACGCAATGGAAAATTTGTCCGATGATCATAGCGTTATAATGGAGGAAAATGATCCTCAAAATATCACCGATGAGCAGAAATGCAACAACCTTAAAAGCATTGACAAGCAGATAAAAATCTTTACTGCACGAAAAGACTATATTCGTACAATGCTGAACATTGAAAAGAGCATTCCTGGCCCTACGAACGAGACCTCCCAGAAGCTGGAAGCTGAAGCAGCCGGTCTGGACGAGAAGATCAGAGCCCTTGAAGGTAATATGCTTGAGTTTTTTACCTTGCCCAGTACCTTTATGTGCTCATAATTTTAAATACAATAAGAATAATAAAAAACGAACCGCCGAGCCTATACTTAGGCCTTCTAAATTAACGGCTAAAATTAATGAAAACAAATTGGATGTTGAAGACTTTAAAATTCCGCGGAAAACGGCGAAAAGTAATACCGTTCCCAAGGAGAATATTAAAATTAATTCTAAAAATAAATTTGCAGCCCTCAACACTGCAAATGATGACGTCGAGGATGTCACCCCTGCTGCCCCTAAAGTTAAACCCGTGATGATGAAACTCTTTCCCGAGTATAATCTCATACTTCAAGAAATTCATCGAACTCACCCTACGGCCACCAATACACATATCGGTGGATATATTAAGATCCAAGCGGAATCTTCCGACCACCACAGAGAAATTACCCAATTCCTCACTGACAAGGGATGCCAGTACTATGTTACTGACCCCCCTGCAAACCGACCACTCAAGCTGGTCATCAAAGGCCTTCTGGCCACCACCGAGCCCGAAGAAATTAAAAAAGATCTTATTGATCAAGGTATCAAAATTGAAAAAATCGCGCAGTTGCGCCAATTTAAAACAAAAAAGTCCCCTTCCCATCTTCATGATAGAGATAACCCGGGACGAAAATGTCGACGACATTTTCAAAATCCGTAGTTGTCTCTACATGCAAGTAAAATTCGATCCCTTCCGCAAAATTCAAGACCAACGCAGTGCTACAACTGCAATTTTTTCCACCATGCTAGCCAAAATTGCAGCATGAAAACGCGCTGTCTGAAATGCGGCGGTGGCCACAGGACCGGTCAGTGCGAAATCAAAGAAAAAATAATTAATCCGACGTGCATAAATTGCAACGCTCAAGGCCACATGGCCTCCTCCACCGAATGTCCCCTCTTCCCTAAGCCGAGAAAGGGTAAGGGTCAATCGCAAAAAGAAAATAAAAAACGGAACGAAAACACCCAGGAAAATTCCGCTTTTATTACCCCCGGCTTGAGCTTCGCTCAAGTTACTTCGGGCCATAATTCTCAACAGAGGGCAGCACGAGGAAGTGACTCCTCGACGTCCAACTCAGATAATAAAAACAAAAAATAAGAGTTTTAACTCGGAAACTCTTAATCATATCAATTGCCAGGGCGGAGATTTCTCCTTCCTCGAGGCAATATTTGAAATGAAAAAGATCTTTGATCTTTTTCCTAATCTTATCTCGGAGATGAAGAAATCTTCAAAATGCACTGACCCCACAGACAAACTTCAATGTCTGCTTAAAGGTATCTGTACCTCAATATCCTCAATAGATCTTAATAATGTCTAATTCTTTTTCGGCCTATCAATATTCTCCTGAACGCTGACGGAGTGAGATCGCGCATTGTTGAGATGCGCGATTTCATTGATAAGCACTCCCCTGATTTATTTTTGATACAAGAAACTCATCTGAGACCAGAATACTCTTTCAATATTCCGAACTATATTTGTTATAGGAACGACAGGACCGGCTCAACCAGAGGTTGGGGCGGTACTGCGATCCTCATTAAAAGATCGATTCCCCATTTTCATGTTCCCACCCCTCCCCCTTACTGGTGTTGAAGCAACTCTCGTTGCGCTCACCCCCTCAGATCAGGAACCTTTCTTGGTTGCCTCTATCTATGCCCCACCAAATCCAAATTACAGAAACTTGGGAGCCGACCTCGACGGTATTTTCAAAATTTTTAAATCGGCTTTTTTAGCCGGTGACTACAATGCTAAGCACACCTCTTGGGGCTGTAATTACAGCGATCCCAGAGGTAATTATCTACTAAGATATATAACAAATAATAACTTAGATCTAATTGCTCCCCCCACCCCAACTAGATATGGAACGGACTCCGCTTCCACTCTAGACTATGCTCTGATTAAAAATTTAATTTGGCCCTGTACTGCTGATTCCATTCCGGAACTCAGTTCTGACCATAATCCGGTCAGATTTCACTTTCCAAGAACTTCCAATTTTGCTATCCCCCTCCCCAACTAAATACTACCTGGAGCATCTTCACTAAAATTCTCGCAAATTCTGATAACTTTTTTCTCCCGACTGCAAATTCTACCCACGAGATCGACTCCCAAGTCAGCAACCTCACTGATGAGATCCTAAATGCGCACGCAAGTGCCTCTCGTCCTTTCTACCACACGGAACAACCGTACGTGCAGGGTGAGCTAAAAGAGCTATTCAAGGAACGAAACAAAGCCAGGAAAACCTGGCAACATACAAGACACCCACAACATAAAACAGAGTTAAACAGATTACAAAACGCTATTAAAAGGAAAATTTATCATTACAGACAACAGGCATGGGAGGATAATCTTTCTACCCTGAATGCTGAGGACAATTCCCTTTGGGGAATTGCGAAAGCTTTCAGGAAGAAAACCTCCCCGATTTCCGCCCTTAATGGCCCCACTGGTATTGCTCTCAGCGATACAAACAAAACTGAAGTAATTGCTCATTCGCTTGAGAAGCAATTTCACCTTAATGACATTCACAACCCACGCAAAGACGAGATCATCACCAGCGTTGTTGATGCATACATGGACTCGAATACTAACAATACTGATATCATCCCCCCACTCTCCCATCTGAAATTATTCAGATCATTAAAAGATTAAAATCAAAAAGTGTCCGGGGAGAGATGGGATCACTAACAAAATGCTTAAAAAATTACCGCGCCTCACTATTTTCAAGATTACTAACATCATTAATAACATGCTAACTTTAAGATACTTTCCTATGTCTTGGAAGACTGCGGTTGTTATTCCGATCCTAAAACCAGATAAAAATTCGGCTTTGGCCGAATCCTACAGACCAATAAGTCTACTTCCTGTCCTTAGTAAACTGGCTGAAAAAGTGATTTTAGCCAGACTCAACGACCATCTCGAAAGAGAAAATATCCTGATTCCGGAGCAGCACGGGTTCCGACCTCGTCTCTCCACCTCACATCAACTTCTCAGAGTCGTTGAATTTATTAAGGAAGGAAACAACAAAGATGAATGCACGGCCGCGGTCTTCCTTGATATTCAAAAGCCTTTGATAGAGTATGGCATACTGGCCTACTCTTTAAATTAATCACCTATAAAATCCCGCCCCCTCTTATTTACCTGTTAAATTCTTATATCTCTGATCGCTCCTTCACTGTAAAATTAATCGTACCTTCTCGCAACTTAAAAGATTAACGCTGGGGTGGCCCAAGGGTCAATTCTGGCACCAACTCTCTTTAACCTCTACGTTAATGATATTATTAAAAATTCTAATACCATAATATGCATGTATGCAGATGATACAGCCATACTCAGCAGACACAGAAACCTCGACACACTAGTCGAAAATATCAATGAACACCTAGCTCACCTGGAGACCTGGTTCTCCGTGTGGAAAATTGCTTTAAACTCTTCCAAAACGGAAGCGGTTTTCTTTTCAAAAAGGAAACCTCCACCTGAAATTATTCTACAAAATCAAAGAATACCCTGGTCTCAACACACCAAGTATCTTGGTGTAATCGTTGATAAAAACCTCACTTTCCGACAACACATAACATATATTAGAGATAAATTTAAAAATACTACGCGTAAACTTTACTCCCTTATCTGCAGAAAGTCTAAATTGAATAGACATAACAAACTGCTTATCTACACTCTGATCATGAAACCATTACTTACCTATGCCTCCCCAGTTTGGGGACATGCAGCAAAAACTAATATAAATTTACTCGAAACTGCTCAAAATTTAATAATAAGACAAATTTGCAATGCTCATTGGTATATGCGAAATAAAGATCTAAGAATAGCTTGCAATATACCAACTATTCGACAGACCATACGAAAACTTGCTATCAACTTTTCAATAATATAGACGAATCAGATAATGCTTCTATTAATGATATCTCCCCCTACTTCTCTCACTTTTCTGTAAAAGACCAAGAGACATCTTGGTCAATCCAGATTTCAATTAATTTATTTACTTTATTTATTTCCCCCCTTTTATTTTATTCTTTAATTTTTCTTTTTCTTTCTCACTGCAGTCCAAATTCGTTGAACTGCAGATGCTCTCTGATTGGCTATTCCCCCTATATCACATTAGCCGAACTCTTTGCTCGGCCAATCAGATCACCTCCTCTTTTATTTTCTGACTTGGATCAAAAACCAAGATCACTTTCCCGCGCTTTCTGGTAGTCAGTTTTTGCTGCACTCGGATTGGCTAGGATAACTCCGCCCTCTTTTCTCGCATTTTTCAATGATTTTTTTTTTTTCACTGTTTTTAAAGTTAAATTTTTAATAGTTATTTTAATCTCACATCCAAGTAATTTATATTTTTAAAATCTACGGAACTTTCTTATTACTAAACTGATTTATTCCTAAAACTGGGCAATGGTAGAACTCGTCAAAGGCATATCAAAAATTACCTGATAGGAGGTTAGAGGCCGACAGGCCTAGGCACTCCATCCAGTTCATCAACGATCATCAGGAAAAGTTAGTTTGAGATCGGTGTGGGAGACGAGTCTCCCTGTTAGAATTAATGTTAGAGTAAAATATTACGGGGTCTGTTAAAATTAGGATCAGGAGTATAAATTTCAATTTTTCTTAAAGTTCTATTTCTATTTGCTCTAAGTTAGTAAAAAGTTAGTTGCAATTTTCTGGATGGTTTCCCGCACGGTTGTGAGATTTAACGCGAATCTAAGCTCCTCGTTTCTCACAAACCATGGGGAGTTTGTTAGTTTTCTAATCATGATATTTTGAGAGAATTCTAATCTGTCGATGTTAGATTTGGTAGCATGCCCCCAGACGGGTGAAGCGTAAAGGAGTACTGGTCTGAGTATGGAAGTATAGATAAGCAACCTATTTTTAATTGACAACGGAGAATTCCGAGTGAAGTAGGGGTAATAAAGACAAGCTAAAGCTCGGAATTTATTATTAATTTTAGTTATATGATCTTTAAAAGAGAGGTGCTCGTCCAATGTAACACCTAAATAATTAACTGATCTTGACCATGGAACCGGGTGGTTCTGGACGTGTATGGGCGGTGGTTTTCGAGTGCTGTTCCCGAGAGAAGAAGACTGCTTCAGTTTTACCAGGATTAATGGAAATTTTCCATTTGTTATACCAGTCCTCTAGCTCTGCCAGGTGTTTGTGGAGGAAGTGAGTAATGCAGTTTTTGTTTGTGCTTTGCGTGAGATCGCAGTATCGTCTGCGTAGGCGGGACTGTCGTTGTCGTGTTTTGGAATGTCATTTACGTAGATGTTGAAAGAGTAGGGGAGAGGAGTGCGCCCTGCGGCACCCCGCCCTTATCTGTTTTGTTGAGGAGTGAGTGTCGTTGACTCTGACGGCGAAGGATCTGTTACTTAGGAAGATTTGATAATAAGTATTAGTTGTGGAGGAGCGTTAATTTTAATGAGCTTATAGGTAAGCCCGTATGCCATACGATCGAGGCCTTCTGGATGTCCAGAAAAACGGCCCCCGGTGCATTTTTCTCTTTGGGCGGCTTGGCATATTCAACTACCCGGAGCAACTGGTGCGATGTGGATAGTTGAGCCTGAATCCGTGCTGTTGAGAGATTAGTATTTTGTTAGTTGCGAGGAAATCGTTCAGTCTGGAGAGAATAAGTCTCTCTGCTAGCTTGGAAAGCACAGGTAGCAGGCTGATCGGCCGATAGCTGTCAGCAGCGCTACGGGGCTTTCCAGGTTTTAGTATAGGAATCACCGAAGCATGTTTCAGGATTCTGGAAAAATGTCCGGTGACGAAAATATTAGAGATAATATTAGTAATTTGAAAAATCACCGGAAGGGGTGAGATTTCGAAGAATCTTGTTAGTTATCCCTTCCCTGCCTGGGGCGCGCCTGATTTGCGCTTTCTTAATATAATTAAGAACCTCCGAGGGCATGGGAGGAGGAGAGGGGGCATCGAAATTATTCTCGTTCAAGAAATAATTTTCGACGACCCTGTTAATCAGATAATCAGTGGAGTGAGTAATATTATTTTCTTGGAATTGATTTTCCAAGGAGCATGCAATCACCTCGGCTTTGTCAGAGTCCGTGTGTGCGATCCCGCCCTGGCCATTAAGGGCGTATACTGGGGACTTCTTCTTTCTCGGTTCCTTCGACATTTCCCAGAGGGGATCCGTCGTCGGGGTCGAGAGCTCGAAGTTCGTCCTCCCAGATCTTGTTTTGAAAGGCTTTTTGACCTTCCTGTGTATCCTGTTTTGAATGTTGTTCAACACTCTCTTGTCGCTCGGATCTCGCGTGAACTGCCAGGTTTTCCTGGCTCTGTTCCGCTCGATCATGAGCTGTCGGATTTCATCCGAAACGTAGTAGGAATTCCTACCCCGAATCGGCTTGGAAGAGAGTGTGTGTGTTAATGATCGCGTCGGTGAGGTCGGCAACTTGTGTGAGTTTTTTTGAGGAGTACGGTCGCGTCATCTATACGCTCCGTACTTTTGATTCTAGTCGACATGACGTCGACCACAGACTGGTCCGAAAGGACAGATGATACCGAGAAACAGCCTCCCAACTCTCCATCCTGAATGATAGCCGGTGACGATCATATTGCCGAATGCTCCGATCTATTCAGAGAAGCGATCAGGCGAGGAATGTTTACGCGGCATGGGCCCGTAAACTTACCAACGCAAGGCCGAATGATCCCAAGCTGCAGAGCTACCACCAAGAAGTAACGAAGGCAGGTGAGAGCGTCGAACTTCTCCTTGTTAAGCTGAACGTTCCTCTTTTTCGAATCCCCTGCCTCCGAGAAAGAATTAGACAAGATCATTCTCCGCGTTAAGAATAGGGTTAGCGACCCTCCCGCGGAGAAGAATGAAGAGGAGAAAAAGCCGGCAGCGGTTCCTCCTCCCCCTCCTCACCCCCGTTCAAAGGGTAGAAAGGCGAAACGAAGCGTCGATGCTGACGGCTTCGCTCCCCAAGCAACTTGTTAGAAAAGTTCGCTCTCCTCGCTCGACCCCCCCTCCCTCGCCAACCCCTTCTTCCGCGCCTATTTTGGACAGCGCTACTTTGGAAGAACAGGGCGAAGAGGGAATGGATACCAATATCGATGTACCGCTAAGTCAGGAAGAGGTGCCTGTCGCGACTAAAAAATCGCGCATCCCCTCCTTCTTCGTCCCCATTGGAGGCAGTTGGTGGCGTTAGCCAAGCTTCGCCCTCCTTCCAATCCCAAATGTCAGGTCACTGTGGCCGACGATGTCGACTACAGGGCCCTTAGCAAATGGCTGGAATCTTCCGGGGTCGAGTTTAAAAGCTTCATGTTGAAGCAAGACCGACCCGTTAAAGTCGTAATTCGTGGCCTCCCCTCCAACACGGAGCCGGAGGAAATCAAAACCGAGATGAAACCGAAGGCTTCAAGGTGCTCAAGATCTCCCAGATGAAGAATTACAGGACAAAGGCTCCCATGCCATTGTTCTATCTCCAAATCGAGAACGGTGTGGATGCGCCAAAAATATACGACTTCACGGAGTTGTTCGGTACCCGCATCGAAGTTAAACCCTTCGATCGCGGAACAAAGTGAACCAGTGCTGGAGATGTCAGGGGTGGTTTCACTCCTCCTCAGAGGTGTGCCACCTCCTCCCGCTGTGTAAAAGTGTGCAGGACCCCACGCGGCCAAAGATTGCACACTCGAGTTCGAGGCGCCCATGAAGTGCGCGAACTGCTCGGGCGCTCATGCGGCCAACTGGAGTCGGTGCCCTAAGCACCCAAATAATAGTAAAAGAAAAAATCAAACTAAAAATAAAAACGGCCCTAAGCCAAATAATAATTCTAATAAAAAAAATAATGTAATTAATAAGCAACCTGCGCAGGCACCTCGACCTGATATTTCTAAGGCGAGAAAAGTCTCGCCTAATCTGGACTACTCTAAAGTAGTCCAGAACAAAATTCCCAAGGAGCATGTTAGCCCCCCTTCTACCTCTAAAATCCTGAATTACGACCGGCCCCTAGCAAAGATGCCAGCATAAATGCCGGCCTCTTAAAGGATTTGCTTGAAGTGATAGAGGAATCTCCCTCTATCGACAAGCAAACCTTTTGCAGGGCGTTTAAAAATTTCTGCGCTCCGCTCGGCATCTGCGGACGTAGATAAAACGTATGTAATTTTCGAAGCCTATTGCAGGCTTCGCTCCTCAGGCTTAACTTTCCCCGCCCACGTGAGTACTTCCTTAAAGATTGGATTTTGGAACGCAAATTCCTTGCGTAAAAAATCCATGAGGTACGCGATT
Organism: Trichonephila clavipes; assembly: GCA_019973935.1. Classification (NCBI taxonomy): domain Eukaryota; kingdom Metazoa; phylum Arthropoda; class Arachnida; order Araneae; family Nephilidae; genus Trichonephila; species Trichonephila clavipes. The sequence continues at coordinate 453,260 of BMAU01019196.1, read as the reverse complement.
TTGTTTCAGAGCAAAACCTTGACATGTTTTTGGTCCAGGAAACCTGGCTTGAGCCGGGTATCGACCCCAGATCGCAAAACTATCGTCTTACTAAAGACGATAGAATCGAATTTCCCCATACCGCAACGCGAGGCGGCACAGCCATTTATTGTAAAAATGAGATCGTGCACCACAGGGTTCCCCTTCCTAATTTACAAGGAATGGACGCCACTGCGGTGCAAATTAAAATTAATAATTTCCCTCCCATTAATGTTGTTTCGGCCTACGTTCGAAGAAGAGCAGGCCATAGTTTCCCAGTAGAGGATTTTAAGAAAATTTTCAATTCTGGCAGTAATTGTATCATCGCTGGTGACTACAACGCAGCTCATGTGAGTTGGCACAATGCCAAGTCGACCCGTTTCGGGCAAGCGCTGCATAAGCTAATTCGCGACCTTCGGGGGGCGAAATTAGTCGCACCGCAGACTGCCACACACCTCCAATCGCGTCAGCGGTTCGGAAGTGTCATCGACTTGGCGGTGTTCAAGCACATTCCTTTCAACCATAGTGTCAGAGTTATTAACGATCTCAGCTCTGATCACTACCCCGTAATTCTTGAAATTAATTTAAATACTTCAATTATTAAAAATCCAGAGCATCTTTCAACAAATTGGTATAATTTTAAATTTGCTCTTAATAAGAAACCCCTCCCCACTGTTGAGCTCACCAGCAATGATAATATTGAGTTAGCTATTTCTGAACTCAATCAAAATTTCACTGAGGCTTTCGTTGAGGCCTCAAAACCAAAAATTTAATAATGCTCCGAAAATCCTCTCTCCCGAGATTAAATTTAAAATTTATCAACGAAACAGGTTACGGAAATTTTGGCAAAGAACTAGGTGTCCTAGTATTTATTCTCAATTCCGTACCCTCAGTCGTGAGATAGCAAAGGATATCCAAGCATATTCCCGCGTACAGTGGGAAAAGCACATTGAGGCTTTATCGCCCGTTGACAACACCCTTTGGAGGAAATCCTCTTTATTACGAAAGCCTTTTCAATCCATTCCCCCCTTGAAAGGGGCTCTTGGCAGTATCGCGATAACCCCTATTGAAAAGGCGGAGGTTATCGCAGACAGTTTGCAAGTTCAATTCGAACCCAACCACGTCGCTGGCCGAGAACTATTCGACCAACGCATACACGATGAAGTTACTAACTTCATCAATACCCCACACGTTCAAGAAATTGAACCGACCACTCCAACGGAAGTCTTATCTTACGTACAGAGACTCAAGCCCAGGAAATCCCCCGGACTTGATCAGATTTCTAATCGTATGATTAAAAACCTCCCCCTTAAATTCCTCCTATTTATCACTCTGCTGATAAATCAACTTTTAAAAATAATTATTTCCCAAATTCATGGAAAACTGCCGTGTCATTCCTATCCTAAAGCCGGATAAAGATTCGGCTTTACCCTCTAACTACCGTCCAATCTCATTACTTTCTTGTTTGAGCAAAGTATACGAGTTCGTGCTTTTGCAACGTCTGAATCAACACTGCGCTGCTTTTAATTTTATTATTCCTCAGCAGTGCGGTTTTCGACCCAAGTGCTCGACAGTTCACCAACTGCTCAGAGTAACGGAGTTGATTCACAGTGGCTTTGCCAAGCACGAGGCCACGGGTATACTTTTTCTGGACATAGCCAAAGCCTTCGATAAAATTTGGCATGATGGCTTACTAATCAAGCTCATACGACTTGACTTTCCTCCCCCTGATCAAGTCCATTCATAGCTTTCTCTCCGATCGCTCATTCCGAGTGAGAGTAGATAAAAACGCTCTCCTCGCCTCGACCAATCAGAAGCGGCCTTCCGCAAGGAAGTTTAAGTTCGCCTCTGTTATTTACTCTGTACGTAAATGATATGCCGCAAACTGATCTATCGCATTTAGCAATGTTTGCCGATGATACTGCAATTATCACACAGAATAAGAGATTTTCCGTTGTGATCTCTAATCTGCAACACTACGTATCCTTGCTAGAACTCTGGCTTACAGACTGGAAAATAAAAGTTAATGCCAGTAAAAGTGCTTGCCTCATGTTTACGCGTAAGTGGCCCGTAACTACCAGTGGTTTAACCCCCGTCAAATTTTTTGGCGTACCCGTCCCTGGGTAATGTTGAAAGGGGCCTAGTTGTTTCTACGCAAAATTAACTTTTTAAAAGATATAGACTCGCAAAAAAGCGCAGGCTGTTCTGCGCGACAAAATAGGCTTATCTCCCGGCCGAAGAAACTTGCGAAAAAGCCGGCATAACTTTTGCTCCTGCGATCTGATAATCCGACCGGTCGTTCGTCGCGAGAAGTTGGGCGTCGCCGGCATTGCCGATCCGAAAAATAAACGACGCTGACGAACTCATTTTGAGACTTCGTTGAAATTCAAAGGTCTCATGCAAAAATAGGGGGAAAACAAATTTTGAATTAAAAATTTTATGAACCAATTTTACCTCACATAAAGAACGCGGGTAGGACTAAAAAGATAGATAAATGAACAATGGTTTTAAAAAAATGCATGACGATCAAGTGCCATCGTCTATGTGCCCCAATCATGAGTACGATAATTGATAGATTTCCCAAATGGAATGTCCAGGTTTTCAAAAATATTGTTCATTGGAAGAACTTTTTTAAGGCCTTTTAAATTGCTGGACGTGAAACGAAACTTTAAGATTAGCTCTCATTTTAGCAAGAATCGTGCTCCGCGCCGGCGCAAAAAATTAACGTTTTCCGAAGCAGCGAACACCGCACAATTGAATCAAATGAGGTCACCCTCATTGGATTCAACCGTGCGGTGTTCACGCTCCTTCGAAAACGATGGAGGCAATTCTGCGACTCTCGGCGCTCTCTTAAATTCGTTTCACGTCGGCAAAATGAGAGTAATTTCTTGAAGTAGGAAGTTTAATTTAAGAAAAAGGACATTATTTAAAATTTAAAAAAAGTTCTCAATGAACAATAATTTTAAACCCAAGCGTCATTTTTTTTCTTAAAACCGAAATTCATTTTTCTATCGTTTAGTCTCAAGAAGCGCTATCTGGCGTTTTTTGAAAACTAAATCGTATGCAAAATTTGTTTTCTCCCCCTATTTTTGCATTGGGAACAAAGAATTTATCGAAGAACCTTTAGAAAGGTTCTTTATGTTCGGAAAAATGGTTTAATTTTTAAATCACGATAAATGACTTCATTGCGTACGAACCAAGGAGCATTAAAGCGCAAAAAATGAGTTCGTCAGCGTGTGTAGCTTCTTTATTGGCTTGGTGCCGTTAGCCAAGCTGCCGGCGGGATTCCCAAATTTTCGACATGATAGCCGTTTTATTATGAGGATTTAGATTTATAAAGCAAACCTTTTGCCGGATCGCAAGTTTACTCCCGTTCGGGAGATAAGCAAATTTGAGAAAAAATCCATGAACAGGTACGCGATGCGCTTTTTTGACATGTTTTTGGTCCAGGAAACCTGGCCTGAGTGGTATCGACCCCCAGATCGCAAACTATCGTCTCACTAAAGACGATAGAATTGAATTTCCCCATACCGTAACGCGAGGCGGCACGGCCATTTATTGTAAAAATGAGATCGTGCACCACAGGGTTCCCCTTCCTAATTTACAAGGAATGGACGCCACTGGCGGTTAAATTAAAATTATAATTTCCCTCCCATTAATGTTGTTTCGGCCTACGTTCGAAGAAGAGCACCATAGTTTCCAGTTAGAGGATTTTAAGAAAATTTTCAATTCTGGCAGTAATTGTATCATCGCTGGTGACTACAACGCAGCTAAATGTGAGTTGGCACAATGCCAAGTCGACCCGTTTCGGGCAAGCGCTGCATAGGCTAATTCGCGACCTTCGGGGAGCGAAACTAGTCGCACCGCAGACTGCCACACACCTCCAATCGCGTCAGCGGTTCGGAATGTCATCGACTTGGCGGTGTTCAAGCACATTCCTTTCAACCATAGTGTCAGAGTTATTAACGATCTCAGCTCTGATCACTACCCCGTAATTCTTGAAATTAATTTAAATACTTCAATTATTGAAAATCCAGAGCAACTTTCAACAAATTGGTTTAATTTTAAATTTGCTCTTAATAAGAAACCCCTCCCCACTGTTGAGCTCTCCAGCAATGATAATATTGAGTTAGCTATTTCTGAACTCAATCAAAATTTCACTGAGGCTTTCGTTGAGGCCTCAAAACCAAAATTTAATAATGCTCGAAAATCCTCTCCCGAGATTAAATTCAAAATTTATCAACGAAACAGGTTACGGAAATTTTGGCAAAGAACTAGGTGTCCTAGTATTTATTCTCAATTCCGTACCCTCAGTCGTGAGATAGCAAAGGATATCCAAAATATTCCCGCGTACAGTGGGAAAAGCACATTGAGGCTTTATCGCCCGTTGACAACACTCTTTGGAGGAAATCCTCTTTATTACGTAAGCCTTTTCAATCCATTCCCCTTGAAAGGGGCTCTTGGCAATATCGCGATAACCCCTATTGAAAAGGCGGAGGTTATCGCAGACAGTTTGCAAGTTCAAAGTTCGAACCCAACCACGTCGCTGGTCGAGAACTTTTCGACCAACGCTACACGATGAAGTTACTAACTTCATCAATACCCCACACGTTCAAGAAATTGAACCGACCACTCCAACGGAAGTCTTATCTTACGTACAGAGACACAAGCCAAGGAAATCCCCGGACTTGATCAGATTTCTAATCGTATGATTAAAACCTCCCCTTAAATTCCTTCTATTTATCACTCTGCTGATAAATCAACTTTTAAAAATAATTATTTCCCAAATTCATGAAAACTGCCGTGGTCATCCCTATCCTAAAGCCGGATAAAGATTCGGCTTTACCCTCTAACTACCGTCCAATCTCATTACTTTCTTGTTTGAGCAAAGTATACGAGTTCGTGCTTTTGCAACGTCTGAATCAACACTGCGCTGCTTTTAATTTTATTATTCCTCAGCAGTGCGGTTTTCGACCCAAAGTGCTCGACAGTTCATCAACTGCTCAGAGTAACGGAGTTGATTCACAGTGGCTTTGCCAAGCACGAGGCCACGGGTATACTTTTTTCTGGACATAGCCAAAGCCTTCGATAAAATTTGGCATGATGGCTTACTAATCAAGCTCATACGACTTGACTTTCCTCCCCCTGATCAAGTCCATTCCTAGGATGATTCGTTTTTGGAGCGCCAACGCTAGAGCGTTTTTCTCCGTCTGTGTGCCTTGAAATAAACAAAAACAAGCGTGGCTCTGGGAGAGACACGGAGAAACAGTTCCCTATTGCTAAAATAACCCAAGAAAAATTTCACCCTCCGAGAGAGGGGAGGGGGGAGTAAGGGCTGGAGCAGGAGTGACGTCACTGGAGGAAGGAAGAATATATAGTTGATGGATTAATAGGAGAACCTGCTTCCCGCAGGGGGCTCAATCTCCAATCAGGATTAACTGGATGAGTTGCATGAGTTCAGCTTTCACTTAGCCCTTTGCTGCTTTATTATAAAATATTGTGTGAGTAATTTAAAGTGTTAACATGAGAAATTAATAATTTACTTTTGTGTAAATATAAATGAGAATTTAAGTGTTTTGTGATTAAATAAATGCATTTGTGTTGTTCGTTAAGTGTGAATGATTAATTAAATTAAAGCCATGTCCGCAATAGCGGACTTTAAAAAAATGGAGGTCGGAAAACTTTCGGCACAGGGTTACCCGCACCGTCGGAAGAACCGCCTCGTCTGAATTTTTATTCAAAATGAGCGGGTATTTGACTGAATTAGCTTGAGGATGTGTGGTCCAATCAGGGGACAGCCTATGGTGGCTCTTAAGGAGTGGGTGTGTCAATAGGAATTGAGTTTGGGTGCCGAGGCGATCCCAGAGCTCGCTTCGCTATTGGCCGGCTTACTCTGTTCCTATTGGTCGAGAGTAAGTTAGTAGAAGTTTTGAGATTTTAACGGAAGAATTTTACGAATGAAAGAGATTAAATTAAAATATTGCGAGGTCTATTAAAAGAAGGATTAATATCATATTTTTCTATCCGAGCAATTGCTCGGTTAGTATGATTGTCTATATTATTAAAAAATTTAGTAGCTATTTTTTTGAAGAAACATTTTAAAGTTTTAAGTTTGATTGCTAATCTGATATCATCATTCCTAACATACCACGGAGAATCCGTGATAATTTTAATAATTTTGTTTTGAGCTGATTCCAGCATCTTGATGTTAGAATAGGCTGCGTGGCCCCAGATTGGACTTGCATATTGTAGAATTGGTCTGAGAACGAGTTTATAAATAAGCATTTTATTTCTTAAAGATAAGCATGATTTCCGTGCAATTAAGGGGAAAACTTTAGCGACGGAAATATTGAAATTTCTACGTATATGTATAATGTGTTGTTTAAAAGTGAGTCTTTTATCTAGGATTACTCCTAGGTATTTGGTGCTTTTGGACCAGGGTACGTGCGTGTTGTGTAAATATAATTTCGGTGGTTCTTTTTTGATGTGGTGAGAGAAGAAGACGGCCTCTGTTTTTGCTACATTTAGAGCAATTTTCCAAGTAGAGAACCAGTCTTCTAGTTTGGCTATATGTTTGTGTAAAAAGTGAGTAACGAGTTGTAATTCGTTACTTTGTGCCAGGATCGCCGTGTCGTCGGCAAACATGCAAATCGTGGATTGGCTGGTTCTAGGGATGTCATTTACATATATATTAAATAATATTGGCGAGATGGAACTGCCCTGGGGCGTTCCAGCGTTAATTTTCCTATTAGTCGAATGTATATTATTTACTTTGACCGCGAAGGATCTGTTAGTAAGGAAGGAAGAAATTAATTTAATTAAGTGGGGAGGGGTGTTAATTTTGATTAATTTGTAGAGTAGCCCCACATGCCATACTCTATCAAACGCTTTTTGAATATCTAGGAAAACAGCTCCGGTTGATTTCCGGTCGCGAAATCCTGTCTTTATGTACTCCACCACCCGCAGAAGCTGGTGTGATGTGGAGAGTCCGGCTCGGAAGCCGTGTTGTTGGGGAATTAAAATGTCGTTATCGTTGAGATGTTGACAAAGTCTTTTTGAATAACTTTCTCAGTAATTTTACTGAGAACAGGTAGTAATGAAATTGGGCGGAAACTATCTGGGAGAGTAGGGTCTTTCCCAGGTTTTAGGATCGGAATAACCGAAGCTGTTTTCCACATTTTTGGGAAGTATCCCACAGTTAGAATATTATTTATAATATTAGTTAATTGGAAGACGACCGATCTATTGAAATGTTTGCACATTTTGTTAGTAATGCCCTCTCGGCCTGGGGCTTTTTTAATTTTAAAGTTGTTAATTATTTGAACTATTTCAGAGGGTTTAGTAATAGAAGGTGAATCGTCGAAGTTATTTTCGTTGTTGAAGAACCTAGTAACCAGCCTTATGTGGTTGTTGTCTTGAGTTGGGTTTGAGATGTTGTTAAGCTGAAATTGGCTTTCTAGCGAGTTCGCTAGTGTTTCAGCTTTTCCTCGTCTGTGTAGGCGATCCCGGTGTTGCCTTTAAGGGCTGAGATGGGGGATCTCTTCTTCTTAAAGCCTTTGGTCATGCTCCACAGGGAACCATCGACCGTGTCTAAAGAAGCGAGTTTGTCCTCCCATTGTTTCTGAGTGACTGCTTGAATTTTCCTTTTGATCTTGTTTTGGATTCTATTAAGTGTTGTTTTGTCAGCGGGATTTCTTGAGTATTGATAAATTTTACGTGCTCTGTTTCTAGTTTTAAAGAGTGTTCTTAAGTCGTTATCAATGTAGTAGTTATTATTAGGGTGTATTTGCTTAGATGAATTGTCGTAAGCTGTGAGAATTTGATTTGTGAGAGTGGAGACCTGCTCGTCTATTTCCTCTCCCGAGTGTGCTGTGATTGGTTGAAAAGTGGGTGTGTCGGCTAGATGAAAGCGAAATCGTTCCCAGTTAGTGGAAACGTTTCTTGTGGGAAAATTAAATTGTATAGATGTTTGGAAGTTTAGAATGATTGGATTGTGGTCTGAGCTAAGCTCCGGCGAAGAAACAATATCGGAGACCCAATATAAATTTCTCGTCAGAGCGAAGTCGATTGTAGAGGCGGAGTTATAGCCAAATCGTGTTGGTGTGTTGGGAGCAACGATATCAGTGTCCGTGTTATCTATTAAATTTTTAATCAATTGCCCCCTGGGGTTGTTGTCGTTGCAACCCCAGTGTGTATGGTGAGCGTTGTAATCTCCGCATAAAATGGAGGAATGCTCAAGTGCGAAAATTTTCTCCAAGTCGTGAATGCACGCGGAGGGTGAGGTGGTGGGTGGGATGTAGATAGAAGCTATGAGTAATGGGTTTTCTCCCGGCGGGGTGAGAACTACGATCGTAGCTTCGGCCGCCCCGAGAGTCGGTGTTGGAATGTGGTGATATTTGAGAGAGGATTTGACAAGTATTGCAGTGCCTCCTGATGGAATGTTTTGTGTTTGTCTGTCATTTCTGTAGAGCGTGTAGTTGGGTACTCGAATGGATACTCCTGGTCTCAAATGCGTTTCTTGGATAAGGATGATATCGAGGGAGTGCTTATTTATAAAATCACGTAGTTCGATGATACGTGATCTAACACCGTTCGCATTCCATGCAGCGATTCTAAGTCCGAAGCGACTAAAAATCATTATGGGGTATTAAGCTTTTTGCCTTCAGAGGCCAATACCCCGAAAAAGATGTCGAGGCGATCTTCGCTGGTTTTCGCATTTTTTGAAGGCCTTTCCTGCATCTAAGATGCCCGGAAAATCCTGGAAGAATTTGCGAAATTCGGCCATTGCCGAAATAAATCCTTGGGGAGAGGTGTTTTCCTCCTTTTTATTCGAATCGGACTTAGAACTGCTGTTCTTCGCCGGCTCGCTTTTCTCGATAGGTGCTGCCATCTGCTGGCTGTTGGAAGCGGCATTTGCGTATGATAGGTTTGCATTTGCCTTTTTTGAGGTGAAGGTTTTTTGGGCGACCTTATTCCTATTTTCGGTCGCAGCTCCTTTTTTTGTTTTTATCTTTGGGAAGGCCGGGCAGCTACGCCAGTTTGCCGTGTGGCCGTCAGCGTCACAATTGATACAATGGGGGGTATCCAGGCGTTCTTTAATTGGACACTCCCCTGTTCGATGCTCTTTCGAGCATTTCAGGCATCTGGGCTTGATAAAACAATTCACAGAGCTGTGATTGAATAAATTGCAGTTATAACACTGCGTAGCTCCAGGCCTTTTCCTGAACGTATCAAGTACAATTGACATATAGCAGCATTTGCTAACGTCGTATATGTCAGTTGCTCCTTCGACGTGTTTCCTCACTTCCACTAAAAGATGGGAAGAGGGAATTTCGATTTTCGCTGCGTGAGCTGCGAAACTTTCATTACTGGGACTCCTTGTTCCAGTAAATCTGCCTTTATATCAGCCGTAGCTGTTGATTTGGGGAGACCCTTGATTACCACTTTGAGTGGTCTATCGGCGAGGGCGGGGACAACGTAAAATTCTTCCCCTTTCGACTTCAACAGGGTTGTAATTTCCCTGTGTTCGTCAGTCGTGGAGGCCATTATTTTGATGTATTTCCCCGTCAACTTATTAGTTGAATTGGGGTACATCTTATTGAGGCCCTTTAGTACCATATTATAATTGTCTTTGTATTTGAGCATAATGGGTTTGATTTTGGGTGGGACGGTTACGTCCTCGTCTAAGATTTTCCTCTCCAACGCCCGCGGTTTCCGAAACATCTTCCACCATTGGGCTTTCATCCTGGGGGTCGGCAGCATCATCGAGAACGAGACTGGCGAATGAATTATTGGTGGGGATGATAGGATCCACCACTGATTTTTGATCCTGCTTCTTCTTTTTCGCAGGGTTTTTCGCGATTTTTTCATTCTTATTATTGTTATTTTTTAAGTTTTGAACCTTGGGATTTTTCCCAAGGACTAGTGTTGCCGGGAGAATTGGAGATTCTGCCGGTCTTTTGTGGTTGTTGCGTGACGGGTTAGTCCCGTTCGCCTTTGCGTGGTTGCAGCTCTTAGCAGGGCAAGGAAAGAGAATTCTCAACTCACCCATAGTAGTTGCAAACTCCAACTCAGTAGTGGCTTTCTCCTTTATCAGGGCTGCTAACTGGTCGGTATCCACCGTATCCTTGTCGAACGTTTCAATCTCGACTAAGTCCTGGAGATATTTAATTCTCCTTTCTTTGATTTTGGAAAGTTTTTCCAGAGTTTTAATCTGCGCACAGTGTGCGGCAGCGGAAGGCATCTCATTGGCGTGGGCGGCTGGATTCTCCATGCCTAGCTTCTTAACATCATCTATTCGCGGAGCTCTCTTATCCTCGTGACCGCTCATGGCTGTGTCTCGAGGCAGAATGTTGCGTTATGAATGATGGAAGGAAGAATGAATTCCGTTTCGTTTGAGAAAACGTTTCATGAATGATGGGCTTCGTATCGTTTGAAAACGGGGTGGGAAATTCGGGTATCAACTGATTGTCTATTTTAGAATCTTCTTCTTAGGTGAGTTGTTTGGATAGGCATGTTGTGAGTTCTCTGAGCGTCCATGGCAGCTTGGATATTGATGAGGCTGTTGGAGTGGGCGTTAACTTGTTCGTAGAATGCAGTGGCTAATTTTTTATTCTGGATGTGAGGGCTGGGATTTTTTTCGGTCTTTGTGGATATGGATCCGTTTGATGTAGGTGGGGGCGTTTAAGATGAGGCGCAGTGCTCTGTTCTGTAGAATTTGGATGCGGTCGAGGTTTCTATTTGATGTTATTCCCCAAGTCTGTGAAGCATAAGTTAGGATCGGGAGAAGATATTGCATATAAATTTTCCTTTTATTGTTGGTAGATAATTTCGAATTTTTCGATAGGAGATTGTGGAGAGCTTGGAGGCGGTTTTTAAATTTGCAAGTGATTTTTTCCAGGTGGCTTTTAAAGGTTAATTTTTTATCTAGGGTAACGCCTAGATAATCGACTTCGTCATGCCAGTCTATATTGTTTCTGAAGAGCTTGAGGGGTCGGAGGGTGTTCTTGTATGCGCCTTTTTTGAAGACGATTGCTTTTGATTTTGAAGTGTTAATTGAGATTGTAACGTTTGAAAGAATAACGGTAGCGTATTCTTGGTTAATTAAAATATGGAATTTATTTACCTCACAACTATTGAAAATTATTTACAAAATGATACATTAAAGTTATTAAAATTAATTAGATTGCTAGAGTCCACTATTTTGTGAGAGGAGGATTCGTTGGTTACCGCTCCCGTGCAAGTTCAAAGCATCTCTCCCCTCATCTTCCGGTCGGGTCGCTAGATTCCTCGGGGGGGTCAAACAGGGGTTGCGCTGCATCGGAAGCTGCACGTGTGGGCGTCGAATCTACAAAGAAACCGACACCAGATGTTGTTGTTGTTTTCGAGACGTGACGTTACAGCTCTCGCCCTCTCTTATGGAACTTTTCCATTGAGAAAAGTTTAATGGGATGACGATGAGCCAACTGACAGATTACCAACACATCCCTTCATCGAGCACCACTATATTTCCGAGCTGCAATTTTAATTACTAAAGAAAACGCTGAACTAAATTTGGAATTACTTATTTCTAGTGAGTGAGTGTTCTTGCTAGGGAACTTACACAAATCCATATTACGAAATAGCAATGTAATCAATGTAAGAAAACATACTATACATTAAATAAAAATACAAACACTCTATCACAATGCCTAGTATCAATTATACTAACAACATGTTATATCAAATGCTAGTGTAAGACCTTGCACATAAAATATTCTTCGCCACAATACTTAAATAAAATTATACTAACGACATGTGTTGATATGATATGCGAAGTGTACAACCTTACACACAAAATATTTTTCACAATATGCCTCTTGCGTAAACTAAATACTCATGTATATTTTAAAACCCTATACACAAAATTAAGCATATTAATACATTTGCTTTTTTCATGGCTTTATCTTTTGAAACGCATCTCCATTCGATATGATATACAGTACTAGTAAATAAATAAAATTTAATACAATTATTAACCTTTAACTAAAAACATAAGCAACAATTATTATTCATGAGCAAGAGAACATTGTTAACAATCCCTAATTATCTATCACCGATCTGCTGAGACTATCTGCATTTTTGTGACTTTTACCCGACCGATGTACAATTCTAAAATTATATGGTTGCAAAGCCAAAGCCCATCGCATCAATCTGGGGTTAGAACTAACATTTCTATTCAACCACACCAACGGGTTGTGATCGGTCATAACTAAAAATGAATTTCCATCTAAGTAATAATGTAACCTTTTAATTGCGAAAACAATACTAGCACATTCCTTCTCCGTCGTACAATAACGCTTCTCTACCTCTGAAAATTTCTTACTCAGGTAAAGGATTGGATGCTCCTCACCTTGTTCAGTTAATTGGGTTAAAACTGCTCCCATACCTGCGTTCGAAGCGTCCGTTTGAACAATGAATTCTCGTTCAAAATTTGGCGCGTACAAGACGGGCTTTTCAATTAGTTTCCTTTTTAGTTCTCGAAATGCGTTTTCACACTCGGTCGTCCACTTAATTTCTCCCTTCTTTGCTCTTCCCTTCAACGCATCCGTCAACGGGCAGCAATTACCGAGAACAGATTTATATATTTTTGGTAATAACCCGCTATACCTAAGAAAGCACGTATTTGGGTTTTCGTGCGAGGGGTAGGGAACTCTAGAACAGCCTGAACTTTGATCTCGGAAGGAGTGCGAAAACCCTGACCCACAATGTGACCCAAAAATTTGACATTTTGTTGCGCAAACTTACATTTTGAAGGTTTTATCGTTAACTTAGCTCTCTTTATTCTCTGCAGAACCGTTTCCATATGTTTAATATGCGACTCCCAAGTATCTGAGAAAATTGCGATATCGTCTAGATACGGGACAACGAAATCCTCGAGTCCGTTAAGTAATTCAGCCATGAGTTTACTAAAGAAATATGGAGCATTCTTTAATCCGAAACTCATCCTTAGGGGTCGGTATGTACCAAAGCTAGTACAGAAGGCTGCGTATCGCTGTGCTGTTTTACTCAAAGGTATTTGCCAATATCCCTTAGATAAGTCAAAGACGGTAATAAATTTAGCCGCCGATACTTTTTCTACGCGTTCTTCGATATTCGGAAGAGGAAAATATTCCGTTCTAATGATCCCGTTTAATTTCCTGTAATCTATACATGGACGAGGTTCTTTCCCAGCTACCTCAACTAAAATCATAGGGGACATGTAATCCGATTCTCCTACCTCAATGATTCCTAATTTTAACATTCGGTTAATTTCGTTTTTAAGATTTCATTTTGTCGGTGCGACATTCGATAGGGCTTCGTCTAACTGGTTGATCGCTAACTAACTGGATTTCGTGTTCAACCAGATTAGTTAAACCGGGATTGTTTGAAAAACATTTAGAGTATTTATTTAATAATTCGCGCAGTCGATCCATTTGTTTGTCGTGAAGGTGTTTGTTCAACTCGCTAGCCTGGATTACGTCCTCGAAATCATAAATGAGAGAATTGTTTTCTAAATATGGGATTTCTAACTCCTGGTCTGCGAGAGAGTTTTTGTTTCATCATTAATAATTACGTTAACGTGTTCTGGCCTTTTGTAATATGGTTTTAGCATATTTATATGATAGATTTGAGATGTTTCGCGTCTGCCGGGGATTTCGACTAAATAGTTCGTTTCCGAAATTTTATTTAAAATTGTCCCAGGACCTATCCACTGCACTGCTAATTTATTTGCTCTGGATGTAGCTAACACTAGGACTAAATCTCCATCCTTAAATTCACGTTTTACTGCGTTTTTGTCATACCAAGTTTTCCGCTTAACTTGCATTTCCTCCATTTTATTTATAGCTACTTCTTGACATCTTTTAATCTATTTATTAACTTAAACATATATTCAGTGACGAGATCACCCTCTTCTTCCGGTTCCATCCAATGTTCCATTACTAACGTCTCTGGGGTTCGCAAATTTTTCCCATACACCAACTCTGACGGTGTATACCCTGTACTTTCGTGCGATACAGTTCGTAACGCTAAAAGAATTGACGGAAGATGTTTGTCCCATTCGGAGCCTGCATCTAAACATAAGACTCGTAAGAGTCGTTTCAACGTTCGATGAAATCGCTCAACAGGGTTACTCTGTGGATGATACACAGAACTATGCCTGACAAGTATTCCGAATCTTTCAAAAAACTCGGTAGTCAGAGCACTAGTAAAAGAAGTACCCTGGTCACATTGTATTTCACGGGGAAACCCCATCCGACTGAAGATGTTTAACAGCGCATCTGTGACACTAACGGAACTAATATCAGACACCGGAATAGCTTCAGGGAATTTTGATGACATGCAAATGGCCGTGATAAGATATCGATTCCCTTTAGATGTGATCGGGAGAGGCCCACATGCATCAATATTTAGCTTAGTAAAAACCTCCTGAATAACAGGGACCAATTTTAGTGGAGCTTTCTTTTTATCATTGGGCTTCCCAGCCCTCTGACACTGATCGCAAGTTTTTACAAACTGTTCCATATCTCTATAGCAATTCGGCCAGTAAAAATATCGGTTTAATTTGTCTTTGGATTTCGTAATTCCCAGGTGTGCAGATGTTCCCTCATGACACAAAGATTTAATAGGGTCGCGCAACCCTTCCGGCACTACTATTAACTTCACCACGTTACCTAACTTATCTTCACGATTTTTGACCAATAATTCCTTCTCTAGCGAATAAACCTGATTGGTAACCTGCACTTGACTGGCTGCCTGTTCGTATAAGGGTTTAATCTCCTCGCTATTTTTTTGAGCATTGATTAAATTTTCTCGCGTAACCCTTAGCAGCGCTAATTCCGGAACATATTCCTGGAGTGCAGGTATTAAAATTTCGTCCTCTGCATCCGAAGAAACAATTATAACCTCATCTTCCCCTTTTTAGCATCACCACTATCTATTCCCCTTTCTTCTCTAGTCGCTTTGACTTGAGACCTTGTTTGGACAGCATTCAATATTTCGACTGGCAGGAAATTATAGCCTAAATTTCCTTTTATTAGCTCGGCCGTTTTATTTCCAAGCAAATATCGACCGTGTTGATTTAAGTGATTTCCACAAACCGCTGCCTTAGTCTGCACCGTTCCAAAATTTCCGGAAATTTCCACGACCGCCAAAGGTAAACAAACTAATTCTGGGCTTAACGGTTGTTTTACCCAAACATTTTCACCAGAGAAAGAAGAAGGATTTATGTATTTTGCACATACTAAATCTATTGTCGCTCCCGTATCTCTAAGAATGTCTATCTCGTGACCATTCACAGAGCCCTTTGTTGTATATGAATTAAGAAAATCCGGGTTTTCATTTCCTTCAATATTATTGAGAGTTTCCGTCGTTTTGTTTTTTATTAATTTAGGGCAACAGGCTTTTATATGTCCAGGCATATTGCAATGATAACATCTTTGTATCACGCGTTTTCAAAAGTTCTCTCTCTAGTACTCTCCGGAACAGAAGCTCCTAATCTGGGGGAAGTTTTCCCAAATCTATTTTCTTTTTCCTTGATCCCTGAGTATGTCAAAATTTTATCATTTCTGCCCCACCTATCCATGGGTTTCGAATTTACCTTTCGGACGTCCTCATAATTATCAAAGAGTTCTGCTATTTGAGTAGCTGATTTAAGGTTTGCCCAATTATCTAAAAAATGATCTTTCATACTAGCATTGGCGCGTTTTTTTAATTGATCTACCACCATTAGATCTTTAAGATCTTGAAAGGTATTTATTTCTAAGCCAATCAGCCACTCATCTAGATAATTCGTAATTTCAAAAGTGAAATCCTTCCAGGTGCTATCGGATTTTTCTGGTGTTGGACAAATTTTTGCCGAAAGACCTCCGGACTTAACTTGAATCTTTTAAGTAATAATTTCTTTACATAATCGTAATTTTCGGCTTGTTCCTCCGGTTCGCGAGCAATAAATTGCACGATCTCTAGGGGTAACAAACCCAATATTTGCCCCACCCACTCTTTCTTTTCTATTGACGCCCTTTTAGCCTGGCGTTCAAAGATCACTAGATATAAACTAATATCTGACTGCTTAGGATCGAAATCTGGGATCAATTTTTTTAAGTTTAATTTAGAGGTTACAGAACATGCATTTGTAGAATCGTTTGATTCATCGTTTACCCTAAATCCGGATTCTATTTTAAACCTTTCTAAATCAAATTTCAGCTGTAATTCTTTCTCTTTTAATGCCTGCTCCTTTACTAACTCCTCCAATCTCATTTTTTCAGCCCTTTCTAACTCTTCCAATCTCATTTTTTCAGCCCTTTCTAACTCTTCCAATCTCATTTTTTTTTTCAGCCCTTTCTAACTCTTCCAATCTTTTTCCGTTTGCAATGATAGTCTCATACAGATTTTTAACAAATTCCTCTTCATAACCTTCACTGTTAGTGATTGCAATTTTTATGCTAGGGACAGTCATATTTAAAGTGGCATTTATTCCTAATTCCTCAGCAAGTTGCAACATGTCTTGCTTTTTCCTTTACCAAGGAAAGCCATTTTTAAACAATATCGAATAAATGTCACGCTAAATTTTGCACTATTGTTACTATTCTCTATTAATACAATAACACTGGTCCCATGCATACACAGAAATACACAAAGAAAAACTTAACACTAAAAATAATCAAAATCATTCAAGAGACTTAAAACACAATAAATCTTAAGCTAAAATTGCACACAATGCTTGAAATACAATTACAATTCTCTAGAAACAAAATAACACTGTTCCCATGCAAGAAAAAACACTAAGTATTTCAAAATTTCTAAAGAACACTTTAACCAAAATTCCTAATACAATATGCAGTTTGCAACTCAAAAAATATAACAGTACTCACCCATTTGAAGTACTCAGCTTGCTGTCAGAAGCAAATTATGTGCACTAGTGGTACGGCTTCCGAAAATCACTTTTCTTCGGACACTCTCGCCGTTAACACTATAGATCAGTTTGATCTTTGAGCAGGACGCTCTTTTTCTCCGAAGCTGAATTGAATCGCAGCACGGCTTCCGAAAATCGCTTTCCTTCGGACACTAGCCGTTAACACTATAGATCAGTTTGATCTTCTATGAGCAGGACGCTCTCTTTCTCCGAAGCTGAATTGAATCGCAGCACGGCTTCCGAAAATCGCTTTCCCTTCGGACACTAGCCGTTAACACTATAGATCAGTTTGATCTTCTATGAGCAGGACGCTCTCTTTCTCTCGAAGCTGAATTGAATCGCAGCACGGCTCTTCCGAAGATCTCTTTTTCTCCTGCGTTGCGGTCCGTCCGTAAAAATCCAAAATTTTCCTCCTCTCACGGGTCCTGAATGCTAACTTTTTATCCCAAAGCGCTGCCACCAAAACTCTAAGCTGTAACGTTTGAAAGAATAACGGTAGCGTATTCTTGGTTAATTAAAATATGGAATTTATTTACGTCACAACTATTGAAAATTATTTACAAAAATGATACATTAAAGTTATTAAAATTAATTAGATTGCTAGAGTCCACTATTTTGTGAGAGGAGGATTCGTTGGTTACCGCTCCCGTGCAAGTTCAAAGCATCTCTCCCCTCATCTTCCGGTCGGGTCGCTAGATTCCTCGGGGGGGTCAAACAGGGGTTGCGCTGCATCGGAAGCTGCACGTGTGGGCGTCGAATCTACAAAGAAACCGACACCAGATGTTGTTGTTGTTTTCGAGACGTGACGTTACAGAGATGCGCCAGAGAGTTAACCATTTTTTGAGTTTCTTCAAGTATTTCTGGAGTGATGCTCTTACTTTCTGCGGGGTGTCTTGTTGGCTTAGGATGGCGGCATCGTCCGCAAAGAGACAGATGTCGACCAGTGGAGAGGTGGGGAAGTCATAGGTGTAGATATTGTAGAGGATCGGGCTGAGTAAGGATCCCTGAGGGCTTCCGGCTTGAATATGGCCTATTTTGGATATTGTTGCTTGAATTTTCACTTGGAAGGTTCTATTATGGAGGTAGTCGGATATTGTATGTATCAGGTAGGGAGGGTAGTTCAGATTTATCATTTTGAAAATGAGTCCGTTGTGCCATAGACGATCGAAGGCTTTTTCCACATCGAGAAAAATTCCACCAGTGGTTGCGTGGTTGTTGAATCCAGATATAATTATGTTAGTTGCTCTGAGGAGTTGATGGCATGTGGAGGTTTCTTTCCGGAATCCGTGTTGGATGTCTGGGATGATGCTATTGTCAGGGTGTATTTTTCAATTCTTTTTAGGAGAATTTTTTCGTAAATTTTTCCTATGGATGAGATGAGGCTGATGGGTCGAAAATTGAGAGGAAACTTTTGGTCTTTGCCGGGTTTAGGGATCATTGTTAGTATTGCGTGTTTCAGGGTTTGGGGATTGATTGATTGATTGAATATTAACGTCGCACTGTTCAGCTACACGAGGGCTTTTGGCGACGGACCACGTAATTTTGAACCATGGTCAAGTGACGTGGACGATCACCCCCTCTCCTAACTACCACACCACACCAACGGGAGGACGTTTCAGCTCTCGACAGATTTAACGTGCATCGATTTTATTACTTTGACAAAGCAAGCCACAGTCCGATACCTATACCACTCGGCTACCGCGGCCAGGGTTTGGGGAAGTGGTTATACATCAGGCATCTATTGATTATTTTTGTGAGGTGAGTGATGGCATTGATAGGTAGAGATTTCAGCGCTATATTTCTTATTTGATCTTGTCCAGGGGCTTTTTTATTTTTTAGTTTCTTGATTATTTCACATATTTCTTGGGGGATGTGAGAGGCGGATAGATCGGGATGTTATTTCGAAGGAATCTTCTGACTGTTCTGTCCACTTTGTCGATGTGGTCGTCATCGTAGGGTGTTCTATTTTCTTGAAAAGAGTCTTCTAGTGTATCCACGAACAGGTCGGCTTTTTCTCTTGTCCCGTAGACTAGGCCTTGGAATCCGAGCAGGGGGGGATAGATAACAGGTTTCTTCTTCGTTCTGGCAATGAGTTTGTGTAGCGAGTCGTTCGTGTGGCTGCATTCGACGAGGGCGTCATCCCACTCTCGCTGTTTGATGTTGAGCAGGTCTTTTTTAATGTCTCTTTGGAGGCGGTTTAGTTCGGTTTTCAGGGGTGGGTAGCGGTTTTGTTGTCAGAGTTTGCGAAGCCTGTTTTTTCCCTGATTTTCATCCTGGTTGCGTACGGGACGAGGGTGAAGTCCTGCTTCATGGATTTAAATTTACTTGATTGATTGAGGGCGGTGTGGATGTTGTAGTTTAGTTTGCTGATTGCTTCATCTATTTCTTCGGTATTATTAATTGGGGGGTTGCCGGCTATTGTGGTGGAGAGGATATCTTGAAATTTATTCCAGTTTGTGATGGTTTTACAGTTTAGGAGGTGGCTAGTTTTGAAGTTAAATTTGACGACAAAGTGGACAGGGTTATGGTCACTTGATAGGTCATATCTGGATTCGACTGCGATGTTGTTGATTCCGCAGGAGACGCCTAGATCGATGACTGAAGGTTGGTGGTTTTGCTGTTGGGGTATTCTCGTGAAATCTGTGGGCGCTGAGATGACAAGTCCGCACGTGTTGGCGTAATGGAAGAGTCTTGTTCCTGCAGTGTTCCCACGGCGGTTTGGATTCCAGGTTGAGTGCCTCGCATTGTAGTCGCCGACTACAATGCATTGTGCTCGGTTCCTGAATATCTTAATGAGGTCCGGGATGAAACTATTGATAGGTGAACTGGGAGATCTGTATAGGGAGCATACTGTGGTGTTGTTGGTGGGTCCTTCGATTTCTATGGCTGTGATGTTGACGGCTGTGGTGTAGATATTTATGACGTGGTGGGCAATAGAATTTTTGACGAGGATGGCAGTCCCGCCACCACGGTGGGTGAGTCTGTCATTCCTGTGAGTTGAATAATTCGGGATATTGAGGTCGATGCAGGGGCGGAGATTAGTTTCTTGGAGGGCAATTATGTCCGGGCTATTGTCGTTGATATAATTCTCTAGTTCTTGAATTCTATGTTGAATTCCGTCGGCGTTCCAGCTGACGATGTGGAGTTTGTCTCTATGGAGGGGATTAAAAATTAATTCCGAGGAGTTCGCAGAGTTCTATGGCCTTTTCGCCCTCTGTTTGATCAGTGTTTGCAATCCTGACAATTTCTCTTAACGTGGTGAGGAGCTTGACTACTTTAGGACTTTGAAGTTCTTTTAGGGTACTCGTGAGTGAGGGTTCTTGTGAGGTCGTGGGTGAAGAAGGTTGCGGCGCAGCTTCTGGTTCAGGATATGGTTTGGGTGTAGGTCTGGTGATCGCTGGTTGAGGTGCAGTTGGTTGAGGCTTGGGTTTGGTGCTTGCTGGTGGAACCGGGGCGGAGATGGAGGTTTGGGGTTGTTGCTTTCTAGCTTCCATTTCTTCTTTCCGTTTTCTGGTCCTTTCGTCCCAGAAGTTTACTTTAGGTGGTGGGGGGGGTTGTTTAAGGGGTTTTTCGGGCAGCCCGAGAAGTTTGCGGGATGGTTGCCCTGGCAGTGGCAGCATGTGGCTTCTGTATCTTTGGGCTTCTTGCAGTCGCTGGTGAGATGCGGTTTGCCACACTTCACACATTTGGGGTTTCTGGTGCAGAACTTGGGCTGTGGAAAAACCCCTGGCATCGGAAGCACTGGGCTGGGCCTTTTTTCTTGTCAAGTGGCTCGATTTTAATTTTCATGTAACATATTTCAGTTACATTGTAGACGTCCTTGTTGGACTCGTTTTTTGGGAGGGAGAGGAGGAAGAGCGGCATGGGTAATCCAGTTTTTCGGTTTATCATGACGTGGCAGTCGTTGATTGTGAGACCAAGTTCGGTGAGCCCTTCAATGATCTGCTGTGGTGGCATGTCAGAGGGCATTCCTCGGATGACAACTTTTAATTCTTTCTCCTCGTTCAGTTGGTATGTGTAGGATTCTAATTTTTCTCGATCAATAAAACTTCTAATTGTGTGATATGCTTGGGGTGTCTTGGGGTAGATGCGGAGGCCTTTTCCGATAATTCTTCCCATGAGATTTTCCTTGGTCATGTTTTGGAGCTGTTTCAGGAATGCGGCAGTGTTGTTGACGTTGTCAATCGTGATCGGGGGAGTGGGCGGAATCTGGGAGGCATGGCTTGGGGAACGTCCTCGTCTCTTTCTTCTTGTTCGTCTTCTATGATGGGTGGGTCTTCAATCTGGAGGTTACTAAATCGGTTGGTCGTTTCTACTTCTGTTATTTTTAATTTTTTGCTGGCTGATTCCGGTGGTGGTGATGGGCTTTTTCTATTGTTCTTCCTTCCTTTAATGGGCTTGAAAGGGGTACTCTGGGTGCTGGATTGGCCGGTTTTTTGGTAGAATCTTTTGATAAGATCTCCAAGGTGGTCCGTTTCGAGTTGTCGCAGGCTTTCGAGCAGTGCGGTTCCTTCGTTACAGATTTCCACTAACCTGCTGTGATATGTGCTTTTGTCTTCTTCTGAATCAAAGGAGTAATTGTTGATGTTGTCGATTAGCTGGAACATCTCAGCGAGGAAGTTGCCGCAGTTACTTGCGTTTTCAATGTGCTGCAGGTCTTCTTCTAAGACGCTGATAGCAGGTGGAGTGACAGGGGGTGAAGGAGTTCTTCGCCGTTGATCGGTGCGGGTGTCCATATTTTCTTCTTCCGAGTCGGAGGAAGAGAAATCCATTTCGGGGTCTTGAGGGGAAAGCGGGTGCGGGGGAGTCCCCGTTGCTTACGTCGTGAGCAATTGAAGATCCGATGAGGAAAAAAAGTGCTCTTAGCAGTAGAGCGGAGTAGAAAATCTTCGAATAAAATAGTTTTTTCGAACGTAGTAAAAGATAGCAGCTAGAGAGTAACGTCGGAGAGATCAAGAATAACGTCCGAGCTTCCTCTCCGATCGTTCTTTCCTAGTGAGAGTAGATAAAACGCTCTCCTCGCCTCGACCAATCAGAAGCGGCCTTCCGCAAGGAAGTTTAAGTTCGCCTCTGTTATTTACTCTGTACGTAAATGATATGCCGCAAACTGATCTATCGCATTTAGCAATGTTTGCCGATGATACTGCAATTATCACACAGAATAAGAGATTTTCCGTTGTGATCTCTAATCTGCAACACTACGTATCCTTGCTAGAACTCTGGCTTACAGACTGGAAAATAAAAGTTAATGCCAGTAAAAGTGCTTGCCTCATGTTTACGAGTAGACCCCGACTACCAGTCGGTTTAACCCCCGTCAAATTTTTGGCCAACCCGTCCCCTGGGTACGTGTTGCAAAGTACCTAGGGTTGTTTCTAGACGCAAAATTAACTTTTGCCCACCACATAGAACAGACTCGCAAAAGCGCAGGCTGTTCATGCCGTTCTCAAACGGCTTATCTCCCGAAGGAGTAAACTTGCGATCCGGCATAAGGTTTTGCTCTATAAATCTATAATCCGACCGGTCATGTCGTACGGATCACAAATTTGGGGATCCGCCGGCATGTGCCACTTAAAGAAGCTACACACGCTGACGAACTCATTTTTGAGACAAATCGTTAATGCTCCTTGGTTCGTACGCAATGAAGTCATTTATCGTGATTTAAAAATTAAACCATTTTTACCTCACATAAAGAACCTTTCTAAAAGGTTCTTCGATAAACTTCCTTCTGTTCCCAATGAGTTAATTAGAAACCAGCCTGCATACGATCCCGCAGTGCCATCGTCTCAAAAACGCCCCAGAGCGCTTCTTGAGCACGACTTTATAAATTTCCCCCAAGCCAAAAGACTTCGGGTTTAAAATTATTGATCATTGGGAACTTATTTTAAATTTTAAATAACTTATTATTTAACTTAAACTTCCTACTTAAAGATTAAATACTCTCATTCTAGCAAGTAATATGTAGCTCCGCGCCGAGAGTCGCGGAATTAACGTTTTTCCGAAGCAGCGATCACCGCGGTCGGAATCCAGGAGGGTGACCTCATTGGATTCAATAGTGCGGTGTTCACGCTTCAGCTTTCCTTTTCGGCCACCAGATGGAGGCACGATTCTGTACTATCTAGAGCTCTCTTAAAATTCGTTTCACGTCCAGCAATCATTAATTAAATCGTTCCTTCGAACGACCGCTTATATTATTGAGAACTGGACATTCCATATCTACATCTATCAATTATTATTCATGATTGTATCACTTATATGACTTCATTGCGTCATTTTTTTTTCCTAAAACCGATGTTCATTTTTCTATCTTGTTTAGTCCTACCCCCCTTTATCCCGGCAAGAGTGCAAGTTGGTTCATTAAAATTTTTTATTCAAAATTTGTTTTCTCCCCCCTATTTTTGCATGAGATCTTTTGATTTTCAATTCAAGATCTCCTTTGCTCGGGTCGTTTATTTTCGGATCGACCCAATCCATTTCCACGCCCACTTCTCTGCGAGCGAACGGTCTCGGCCAATCAGATCGCAGGAAAGTGGTGCGACTGTTTCTTCGGCCGACAGATTCACTCTGTCGCCGTTCCAGCAGAATTGTTCTGCCCATTTTTATTATATCTTTTAAATTTAATTTTAAGTAAAATCATTAATTCGGCTCTTAATATAAAACTCTGATGAGGAGGTACGTCCCGTTCCGGGACAGGCACTCCGTAATTTACATGCCACTTGCCACTTGCCACAAAGTTTACTGTGTAAAGCACTCCACACTTCAGGTTTTAGAGACACTCCGTTTTTAGTAGGGTGTAAAATACCCCTATCATCTGTTGCATAAACCCGAATATGCACCCGAGTTTGTTCTTGAAATGTGTTCACCGAAATGAATATCAATTCTCCTATATGAAACATATGGGCTGGAAAGTTGGCCATGGTAAATTCTTTGGAATTACTGGGTGTAGAGCAAATATCCACTTTTTCACATTGAAACACACTTTCTTCGCACTGTTGTTCAACGGAACACATTTGCGTTTCCTATCAGATTCATCATAACATAAAGACATGATCTCGTAGAAAAAAAAAGAAACTTTGTTCGGAATAAAAGAAAGTAACTACAATGAAGAACTTTCAAGCAGAAAATGAAATGTTTTTTACTAAGTTATCTCAAATGTCGTCATACTTTGTTTCAGCCACTCACAGTGCTCGCAGGTTCTATTTACAACCAATCAGAATATTTCAAGCAGTCGTGTACAACTCCACTTTACGCTCACACCCCTCCCAGAAGCTGAGTATCCCTCAACTCCGTACTGACTCACATTCAAGTCATCCCCTGTTCTAACAAGAATGGACACGGATGAAAGACACGTGCATCTTGCTTTCCACGTGCATCTTACACGATGAGAAGGGGGCATCTACGTCATATCGACATCCAATCAGAAAACTGCAAGCAGCTGTATACCCCTCAACACTTATCAGAGAAGAAGCAGTATACCCCTCAACTCTTCTCAAGAAACCCTATTGTTACACGTGGTGCGAGGGGTTGTTACACGTGGCGAGAGGGGGATTGGCCCTCCCTCCTTATCTAACAGGTTGAGAGGGGAAAGGGGGAGGAGAAAATCCTCCTATTGGACGATGGCTCCGTTGGCGGCGGGGGGATGGGGGACCCCTATTGGACGATGGCTCCGTTGGTAGGGGGGGGGGAATGGCCCTCCCTCCTTATCTAACAGGTTGATCGTTGATGAACTGGATGGAGTGCCTAGGCCTGTCGGCCTCTAACCTCCTATCAGGTAATTTTGAGATGCCTTTGACGAGTTCTACTATTGCCCAGTTTTAGGAATAAATCAGTTTAATAATGAGAAAGTTCCGTAGATTTTAAAAATTTAAGCTACTTGGATGTGAGATTAAAATAACTATTAAAAATTTAACTTTAAAAACAGTGAAAAAATCATTGAAAAATGCGAGAAAAGTGGGCGGAGTTATCCTAGCCAATCCGAGTGCAGCAAAAACTGACTATCAGAAAAGGCGGGAAAGTGATCTTGGGGAAAAATAAATAAAGTAAATAAATTAATTGAAATCTGGATTGATCAAGATGTCTCTTGGTCTTTTTACAGAAAAGTGGGAGAAGTAGGTGGAGATTTCATTAATAGAAGCATTATCTGAGTCGTCTATATTATTGAAAAAGTTGATAGCAAGTTTTCGTATGGTCTGTCGAATAGTTGGTATATTGCAAGCTATTCTTAGATCTTTATTTCGCATATACCAATGAGCATTGCAAATTTGTCTTATTAAATTTTGAGCAGTTTCAAGTAAATTTATATTAGTTTTTGCTGCATGTCCCCATACAGGGGAGGCATAGGTAAGTAATGGTTTCATGATCAGAGTATAGATAAGCAGTTTGTTATGTCTATTCAATTTAGACTTTCTGCAGATAAGGGAGTAAAGTTTACGCGTAGTATTTTTAAATTTATCTCTAATATATGTTATGTGTTGTCGGAAAGTGAGGTTTTTATCAACTATTACACCAAGATACTTGGTGTGTTGAGACCAGGGTATTCTTTGATTTTGTAGAGTAATTTCAGGGGGAGGTTTCCTTTTATCTAACAGGTTGAGAAGAGGAGGAGGGAAACCCTCCTATTGGACGATGGCTCCATTGGCGGGGGGAGTTTTATTGACAGGTGACACGCCCCTTCTATTGTTCTCACTGGGGACCTGCTTTTACTACTGGCAGGTGTAGTTTGCAATATTAAGGGTGTGAGAGGGTCTCGGGTGGGTTTCTTGTATGAGAAAAATATCCGGGGAGTGCTTCTCTATAAAGATACGCAATTCCGCATTTCGTCTTAACAAACCGTTTGCGTTCCATGAACACAAACTGAGACCAATCGGGGAGGAACTATACATTATTAATATTGTTACATGATGCCTCTATTTGGGCGTAGATCTGGTTAGGATTTAATTGTTGGTTTGTATTTAAATTATTATTGTTGCAGAGGATTTGGGATAGTTGCATAAGACAATGCATTGTCATTTGCAGGGTGGTTTGTACATTAAAATTATTGCTATTGTTCAAACTATTAAAGTTAAAGTTGTTATTTCTATGATTAAAATTTGGAAAATGATTGTTATATCTGTTAGTTGGGGGGTTTGGTTTTTCGGCCTCAGTTTGTGCCGAAAACCCAGGTCTGCGTGTCGCCATCAGTGGGATAATTTTAGAGTTAACTGTTCCGGTAGTTGCTTGGGCGTAGGAGATATTTGGCCTAACTAGACTGTTATAAATGTTGGTATAGGAGTTTCTATTGTTTTTTGCGGCTCCTTTTGGGGGTTTGGGGAATGAGGGGCATTCTTTGTAGTTTGCCATATGCCCGTAAATCTGGCAATTAATGCAGTATGCAGTTTCTAATTTTTGTTTTATGGGGCAATCTCGGGTGATGCGGTTTTTACCACATTTGAGGCATCTTGGATTTAAATAACAGTTCTCAGAGCTATGGTTAAAATTGTTACAGGTGTAACATTGCGTTACACCCTTACCATCATAGCCCTCAACTCTGATACTGAGGTAACTTAAGGTTTTAAGATCGAAAATTTTTAGATTGTCTAAATTGCGGGGGAGAATGATTAAAATGATTGGGAGGGCGCGTTTAGTTTTTCTACCTATTAATTGATTAATTCGTTCCGGCGTGTATCCAAGCATTTCTAAATCTTGCTTAATTTCTTCTGGATTGGTGGTTCGCGGAAGACCTTTAAAAATTATCTTTATGGGGCGTGTTCAGCTTTTGCCTTTATCGTGTAAAATTGGAATTTTAGTCTTTTAAGAAGTTGGACTACTAAGCGTCGTTCTTCTGCGCTGTCTGTGTACAATTTTAAAAAGTATCCCGTTAGGCGGGATCTTATCTTGGGGAATTCCTTGAAAATTACAGCCATTTGGACTTTGTAGTTCTCTTCGATGAAGAGCATGATGGGTGGCGGGAGTTGATTTTGAGGGGCGTTCTGATTGGCCGAATTATTCGAACCGTTATTTGTGGTTACTTCTCGGGGGGATGCGAGGTTGCTTCCGTTGGCGACTGGACCTGTGTTTTCGAGGTTATTTATTTGAGCGCCCTGTGGCAGGGCGAATTTATTTGGGGACAAATTTATTTCCTCGTTATCAGGGATATCGAGTATTATTTTTCTTGCAGTTTTTCTAAGTGGGGGATATTCAAAGTTAGAGTTATCTTTCCTTTTTCCAGAATTATTATCATGAGGATTAATTTTGGGGGTTGACTGAGTCATTTTCAAAGGATAATTTTGAGGGGTTTTTCGTGATGAGGGCAGCCAGGGATATTACAAGGTTCAAAGGAGTCAATGTCACTTACCACTAGTGCCATGGTTTCTTCAACGTCTTGCAGCTCCGTGAGTGCTCGGACGTAGAAGGGCTCTTCTGGGTAGTGGTTGGGCATCATCATGAGTGCATCGACACAGGCCTGTTTGCATCTGCGGAATGTTTCCATTTTTGCCAGTTGCGCCTTGTTGTATTTGAGCTGCTCACAGGGTGTGAGCTGGGGCTGTGGCGATGGAGTCCTAGTTGAGTTCTGTTGCGAGAGAGCTAATTCCAGTTCCATGTCGGTGGGAAGGTTGGCCATTTCCGAGTCGTTAACGTTATTTCCAGAGGGGTAGAGATAATAAGAGTCTGCTCTGTCAGTATAGCCCTGAAAAGAGCTGCAGGAGTCGGAATAATCATGTTCAATCCGTGATTTCCGAAACGGGAATCGACAAATAGTACAGAATGATCCGAATCAGATATCAACAAAATTATCTATCATTATTGTTCAATATAATAATGATTCTTCAGACTCTCCAGCAGCAGTTAAATACCACTTCCACCTGATCACGTGCCCTCCACATTATCCAGGCGAGTTCATTGCAAAATGTAGGGGTGGTCATAATGTTTTGGCTCTTGAGTGTAGAAACACACAATCACAATACTCTGAATTTGTAAAGTTTCCTTTTAAAGTTTCTAAGTATAAGTTAATAAAACATTAATATTATTATAATACTTAGATATTTGCTTGTTTTTTCAAATATCTTAATACTTTTGAGACTAAACAGAATAATAAAACATTTCTAGAATAATTTGAAATTTCTAAGATAACTCAAAACTTTTTGACAAAGGCCACAATATCACAAAAGAAATCTAAATTTTTTTAACTAAACTTATATCTCAATATTACATTAAAAATACTCAAGATTATACAACCTTACTACTTATTGAAAAATTTTTCACATTTCTGTTTTGTTTGAAATTACTTATCTACTTTATAAATTGTGTGTATCATATTTTTATTTCTGTAATGCATTTTACTATCACTTTAATTAAATAGTTTTATGCTACTAGGAGCAACTAAAAAATATTATCTATATTTTTCAACATTTATTATTGTTCTGTAAAAATAAACCTTTCAGTAAATGCTTTTCATAAAAAATTTCTGCCATAGTTCTGACATTCTTAATGTTGCCTTTTTTAAAGATTTTAAATATTGCTATAGATTGTTATAGAAGAATTTTGATTAATTTTAGTAGAAGTATACAGAATGCTATACAACATTTTAGAGAAATTATATGATTTTTATGTATTTTTATAATTAATTAAACACATAACTAATTATTAGGTTGCATTAAATATTCTTTCAAATTCTCTGGGCAAAAGATCTTAATCAAGAAGGTATCATGCAAATCAGTCTTAAAATAGCAATAAATGCAAAAAGAAAAAAAGAATTTGTGCTTTTCAAATTCACCCTTACAAAATAATGGTTCTCTTATCAGTCTTAGAGTATATTAGAAAAATTATGTGTTTATTTCACATGTTACCTCAATAAAAAAAATGTGTGTGTATCTTTAAGAGAACAGGGACATCATATACTTTCAAATAATCGATTTTTCAATTTTAGTTCTAAAAAATAGTGCTTATTTTTCTGAATCTAAAAATGTATAATACTTATATGTTTGTTGATAAAATAGCCCTAAAATATGAAAAATAAAAATGTAAATAAATGACCACGCCCCTTTGAACTTTAAATATGTAGTTTCCCCTGTGTTTTATCTATATTAACTTTTGATTGTTTTTTTGTTTGAATGTTAACCCCGCTACTTTTTAGCCACGCTTGTGCGTGAGCTATTGTTCCAAGCTGTGTGACAAAATTTCTTACTTTAAATTTCGGTTTATGGCAATGTTTTGAACCGAGTTCGTCTATTCCGAAGTTTCTTGTGGCATACAACTACTTAATTTTACATTAATTTTCGTAAGAAATATTTATTTTTACTTATAATTATTAATATTCATAAGATTTTAAAAGTATCTTAACTTTTTTTAAACGAGTAATTATGCCAAGAATAAAAAAATTTGGCAGAAGGAAGTATAGTAGCAATCAACATAAAAAGTCTAAATCGACTGAAGAATTGCTTTTGAATTCCGTGGAAAGTGCTTCTAGGAGAAAAATTAAAATACCGGATTTACTAAAAGAACAAGATTCTCAAAATGTAAACATAATCGTTGAACTGGATTTATTATCTTCCCTTATGAAAAATCTCTTATGTTGTAAATATTGCTGTTCTTCAGAGAAAATTGAGCTGAGAGAAGATTTAAAAAGTCGTAGAGGTTTAGCTGTGAGTTTGGAAATAATTTGTCACACAACTGTGGAGAATCGACGAGCACAATGTCATCAAAAATATTAAATAAATGTTATGATATTAACCTAAGATTGAATGGAATGAGAGCTATTGGAAAAGGTGGAGCTGCTGCTCGAATATTCTGTGGGCTCATGAATTTGCCTCCACCACCTGCAAAGTTTGAACGCCATAATTCTTTGTTTTTAAATGTTTTAAAAACAATTAGTTAAGACTCCATGAATGCAGCTGTTCACGAAGCAGTCATAGCGAATGATAATAATTCAAATATAGCTGTGGCTGTGGATGGCACATGGCATAAAAGAGGCTATTCTTCATTGAACGGAGTTGTATGTAAATACGTCTGTTGAGAACGGAAAGGTTATCGACTTTGAAGCTCTCACAAAATATTGTTCTTCATGTAAGGGTAAAAAAAAACCATGTGAAAATTGTGCTAAAAATTACGAAGGATTCAGTGGGAGAATGGAATGTCGGGGGTATTAAGTATATTTCAGCGATCTGAAACATCACGAAAAGCATGTTATACGCAGTATCTTGGTGATGGGGACTCAAAAGGATTTCTCATTATAAAAGAAGCAAAAGTATATGGCGACACAGAAGTTGAAAAATTAGAATGTGTTGGCCATGTGCAAAAGCGTATGGGCACAAGGCTGAGAAACATTCTAAAAATGAGCAAAGGCATTAAGCTATCAGATGGGAAAAATATTTCGGGACGTGGACGGCTAACGCTTAAAGAAGTGGACTCAATCCAACATTATTATGGGCTAGCAATCCGTAAAAATTTGTCATCTGTGGAGGACATGAAAAGAGCCATATGGGCTATTTATTTTCATAAACTAAGTACTGAGGATAATCCTCAACACGCTTTGTGTTCTCTTGGTGAGGATAGCTGGTGCGGTTATAACCGTAGCATTGTTACGGGGGAATTTTATATTCACAAGCATTCTTTACCTGAGTCAATTTTATTGAAAGTGAAAAAAGTGTTTCGGGATCTCACAGAGAAGGACTTATTGAAAAAGTGCCTTCATGGAAGAACACAAAATCCCAATGAAAGTTTTAACAAATGTATTTGGGAGCGAATTCCTAAAACAGTTTTTGTTGGCATTGAAACTTTGAAATTTGGAGTTATGGATGCTGTAATTTGTTTTAACGATGGACATGTAAGTAGGATAAAAGTCTTTGAAGCTCTGGGCATTAAACCAGGATACAACACGGAACGTGCCCTACTTATAATTGATAACAAACGAATTTTTGAGGCTGAACGTATAGTAAATAAAGTGTCATTGGAAGCCAGAAATAAAAGAAGGTCTTTAAAAAGGAAACTGGATAAACAGAATTTAGATGAAGAAAATGAATACCAAGCAGGGAAATATTAATCAAATCTATAATGTACGGAGAAATTTTTTTAAGTTTTATTATATTTTTTCTCGAATGTTTAATATTTTTAAATTTAGGTACACTTTAAAAAACTATTGTAGCATATTGTTTGAAACCTTTTATATATCTAAACAGGATACATGTGCATACAGTGAACAAAATATCTTTTTAGTATGTGTCTAATTTTTGAAAATTGATTTTATATGTAAAAAAAGAAAATTAAGATTTTCATAATTTTAAGGTTTTATGATTATTTTTAAGAAATTATGCAATTATATATATATATATATATATATATATATATATATATATATATATATATATATATAAAATTAGTTAAAAAACAGATTCATTATGTTTAATATGTTACTTTATATATATTTGTAAATTTTTTTTTGTATATTCAAAGAATATTTTTGTAAGAAATGGTACCTATACATGAAAATATGTATTACAAGATCTCGAAAATTATGTTTATGTTAACTAAAACAAAGGGAAAAAAACATATGAATTTAAAATTACTTTTGTAACTCTAGAAAATGGTTAAGGATTATTATTAGTCATATAAAAATAGGCAAGGAAACACTAATTAAGTGTATAATATGTGAAAATATTGTGTGTTTTTTTAGTTTTTTCACTTTTTCTCAAAAGCATATTTTTTTTTTTTGCATTTAGGTACATTTTTAAAAAAAACTATTGCACTATATGATTCCTGATTTTTTATACTTCTATACAAGATGCCTATGCATATAGTGAACCTAATTTTTTCTATTAAAATAGTGCCTAATTTTTTAAAAATTGTTTTATGCATAAAAAAGCAGAAAAATAAAAAAAAATTTCAAATTTCAAAGTTTTATAATTTTTTTAAAGAAACTATACTAAAATTTTACTAAAAAAAAGAGTTTCATTGTATTTTATGTATTGTTTTATATATGTGTAAAAATATTTTGCATAAAAAAGGATACTTTTTTAAAAATGGTACTTAAACATAAGTATATATTACGAGTTCTCAAAAATTATGTATTACTTAAATTAAGTAGTAAAAAAAAAAAAAACTTTTGAGTAAAAAGTTATTCTTGTAGTTCTACAGAATAATTAAATTATCTTTATTATAGACATAAAAAAATCTAAGCTCTATTGGAAATTTTAAATGATATATGTCTCATAAACAAAGGGTCTTAATTTTGGCATTTTACTCTTTCGAGCATGTCCTGGGGTTCCCTTAAGTAAACTTAACATATTTTATTTCTTTGAAAATTCTTTTCACAGTTTGAAGCAATGTAAATTAAATATTTAGAAATTATAGATTGGTTCACATTTATTACTAAACAAAATTATCGTAATACGTTATGATTACAAACAAAATCATTAATAAAAATCATAATCACTACATTTTATTTCAATTTCGAGCTATTGTTAGGATCCTTTTAAGTATGGTAAATAATTAATGAATGTACTCAAAGGCTTATTAGTGTTTTGTATTTTAAATTAACTACTACCGTTTTTCGTGACTAAAGAGAAATTATTTTTACACGAGAGGCAAATAATATTCTTTCATTTGAATAACAAAGCCAATTGAAAATGTTTTAAGAAGATTACGGTACATTCTCAAGCTACGAAAGCATACACTTAAATATGTTAATCAACATGAAAGTATTCTAAGAAACTGATGACAGTTATATATATTTATTTATGTAAAACGAAAATAGTAATAGCACACACAAATGCAACAAAATATTTTTTTTCACTTTATCTTACGCCATGATTAAAATACCTGGGTATTAAATCTTTAAAATCGAAAAGAGAATTTGAAAATGAAAATATAGTTACTTTTTTTGTTGTTTAACCGTTTTTGTTGTTCCGATTTTTTTTTCTTGTATGTATAAGCGCAGGAAGCAAAAAGAAATTAGTTTGGAAGTCAAATTGACGCAAAATTTCCTCTGTTTTCTTCGAAAAAGGATCTTTTTTTTTCTGAGGGTCATTCTGCCCCATTCTTTTCATTCTTCCTTAAGCATGTCATACATCTTGATCGTGCTTTGCATCACTTTTGTCCGATGTGTCGGAATTCTTCCTTAACGACCCCTCTCCTTCCCCCATGAGACCAGCGTTGAGAACTCAAGAATACTCGTTAAAAGAATAATTAAATATAGACTTGAAGGGTGGCAGAAAACTTCTGGCGTTTATGGGCCAGATGTTTCTCGGATCGGGAAGTAGATCCCTTACTGACTGAATGCACAGTCAGTCTTTTGGTTGTTACAGAGATAAAAGAGAACCAGCATAAATAAAATCTAATACTCTCTTTCGCTGGACCACATCTGAAAAAAATTCAAACTGCCAAGCCTTCGTGCAGCTTCTTAGTTCGACGTTTATTACAGTCAATCAATCAACAGACGAAGAGGGTATTTTCATTTACAAGCAAATATTATTCTGAATGGATTTTTCCATCCCAAGTGTTATCTGTATTTCACTCCGAACGATCTTTTTGTCGAACCGCTTTGAATGAGAAGTTTTCCCTGCTTTCTGGCTGCATACCACTCCTTGTTTTCTCATTATTTTGAGTAATTTTATCAGCTTTTAAACTTTTTTATTGTGGGTCTTGAGATTCAGAATTCACACGGAAAATTTATATCGTTTGAAGCCAGTGACCTACTATTTTATGAACATAGAAAGGAACTCTTAATATGACCATTAATAACATTTAACGACGTTTTGCTTACACACGTCCGGGGTCCCTGCAGATAGGGGGCGTATCATTGATACTGGCCCCCTGATGAGGCAGGCTACACCCCTGATGAGAAGGAATGTTCCTCAGAATTTGAAATTCATTCTTATTTTTCTCGAACTATGTTATATGCTACCGGGACTTATTTTGATTTTTCAATAACTATTTAAAATTCAACATATTTATTCATCTTGACATAAATTTTAATTTAAGAAATTCAGAAATTTTTTTACTTGAACAATAGAAATATAGGTGGTCTGTGGCTGCCCCTTGTTTCGGTCACCCGCTTTCGGTGCACACATTGCACACCTGCTAGGATCGGCCTTGGCTCAGAAAAACATACTGAATGTTTATTCTCGACTTCGAGAAGAAAACCCGCAAGAATCTCTCAGTCAAATTGTAAGAAAGGTTTCTGAACTGACTAGCGTTTCGAAGATAACTGTTTTTCGTTTGAAGAAGGAAAAGAAGACATTAAGTGCTTTAAGTTCTCCTGCTAAAAAACGACCCGGTACCGTAAGGCTGCGTTGAAGGCTGGCGAAATACACTCAGGAACATTGAAAATAGCGACGCAAGAAGAAAGCATCGGATTGAAATGAAATGTAATACACATAATGACACAGATGAGAGATTCACTTCATCTCAAAAACAAGACAATTAAACGAATACAGGGTGTGCAACGACACAAATACTGGGTAACTTCAATAGCGCGTTGGACAACCTCCAGATGCAATACATGCCGCCACACGGTCCGGCATTGAGTTGATTAGACACCTTATGTTGTCCTGAGGCAGATGGGTCCAGAAATCTAGAACAGCCAACTCTAAATCATGTACAGAGTGACACGATGGCAACTGCCGTTTTAGCTGATCCCACAAGTGCTCTACAGGGGACAAATTGGGGGAGCGGGACGGCCATGGAAGAGTCTGAAAATGACGTAGGAGGTCTTGAGCAACTCTTGCTGTATGCGGACGAGCATTATCTTGCTGGAAAATTGCCCCTGGGAGACCATTTAGGAAAGATCCTACATGGGGTCGATGAATATCATCAACGTAACGTTGGCCCGTTAAGTTCCCCGCATCACAATTAAAGTGGACCGGCTATCATAGGCTATGGCCCCCCAGACCATTACACCAGCTGTGCGGGCAGTGTGACGTAGAACAGTGTGGGGGGAATTGTACCGCTCACCAGGGCGCCTCCACACCCGTACACGGTCGTAATCTGTCCCCAAAACAAACCGGGATTCCTCACTAAACACAACATTTTGCCAATCTGTGACATTCCACATTGATCTGGCTTAGCACCACTGTAGACGCAGTTGCCGATGTTCCGGTGTTAAAGGGAGTGCACGGAAAGGGCGCTTGAATTTAAGATTTGCTTCTGCAAGGTGTCTGGAAATTTTTTGTGGAACAATTTCTACGCCTACGTCTGCTCATATCGTTGAACGAGTCACTGTGGGGTCCACAAGTGCTTGCCGCACGATCCTTCGATCCTCTGTCCTCGTGGTCTTCCTGTTCGCTCCAGACCCGGTTTTCCGCACGTGGGTACCTTCTCGTGTCCACTGCTCCCAACAATTTATAACAGCACACTCCGAACGATCCACCTGGCCAGCAACACGGCGCGTCGACCAGCCTGCAGTTTTAATCGCGATGATCAGGCCTCTCTCAAACTCGCTTAACTGTGAGAAATGTCTTCTAGCACGTTTACCGGCATTTTTCGCTTACCAAAGTCTTCTTACAATCGGAGGGTAATCGTCACGTTTATGAATCGTCGAATTTGTGCTGGCTTATGTAGCACCCTCTTCCTGATTGTAGCGCCACCTCGGCGTGTATGAGCATGCATATTGGCACAAAACTTGGATCATTTGCATATCACATTACGCTGTACTTATTTGCAAAATTTCGCGATTGTACTTAGCTTCCTTCTTGGGTCGCTATTTTCAATGTTCCTGAGTGTATGACGACTTCACATTATCGTGCATTCGGCTAAAAATTCATGGCTTTTTCCGTAAGAATGAGATTCCTACGTTATCCAAAGTTCTGAAGGAAATAAATGATGATGCTGAGATTTTCTCGAAGAAAATTGGCTGGTCAACCTTGTACAGATTACTAAAGGACATAGGGTTCACATTTGAAAAAAGGAAAAGAGAACCTGTGCTTCTTGAAAGACGATATCATTTTATGGCGGAGAAATTATTTACGAAAAATTAGGGAGTTAAGAGAAAAAAATGCGCCAATCTATTATTTGGATGAGACCTGGGTGAATGAAAGACATTCTGAAACTCGAGTGTGGCAAGACACACCCATCAAAAGCAGTTATGAAGCTTCATCTTCTAATTTAACAGTAGGTTTGACTGCGCCTAAAGGCAAAGGAAGGAGGTTTATAATAACTCATATTGGAAGCAAAGAAGGATTTGTTCGGGATGCGGCAGATATTTTTACTGGGAAAAAATCTGGGGACTATATACCATGAAGAAATGGATGGTAACCATTTTAAAAAAGTTTGAAACTGCCATGCGAAATTTGAAGCCCCAAAGCATTATTGTAACGGACTATGCCCCCTACCATTCAGTGAAAAAAGGGAAAATTCCAACAAGTTCTTGGGGAAAAAGTGCAATTCAAGAGTCGTTGACAGAAAAGAAAGTGGCATGGAATCAAGATTTAATTAAAATTGAACTTCTGCAAAAAGTAAATCAAATAAAGCATTTATATAATGGTTACAGAGTGGAAGAAATAGCTGAAAAGTTTGGCCACAAAATTTTAGGATTACCCCCTTATCACTACGAGCTCAATCCAATTGAGATGATTTGGAGCCAAGTAAAAGGGTACGTTGCAAAAGAAAATAAAACATTTAAACTCAACCAAATAAATGAACTTGTAACAAAGGGAATAGATAAGGTCTCAACTCAAAATTGGATAAATTGCATCAACCATCTAATTAAAAAAGAGAAAGATATGTCGGAAATTGATGGACTTGTTGATGAAATTTGGGAAAATCAGAATTTCATTATATCTATGAAAAGTGACTCTTCGGATAGCGATTCAAAAATAATGAGTGCTGATGACTTGTAAAAAAATTATCATCAAAGTCCTTCGGCTAGCATGGTATGGCAGTTTGGAGAGAAGGGTGCCAAAAGTGTCGTCCTCGTCACTTGACCATGGCTAAAAAATTACGATATTTTTCTTTAATGATGCAACATAAGTGTTTACATAATCAGCTATTGGAACAGTTTTTTATGCAAACACTTATTTTGCATACTGTGGAGTGACATGCGGAACAGGGTCCTCGCCCTCACGGCCCTCGGGCAATGCAGCATTTAATATTTATTTACAAAAAAAAAAAGGTTGATTTAATTTTTTAAATCACCTTATTTGAGTAAATCAAATTTCAAAATTTTCTTAGACAATGCTTTTAAAAACATCCATTATATAAAAAAAACTCCTTATCTTTATAATCGAAGCATCTTATGAAAATATTTTCTTGAGCAATGCTTTCGTTTTGATTCTAAAGGCTTCCTACATGGAATGTTAAATATACATGTATATATAATTTGATTTATGAATACCTAATAAAAGAGCAATTGTCCCTTTAAAAAATTTATAGAATCGTTTTACAACAAATGCAGTTCTAAATATCAAAATATATAATTTTTGAATTAAATTATTACAATAAATCATTTTTTTTTCTTTAAAAGTTATACTTATTGAGCCGAATATACACTCAGGAACATTGAAAATAGCGACCCAAGAAGGAAGCTAAGTACAATCACGAAACTTTGCAAATAAATAC
Source organism: Trichonephila clavipes (assembly GCA_019973935.1). Taxonomy (NCBI): domain Eukaryota; kingdom Metazoa; phylum Arthropoda; class Arachnida; order Araneae; family Nephilidae; genus Trichonephila; species Trichonephila clavipes. Next base: position 415,786 of record BMAU01019196.1, on the reverse strand, counting down.
AGCGTAATGTGATATGCAAATGATCCAAGTTTTGTGCCAATACGCATGCTCATACACGCCGAGGTGGCGCTACAATAAGGAAGAGGGTGCTGTATAAGTCAGCGAAAATTCGAAGATTCATAAACGTGACGATTACCCGCGGATTGTAGGAAGACTTTGGTAAGTGAAACATGCCAGGTAAACGTGCTAGAAGACATTTCTCACAGTTAAGCGAGTTTGAGAGAGGCCTGATCGTCGGGATGAAAATTGCAGGCTGGTCGACGCGCCGTGTTGCTGTCCAGGTGGATCGTTCAGAGTGTGCCGTTAGAAATTGTTGGGAGCAATGGACACGAGAAGGTACCGACGCGCGGAAAACCGGGTCTGGAGTGACCAGGAAAACCACGAGGAGAGAGGATCGAAGGATCATGCGGCAAGCACTTGTGGACCCCCCAGTGACTCATTCAACGATATGAGCAGACGTAGGCGTGGCAATCGTTCCGCAAACAATTTCCAGACACCTTGCAGAAGCAAATCTTAAATCCAAGCGCCCTTTCCGTGCACTCCCTCTAACACCGGAACATTGGCACCTGCGTCTACAGTGGTGTCAAACCAGATCAATCTGGAATGTCACAGATTGGCAAAAGGTTGTGTTTAGTGAGGAATCCCGGTTCGTTTTGGGGACAGATGATAACTGTGTACGGGTGTGGAGGCGCCCTGGTGAGCAGTACAATTCCCCCCACACTGTTCTACGCCACACTAACCGCACAGCTGGTGTAATGGTCTGGGAGGCCATAGTCTATGATAGCCGGTCCACTTTAATTGTGATGCGTGGAACCTTAACGGGCTTACGTTACGTTGATGATATTCTTCGACCCCATGTAGGACCTTTTTTAAATGGTCGCCCAGGGGCAATTTTCCAGCAAGATAATGTTCGTCCGCATACAGCAAGAGATGCTCAAGACTTCCTACGACATTTTCAGATTCTTCCATGGCCGGCCCGCTCCCCCGATTTGTCCCCGTAGAGTACGTGTGGGATCAGTTAAAACGGCAGATGCCATCGTGTCACTCTGTACATGATTTAGAGTTGGCTGTTCAAGATTTCTGGACCCATCTACCTCAGGACAACATAAGGTGTCTAATCAAATCAATGCCGGACCGTGTGGCAGCATGTATTGCAACTGGAGGTGGTGCAACGCGCTATTGAAGTTGCCCAGTATTTGTGTCGTTGCACACCCTGTATTCGTTTAATTATCGTGTTTTTGAGAACAAGTGAATCTCTCATCTGTGTCATTATGTGTATTAAATTTCATTTCAATCTGATGCTTTCTTCTTGGGTCGCTATTTTCAATGTTCCTGAGTGTATAAACTTTGCATACAATGTTAGTAACATAATTTTTGAAATATGCATCGAGATATTTTCTCCAGATAAACTGTAAATTTTATAAAAGATTATAAGTTTTAATATTGATAAATTTTGGAAATTAATCCTCAAATTCTATTATGTGCTTCTGTATATCTTAAGCTAACGTACATAAACGGCATATACATGCAATGTGAATAATAATAACAAAATGATTTAAAACAGTAATAATAGAAAAAAGATGATCAATTATTTATAAACAAGATAGAAATTTGTATTTTATAAACAGATATAATAAGTGAAATTATGAAACTAAAGATATATGAGCCGTTTATTTTGAAAGTGGCATTAATCACTTAAAAAAATCATTGTAATGATAGCGTGTGAATTACAATTTAACCGTATTTTTTCATTTAAAAAAATGCAATCAACATGTTGGGAACTATTGAGATTTTATTTGAGAAAAGTTTTACTAGTTAAGTAAATAATCAATATTTTTAAACATATTGAAACGCAAACCCTTAAATATCTCGATTAAAAAAGGGGCTTATACTATTATCAAAGAACATCATACAATTTTAATGAACAAATTTTTGAAGAGTAATTTTTTTGCTTGCCAAATATGGAGAATTTTATTTGTTATATAGTCACATACTCTTCTCCTAGAGTAACCCTGTAGCGGCAGTGATTCGGTCAGCGTACCCTTCCCAGCGCAGCCAACTTAAGGTGAAACGGAGTATAACTAGCTCATCTTACAAAACATACACGCACGACTTTCCACAACACTCCACCGTCAGTACTTGCCTGTTTGCGGATGATTCCACAGTTCTCTCACAAGGTGTCCAGCTGAAATACACAATTAAAGCTATACAAAATTTAGTAGGCAAACTCGAAACATGGCTAACTCATTGGAGAATTGCAATTAATGTTGATAAATCACAAGCAATAATTTTCAGGAAATGGGGGGTCATCGACCCTCCTTTCCAGCTCACACTTTTTGATGACAACATACAGTGGGTTTCGGTGGTGAAATATCTGGGCCTACACATAGATAGCCGCTTAACTTTCAAAAAACACATTGACTATCTAGCAGAGAAATTTTCTTTGGGGTAGAATTCATTTAACCATCTCCCTCATTGGGAGAAGGTTTCCTTTATCCCTAGAAAATAAAATAATTTTAAACAAGCAGATTCTGCACCCAGTTATAACTTACGGATCTCTCGTATGGGGAGCCGCAGCCACCACCCACATGAAAAAGATTCAAGTTATTCAAAACAAAATACTCCGCATCATGACGAAAGTACCTTGGTATGTCCGTAATGACGTGATTCACAACGACCTACATATGGAGCGGATCACTAATTACATCACTAAACTCTCTAGAGATGTATTTAAATCTATTGAATCTCATGACAATCCAATTATCAAAGCACAAACACTGTTTACGTATCCTCATCCTAAAATCAAATATGCATACTCTTCAACGAAGTGGAGAAACCCGCTCCGCCCCCCATAACACAACATATGCACTTCTTTTCACACTCTTAACAACATTAGTTAGCTTCACTGCATCGCATCTTTCATTTTGGGTTCTGAGGTGAATTGTCACCGAATTGATTTACTGCCTTCGGCCGTCACGTCTTCCTTCCTGCGTTTCCTCCCCTCTCCCCACCGGCGCTCTGTTTCGTTAGAACGCCCGTGCTTTGGAGTACGTCATCCCTCCCCGCTTTTCGTGGGAGTACTCGGTATTTGTTTTAACTTCAATCATGGTCTTTCTTTTTCTCCCATCCTTCTGGGAATAGGCGCCTACGGCCCCGGCACCCGCGTTCATCTAATTTTAGTTTAGTTACTAGCTCAGGACTGGTTTCATGACTGGAAGTGGCAGTGGCAGTAGCGCACCCAGGAATTTTTCAAGGGGGTCCGGGGTTGAAAGTTCACCATTCTTGTATCATGCTCCTTTTGATTTTGTCGATTTTCGGGAACAAAACACTGTAAAAAAACTAGTTTTTGAATAAATAATTAGCATTAATTAATAAAATTAATCATTAATAACAAATACTTAATTAAATTTTACGTATTATATATTTAGAATTATAGTTAATCGGAAAAAAATCAAGGGTTTTGGGGGAGGGGTGTCCGGACCCCCCTCTTGTGTGCGCCACTGGGCAGCGGTAACCAAGTCACTACCCAGTGTCCACCGTTATCGAGTCGTAGATCCGAGTTCGGAGGCCACTGAAAACCTGCCGTGTAAAGGGACTGTTGCAGGTTAACCCTTCGTCACGCGCACCTCTGAGCGGAACAGAACAGGCGCACTCGGTCTGAAAGACCACCGATGTATTTGACCTCCTCCTTCCCCATCATCAATTTTAATTCACAACACCGGTAAGGCCACCTTGTGTGAGGTCTATGGAAAGCAAATGCACCAAACTGAACGAAAAAGAAACAGTTTAATGAACAAACTGAAACAGCCAAAATTTTTAATTTGACACAAAATGAAAATGTAAACTGGACTTACAAAATATCATAAAAGAAAAAATTAAAAAAAAAAAACAACTAGAAACACACAAGTAGTATAAACTCTGCCTTTTGAATGAAAAATAAAAAACGGTATTTTTACAAAGCTAATAAGGCAGTCCATAAAATAAAATCATAAAAAAATTTGTCAGTTTTTGAAAAAATTCACGGTTTTAGAGTAGTCGGATACTACCTAAGGAATTAAATATAAATTTCTAGCCTTTTTTTAATGTTAAAAGGCTTTATTTCACATTGGAGCATATCCTACACAGGAAACTCTTTTGAAAAACAAATAATAATTTATTTTTATTTATTTATTATTTTTAACGCAAAATTTAGTGGAATCAATGCCTGCAAAATAGTCATAGCTCGACGGTGCGAAGTTAGTCAGAAAAATGTTTGTTGTGACTACAAATTCCCTGACTGTTTCGAACACACAAGAGGTAGACTTTTTTTAAGATAGAAGTAAATGCGCATTGTTTACGTAAGTGGGGGGGAAAGCGCTGATGTATGCGAATGTTTAGGTATCATTACTGTATAAATGACAAGATCTCAGGTTGTTTATACAATCTATTGTGTGATCTATATATATATATAACTGCACATATCATTTACTTCCATAATAAAAGGTACAAAAACGTGTTTGTTTCCCCCGTTTCTCAAAACAATGGTGATTGACCTCTCATCCCCCAGTCCTTTCTCACGGTGCCAGTACGACCTCTAATTCAATCTTCTTCAAACTTTGTTTCATGGAGACCTGGTGTTCCACCAAGCATGTCCAGGGTCTCCACAAGTCAAAATAAAAATTCAAAAAGGAAAAGTAAACAAGTGTGCAAAATAGATTCACGTTCTCTATGGAATTAAAATAATCACAAGAGTACCTGAAACCTAGTTTTTTCCAAAAAGGGTCCCACGTTCCACTAGAGTAATTTAAAAAAATAAATCCGTCGACAGAAGACAGCCTATTTTTTCAGTAACCTCTTGCCATTATCAGTGATTCTCAACCTTTTTTTTCGTTTTGGTACACTTTTAATAATTTTAAAATTTAGCGGCACACTAACAATAAAATAAGTTTAAAACAAAAGTGTAATATACTATGCAAAATAGTTTATGATAGTAATTTTCATTGTTATAACTAATATAATATATACGACCAAGGCCGGATCTACGTATGGACATAATGGGCTGCAGCCCAGGGGCCCCGTTCCCCGTTGAAGATAACAAACAGTAAAAGATGCTTACAACAAAAATAGTAATAAATAATAAACCAGTAAAAATATACTAATAAAAAAAACCCGAAATACCATGTCAAATTTATTTTTATTTTTGAGAGCAAGAGCAATTTTCTTTTGTTCTTCCGCCCTAACGCCGAATACGTGGAAATTAATAATTAATAGACAGAGGCTCTATCATAAAGCGGCGCCGACGAGCATCGAGCATTCATACAAACGTAGTGGTACTATTTCTGTAGCCATTTATTTTTGTGTAATATTAATTCTAAGTTTCACAATAATATACTGATTTGGTGCTGTGTCCTGTGCATAATACCTGAAATTAACCTAGATACCTTGTTATTCAAGTAAAAAGTAAGTACCAATACACATTTCTAAATTATTTAAGTAGGAAGATATTGAAGTTATATGATTTGAAATTACTTTGTATTTTCAATTCTTCAAAGATTGAAAACATCAGGATTTTCTATAAATATGAAAGTTGTCTTAAAATTTGTAATGAGTAACTTAATTATTTCTATAGAATAGGGGGAAAAATTACAAACATTTTACGTAGATTATGGAGATTTCCCGCGAATATTATGAATAAAAGTAAAGTGGTTTTGATTTTCGTAATAAATCGGGTTTTTTAAGGATAGGTAGCAACAGCAAATAATGGACGACAATAGAAAAACAACATTTGTTTAGAGTAGGGCAAATAATTCTAAAGTTTATTTTTATAAAAAAAAACCTTGAAACTGAAGGGCAGATACAAATAATAATGATTAACGTTTTAGGTTTTAGCAAGTATAGACAACGATTTTTTTTTATAAACTAGGTACTTTTTTTAATTATCTCAGAAGTGTACTATATTGTTTTGTAAAAATTAATATATTTTTAGTTTAAGCACAGTCACAGTTAAGTTATCGTAATTTTATGACCTAAATTTATTTTCAGGAAAATCAAGTCCTTAAATAACAATTTAAATATGTCTGGCAGAAAATATAAAAGTGGAGCGGAAAAACGAAATTTACTGTTAAATCGAGAAAAAAAATTAGAAGTGTCAAAATATTTTAAATTTTTTTACAATGGAACAAAGTAACAAGAATATAACAAACTCAGATACATTAACAAGCCAAAGGGAACGGAGCTTAGCCAAAGAAAACAAAGAAACACTACAAACAAATACTAATGATGAAAATATGCAAGATCTCTATGACCAGCAGCCTTCTGAAAAATATATTGTTGAGCCAGAGGACACCAGTAATGCCCCGACCAAAAAGTGTTTAGAAAATGTTGGGTTTGAGTTTCAGAAATAAGTAGACGTGGGTTCATGGTGTTGATGTCTTTCAAATGGGTTTATTTTAACAATATTTATAAAACAATATCGCTAACATTGAGCGAATGGCCCGCACAGCCTCTTTCAATTTCTTGTTTTTACATTATCATAAAACACTATATATAAAAAAAGTATCGCTAACATAGAGCGAATGGCCCGTACAGCCTCCTTCCAAACGTTCTTTTTTACTTCTCCCGCGTAAACAATAATACACACCTTATAATTTAAATAGCGTCATCTAGTGGCGTACATGAACCCTAACATACTCCCCCCCCATCAAAAAGTTATTCTTGATGTAGAGGAAGTTTACAAAGCTTATGAATTGGTCTTTTAAATCGACCTTTAACAGTTCTAAGAGTTACTACTCTTACCACACCATCCTTACCTGGATGCGTTTCAATTACTTTACCAAAAGGCCAGGTTGCTGGAGGAATGTTATCCTCCTTAATAATTACAATTTCTCCAACCTTAATATTATGGTTAGGATATTTCCATTTAGTTCTGTTTTGCAAATTACTCAGATAATCAATTTTCCACTTTCTCCAAAAACCTAACTTCCTTTTTTGGACAATATCCCAACGGGAGCGAAGAGAAAGTTTATCATCATTGGTATGCTCAGGGGAAGAGGTAATAACCTCACTTATGAGAAAATGAGAAGGAGTTAAAATATTTAAACTGTCTGGATCATTGTCACAATCTAAAGAGACTAGAGGTCTTGAGTTCAGAATTGCCTCTACTTGTGTTAACAAAGTTCTGAACTACTCAAAAGTTAAATTTGTGTTTCCAATTACCCTTTTTAAATGGTACTTAATACTCTTAACTCCTGCTTCCCATAATCCTCCAAAATGAGGACTCACTGGAGGGCTAAAATGCCACTCTATATTCACTTGAGATAGAAAATAGCAAAAGTGTTCATTTTATAAAGTTTTGATGCAAATTTAAATATTTCTTGCAATTTTCTTCTGGCACCAACAAAAGTGGTACCATTATCACAATAAATGTGCTTAGGTGCTCCTCTTCTAGCACAAAAGCGTTTCAAGGAGGCAATAAAAGCCTCAGAAGTGAGATCACTCACTAGTTCTAAATGTAGAGCTTTGGTAACAAAACATACAAAAAGAGCTATATATCCCTTAGTAGTCTTTGCTCCTCTACCTCTATATCCTAAAATATTGATGGGGCCAGAATAATCTACGCCACAAACAGAAAATGGCCTACTGGGAGTAACCCTATGAGTTGGTAGATCACCCATCAATTGCTTAGATGTAGTTGCTCGATACCTACAACATACTATACATTTATGAATACATTTTTTTACAATATTTTTAAACCAATAATCCAATAAGTTTGCTTAATAATACCTAATAATACAGCACATCCAGCATGCAAATATAAAATATGATACATATTTACAATTAATTTACAAATTTCATGCTGATTTGGCAAGATGATTGGGTGCTTAGCACCATATTGGAGTGTCGAATTTCGAAGTCGACCTCCTACTCGAATTAAACCGTCTTTGTCAGTGAAAGGACAAAGAGCAGATAGTATACTTTTTTTTTTTTTTACTACAGGCTTATTAGCTTTAATGCAACTGATTTCCTCTTTAAAGAATAAATTTTGTATATACAAGAAAATTTTATTACTTGCCTGCCTCCTTTCATATGTGGTTAAAGGAGGGACATGGTATTTACCTTTGGAATCTAAATTTTTCATCTTGCCAACTCTAGCTTTACAGTTTGTGATGTATCTAAAACAGAATGCAAAAATATCAATTATCTTTGTAAATGATGAAAATTTTAAAAATAAAGAGTCAATAAAGTCACAGTTGACAGCCACAGGGAAGCTAAAAGCTGTTCGTTTTCTTTCCTTTGACACTGAACTAGTCTGATCATTTCTCTTGGGTTTCTTAGGCCAAGAGTCCATCTCACAGGAAAGCCATTGAGGGCCTTCCCACCATAGAACACATGTGGGAAGCTCTTTAGGTGATAAACCTCTGCATGCAATGTCAGCTGGATTCATCTTGGTGGGCACGTAACGCCAACTATCTGCTGGAACCAAATCCAAAATTTCGGATGTTCTATTGGCAATGTAAGGCTTCCAGTTCCTTGGATGAGAAGACAGCCAAGATAAAACCACTTGAGAATCAGTCCATGCATAGAAGTGAACATCATACTCCTTCAAGATGTTCTTGCAGGTTGCATAAAGGCGTGCAAGTAACAGTGCACCGTTGAGCTTCAATCTTGGAATTGATGCAGACTTTAGAGGTTCCACCCTCGATTTAGCCACCAAAAGAGTCACCTTGGTATTACCATCGGCTTGTGGCTGCACAGCATAGATGACCGATGCATAGGCCAACTCAGACGCATCACAAAAACCATGCAGAGTTATTTGTTCGCTAGCAGTGTGGATCCACCTGGGAATGTGGATTGAACAAACTTGTTCAAACTCCTTCTGGGATGTTTTCCATTTCGTTGCAAGCGCTTCTGGAAGAGGACTGTCCGAATCTAATTTCAACAGCCATAACTGCTGATAAAAAAATCTTAATAGACACGGTACAGGGAGTCAGGAAACCGAGAGGATCGAACAATCTTGCCGATTGTGACAGGAAAGAACGCTTAGTGATATTGTCCGGAAAATTTACTTTTAAATTGAAAATGAAGATATCCTTCATAGAATTCCAGGTAAGTCCTAGGGCCTTGGAGCATTCATCAGGATGGATTTCCAAATTGGAACTATCTCCTACCCAGTTTGAGGAAATACGGGAAAGTACTTCTGATGAGTTGGACCGCCACTTCCTTAAATGAAATCCTCTTGCTTCTAGTATGCTATAAAGTGTTTTTATCAAGGAGATTGCTTTCTCACTCGAAGAGGCTCCTGCCATTAAGTCATCGATGTAGAAAGATTCCTGTATAAGGGATGAAACAGCAGGATCATCTCTTTCTAGATCTAACCCCGTTTGAAACAAGCAGCGAGTATCTAAATACGGTGCTGATGCTGTACCGTATGTTACCGTACACAGTTTATATTCCCGCATGGGAGAGTGCTTTGATTCTCTCCACACAATGCACTGAAAATTTTGATCTTCTTGATCAATTAGTATTTGTCTATACATCTGTTGGATGTCAGCGGAAAAAGCAATTTCATTCAATCGTAATTTCACTAAAATCATGAAGAGGTCAGGCTGTAACATTTTACCTATTCCCAAAATTGAATTAAGAGAATTTCCATTTGAAGGTTTACAAGTGCCATCAAATACAACACGTAATTTCGTTGAAACACTGTCACCTTTCATAACAGCATGATGAGGAAGAAAATAAATTTTTGAGTCCATAGATTTCATATTGTTTCCCACGGGTATCATATGCTCCAATGATTCGTATTCTATCATAAAATTTTTATACTGCCTTTCAAAGTCCTTATCTACTTGAAATCTTCTCTCCATTGCAAGCAACCGAGAAATTGCTATTCCTTTAGTGTTACCCAACCGTGAGGTGTCTCTGTATATTGGTAATTTTACTACAAATCTACCCTCATCATTATATTTAAAATTTGATTTAAAATGGTTTTAACAAAATTGTTCCTCATCGGATAGAAATTGTTTTTAACGGATAATTCCTCCGTTTCCCAAAATCTCTGAAGAAACGAATCGGTATTTAATTCGTTTGAGATATATTCATGTGATGTTGAGATATATTCAAATGAGAATATAATTCATGCGGTTCCTTATTTTTAACATTAAGTTTTCCTGCAACAACCCATCCAAACATAGTTCTTTGTGCAATGGGTTCATTTTTAGAACCAACAATTTTTCCACTGCGAAGAATATAAAAAAAACAATCAGATCCTAAAATTATATCACATTCTTTAGGACTCATAAATTCCTCATCTGAAAGAGGAATCGATTTCAAGTAATCCAAATCCTTCACATCCAAAAACTCCGAAGGAATTTTTGAAGTGACTTTATTTAAAATCAAAGCGTTCACTTCCAAGCGCTCATTCGAAGACTGTGATCCGATAACCACATCAACGCAGCCTTTAGTTTGACCTGCAGTAACCTCCGCGATCCCGCGAAGAGAAATTTTATTGCTTTTTCTTTTTAATCCTAAAATATTTACAACTCTTTCTGAGATAAAACAACGTTCAGACCCAGAATCTAATAATGCTCGGCAGATCATTGATTCATTAGAATTATTACTATAAAATATCTTTACATTTGCTGTGGGCAGAAAAGAAAGATTTCATTCACTGTTCACCGAAGCCCCAGAATAAATCTGCGATTCCTTTGAACTCACTAGCTCCCTCCCCCTGTGAAGTTTTATTACCCTGTAACGAATTTGTGAACAACGCGTTTCCGTTAGGCCTTTTTTCATGTAAAAGAGTATTGTGGAACTTCGAAGAGCATAGAGAACATTTTAAATGGTTATTTAGGCAAGATTTATATTTATGATTGTTTAAACATAAAAAGCACAATGAAAAACGTTTTACAAATTTTTTTCTACAATTAACATCCATGCTCTTAAATTGAATACACTTAAATATATATATAAAGGGTGTGTTCCTTTACATTTCAAAGATTTTAAGATCTTATCATTTTCTATATTAGAATTTTCATAATTACTTCTTATCGGAATTTTACATTCAGATTCATTATGTTACATTAATTCTAAAGAAGAACACCTCACGTTTAGAAAATCAAGGAAAGCTTTCCTGTTTGGAAATTCTTCTTCAGATGATTTAATAGCCCATAAACGTCTACTTTCTGGATCAATTTTTTGTAATAATAAATAAATTAACCAGCAGTCTTTACTAGAAGCTTGCTCACCTAAAACATTAAGCCCTCTTAGGCATTCATCACTCGTGTCCAATAATTTACGCAAATTAAAACAATTAGCTTCGGAAATAGGTTTTGATCCAAAAACGTTTTAATTAATAACTGAACAATCTGTTTTTGTTGTCATACCTATCTAACAATTTTTGCCAAGCTTCTTCATACGAATCATTAGATATAGGTATATGCTTAATTAACGAAGCTGGCTCATTAGTAAATAGACCTTTCAAATACTGGAATTTTCAACGTTCGATATTGACACTTGTGAATGCACAGTAGAAACAAATAAATCTTTAAAATTTATCCAGTCCTTAAAATGACCATTAAACTGTGGTATACTCAATTTTGGTAACCTAAAATTACCAACATTTGAGTTCGAAGTAATTGAACTCGCTACTGAATTTTTTGTGTTCTACCTTGATTCTGAACATTTAATTCATCTAATTTATCATTAAATTTTGCATTCAAATAAAAGTATCTCTCTTCGAACTCTTGGAGTTCAGATTCCTCTAAACTCAAATTCGAATCTAATCGTTCGAATTCTTTGAATAAGTCATCCAATCTGGATAACCGAATAGAAATTTCATTTCGAGTATTTATCTCATCAAAAGTATTTTCTAGCCTGGTCAAAGATGCCTTTACGCGACCTCTGGCTGCTCGAATTTCAGCCATTTGAGCTTTCTCTGTTTCACTCATATAAAAATTTATTCACCAAAATATCAAATCAATAATAAAAATATGCAGTAAAATCATGAAATCAAAAATAATTCAGTTCTTTCATTCAAATTAGTTCTATGCACTATAAGTCCTAATAACAGTTTCAAATATCAAAAATATTATTCAAAATGACTTATCTCTTTGTATCTCGTCGGTGCCTCTACTTTTTATGTTGATGTCTTTCAAATGGGTTTATTTTAACAATATTTATAAAACAATATCGCTAACATTGAGTGAATGGCCCGCACAGCCTCTTTCAATTTCTTGTTTTTACATTATCATAAAACACTACATATAAAAAAGTATCGCTAACATAGAGCGAATGGCTCGTACAGCCTCCTTCCAAACGTTCTTTTTTACTTCTCCCGCGTAAACAATAATATTTAAATAGCGCCATCTAGTGGCGTACATGAACCCTAACACATGGCTAAGTAAAAATTTTATTGATTACATCTTTCCACATGAAATAAGTTATTTTCAAAATAAAAATATCCAAACAATATATATATACTGTTTCGGCGAGAGAGTACAAAGAACAAAAAAGATCATTTTCGAATAATCGTTTCATTAAAAAACTTAAAAATGGCCAAGTGCTGGAAAGATCTTGGCTGTTATTCAACTAGTATTGGTAGTGTTTTTTCTAAAACATATTCTCAATACACAACCGGCTTTTCTGATAGGAAATACATAACAAGTTGTTTAGAAAATCATGAAAATTCTATTGAACGTAAAAATTCAATGTTAGATTGGTTGACACGAAAAGAAAATTATCTGTTTCAATAAACAGTTACAGGAGCAACTAAGAAAAGATACAGAATATTATCACGATGTCCTCAAACGTGTTATTACGGTAGTAAAGTATTTGGCTATAAGAGGCCTAGAATTCAGAGGTACCAAGGAAATTTTTGGTTCTCATAATAGTAATTTTATGGGTGCCCTGGAACTGCTAGTAGAATTCAACTCATTCATTTGTGGGCACATTGAACAGCGAGAATATTGCGACCAAAACCATTAATACCGTACTTATCAAGAACAATATATGAGCAAATAATTGAGATCACGGTCAAGCAAATAATTGAGATCATGGGCAAGCAAATCATTAAAACAATTACAACTCAAATAAATAACATTGACACCACAAAGTACTATTCAATTGGGATGGATTCAACACCAGATTTGTCCCATAGTGACCAATTTGCTATTGTACTACAATATTGTTTTCGGGGAAAAGTGTATGAAAGATGTGTCTCATTGAGATTAGTATATATATATATATATATATATATAGTCACACTGGCTTATACTAATTTAATTCTGTACAATAATTTTTAGAAGCAAATGGACTGCTATTGAATAATTGCAGACGACATTCATTTGACAACGATGCCAATATATCCGGTTGATATAATGGTGTTCTCACAAGCTCTTCTAAAAGAAAATAATAAATTCTCTAATTATGCACAGTGTGCTGCACATTCTCTTAATCTGGTTGGTGCAGAAAATTAGTTAAGATTGCAACTGAAATCATGAACTTCTTTGGTTTAGTGCAACAAATATATGTTTTCTTTTCTGCTTCGACCCATAGCTGGGAGCTTCTAAATCGTGAAATTAAACTGAAATTTACCTTAAAAAGTTTAAGTCAGACCAGATGGTTTTGCCATTACAATGCTGTTGAACCCTTAAGTGATAATTATGGTGATATCGTGAATATTCTTAAGACATTTAGCGATAATGAAAATGCGAAAATTGATTTTCTAAAAGAAGCAGTAAATTTAATTAATGAATTAACAAAACTCGAAACTGTCATTTTAATTATAATTTGGGAAGAAATTTTAGAAAGATTTAATTCAGTTAACAAAAAATTACAGACTCCTGGTTTAGACATCTGTGAAAGGAATAAGTTAATTATGTCATTAAAAACGTTTATAAGCAATGTACAGTGGCACACACAAGGGGGGGGTCCTGGGGTCACGACCCCCAAAGCCCTTGATTTTTTCCGATTGATTATAATTCTAAGTATATAGTACGTAAAATTTAATTAATTAGTTGTTATTAATGATTAATTTTATTAATTAATGCGAATTATTTATTCAAAAATTAGTTTTTTACTGTGTTTTGTTCCAAAAAATCGACAAAATCAAAAGGAGCATGATACAAGAATGGTTAACTTTCGACCCCCCTTGAAAAATTCCTGTATGAGCTACTGGCAATGTATGACATAAATCAGATAAAAAACTAAAAGAGCATCAAGACGCATTCAAAAATTTAAGTCCTAGTGTAGAAACAGAATATAGGATGTGAACAAGAGACGGGTTATTTCAAAATTTGTCGTTAAATCCACTGAAAAAGCTGTGTATGGAACAGAAAGATTTAAAAGAGACGTGTTCATTGTTGCGTTAGATAAACTAATCCTTGATTCAAATAGCAAGTCAAGTATATGCAGAATATAGTAAGAAATTTTTATAGATATATGCAGGATCAAATTAAGGAGAACGTCGACCTGGAGAGTGTATGCTCGATTATTGATTACTATGAAGATGGCGTAGACCAAACATTTAGTAAAAGAAGATGTGTTCAATTCAAAACTTATCTAAAACAAGCTGAGCTAGAGTCCTATACTTGTAGTGATATGCTCAATTTAATTTTTGAGAAGAAACTTATTGACATTTTTCCAAATTTGTATAAAATTTTAAATATTTTTCTAACGCTCTGTATTACTAGTTGTGAAGCGCAGCGTGCGTTCTCTAAAATGTCCTATATAAAAAACAAATATAGGACAACAATGGTCCAAGGCTTAATTTTTTATTACTTCTTTCTGTAAATACTGATCTCACCAATGACTTCAAGTGTGATGAGAAAATAAAAGAATTTGCAGCACAAGAGTGTAGATAAGTTTTTTTTGTAAACTATGAGGGCTATTCAGAAAGTAAGGAACGTTTCCATCTGACGTCGCTAGGGCGCGTGCCCATCACGTACATTTTGCTGTCTGAGTGTTCGGCAGCTCAGTCGGCATTCAGCCATCACCCCTTCTATTTAATATTTATATGAACGACATTCCGAAGCATGACAACACAATTTTGTGCATGTTTGTCGACGACACAGCAATTTTGGCGACTCATACAGAACCCAAACTCATTGCCAGAGCCCTCAACAGACACATCCTAGACTTAGAAGACTGGTTTTCCAAATGGAAAATTGCGCTTAATGTTGCAAAAATGGAAGCAGTCTTCTTCACTAGGAAATACTCACCGACATAACCAAGAATTTACCTACATAACGAACAAATCCCTTGGTCTCAGCACACCAAATATCTTGGTGTTACGTTGGATAAAAAACTCACGTTCAAACAACACATTACACACATACGTGGGAACTTTATTAAAAAAGCTCACACGTTATCCCCATTAATTAATAGAAGATCTAAATTAAGCAGATCTAATAAACTACTTATTTATTCCCTACTCCTAAGACCATTAGTAGTATACGCCTCGCCAGTATGGGGGCACACATAAAAAAGCTAGAAATTTTACAAAACATAACACTGCGGCAAATCCTATGTGCCGATTGGTACATGAGAAATACCGCACTCAGAAAAGCTATAAATTTTAAAACCATCCGGCAGTTTATTCAAAAACTGTCAAAAAATTTCTTCGCAAAAATCAATAATTCTGACAACACCTCGATCCAAAAAATCGAGAAGTACACACCATCGAGAAACATACACAGACCAAGAAACATCCTACTAAATTAACTCGTTAATATTCCTACCACACCCCAGCACATCAAGCACAACTCTCTCTTTTTTATTAAACGACATCACTTTTCAAAATTTATTCCAAATCATTCTATCATTATTCATCAAAATCCCAAAAAATACTAACATACTCGTTAGCCAATAGGAGAGCTCCGATGACCGTACGGACACCGGCAGGCTCCGATCCCGAATACAGCGACGGTACCCCCTCCGGGGACCGAAGTCATTCCATTAGCGCAACACCCAATCAGAGAGCTCCCTCTCGCAACGCGAGAAAGGAGCCAGGATCGCTGAACTTCACACCCACATAACATACCACGACTAGCTGCTACCCCATTGGTCAGGCAACCAACCAGCCCAAGGCCACTATTGGCCGACGGTTCCTGCAAGTAGAAACCAAAAATAATTTTTTCCTAATATTCATGATTCCTAAGTCCTCGCTTATTAATTTACTGCACTTCTTAATTAAAATTCTCTAATTTTATTTATTTATTTCAAAACTATATATTTCAAATGGGCAAGTTATCTAGTTATCTCAAGTTTTAAATGTCAGATAGGAGATAAAAGCCCTGACGGGCTAAGTGCTCCACAAAACAACCCCAGCAATCAGCCATCACAACGGGAACATTTCCCCTCTGCCCGGTTTTTCGATATTCCAATTTAAAATGAGCACTGCAATTGAAAATCCCGCCAGTTGTGAGGTGCGGTCTGTAGAACGGTTTTTGTTGGCAAAAAACCTAAGACTTGTGGAAATTTAAAGGAGAGTGTGTGAAGTGTACAGGAATAATGTAATGAATGAAAGTTCAATCCGAAAATGGTGCATTCAGTTTGAAAACGGCCGAACTAACGTTCGCAATGAAGAGAAGAGTGGATGTGTGCCCTAGCATTGTGACTGACGAACTGGTCGCTAAAGTTGAAGAGATTCGTGAAAACCGCCGTTTCACAATAATGGAGCTTTTCGCTTAGTTTTCTACAAGTTTCACGGACTTTGTTGTTTGAAATTGTCACAAAAGCTAGGCTACCGCAAAGTTTGTGCAAGATGGTTGCCGAAATTGCTTCCTGACCACCATACAGGTCAGCGAATGGGAGCAGCTTTGACATTTCTGGAGGCTCACGGCAGGCGTGGCGTGCTTCTGATTGCCACAATAAACTCTGAACGATGCTGTCAAACTTTGTGCAGACTTAGGAGAACGGTTCAAAACAAGCCCTGAGAAAAGTTGACGTCTAAAATTCTGTTTTTGCACGATGATGCCCGACCTTACACGGCAAACTGGACCCAAGAACTCCTTAATTCATTCAAATGGGAGGTTTTCTCTCATCCGCAATATAGTTCCGATCTTGCACCTAGTGATTTTTACTTGTTTCCTAGAATGAAGAACTGGCTAGCAACACAGCGCTTTGACGACGACAAGGATCTGCGTGTGCGCGTCACTTAGTGGCTGAGATCGCAGGCGGCAGAATTCTATGACAAAGGAATTTCAAAGCTTGTCCATCGCTATGATAAATACCTCAATTTGTTTGGTAACTATGTAGAAAAGTAGAATTTTAGTCGCTCTTTCTGCTGTATATAATAATTTTTTTCCCTCTCTCTCTTGTACTTTGTTTCTTTTTAATTCCAAAACGTTCCTTACTTTCTGAATAGCCCTCGTATGTTATTGTTAATAACGTATTTAAATTGTCTGAAATAAAAAAAATACATACGCATACAGTCGAACCTCATTACGAACCACTATATTGCGAATTTTTCTACATTTTTACCTGGAACCAAGAACATTTCATAAACATTCAAGAACATTTTTCTGCTTTGTAAAATAACCTCCCAATACCGAAGTGCATTTTCTATATAATGAACTTTTTTTCTTGTGATTCAATTTTTTTCCTTCCTATTTTTAAAGTATTTCTGGACATTTCAAGTTATTTTCTCTTTCAGCGCATTTTATGGTGGTCATAAATCTTGATGTGGTTTTATTAGGTGCCAAACTCACGTAGAACAATAGAATTCTCGACATTTCTTCCAAAAAGTGCAACCTTAAGCTCCCATTGTCCAATTAACTAGAAACATCTTCTATATCCCCTTTCACCCTCAGTGGAGTTGTCTTGTATCCTTAAACTAGCCTCTGTTCATTTGTAGTGTTGATAGAGTTGGTTTTGGTAAGTTCGTTTCTTGTAGCTTCGAAAATGTCAAAACGTAGGTGCTTGTGTGTGAGCATCAAAGAAAAAAAAATTCTTCAGGAAGTGGATAAAGGCGTCAAGAAAAATGATTTTGCTGTAAAATTTAGTATTCCTCCAAACAGCCTATCAACTGTTATAAGAAATCGAGATAAGTTACAAAATTATGATTCATCGAATTCTAGTTCAAAAAGTTTAAGATCACGTGTCTATGAAGATGTCGACGTGGCAGTTTTGAAGTGGATACACACAATGCGAGATAAAAAGATTCCGATTTCTGGACCTTTCGTAATAGAGAAAGCTCGTTAGTTTGCGAAAGCATTGGGATACGATCAATTCCTAGGTAGCAATGGATGACTAGAAAAATTTAAGAAAAGACACGGAAAAATACGCCTGAAAGGAATTTTGGGGCATAGCAAAGATATGAGGCGTATCATGAAACGCATTTCTTCAAATAAAATGGACTGAAACAAAATTAACGGATTTTATGAGTAATAAAATTTAAGGACGCATGTTATAAAGTATTTTAAAGTTACTTGTTTGCTTTAAATTAGAAAATGTTCAAAAAATTCATTAATTTTAATATAAAATTATTTTCTTAATGTTGATAATGCAGTATATTCCTCGACATTCTTTTTTCTTGTTTTCCTTGCATTTTTTTCTTTTCTTTTTCTTTTTTTGATGGGTAAGATATATATTTAAAATAAATAAATATTAATTTACAATAAAAAGGGTGAATAATTACTTTTTTAATATAAAGTGTTTATGTATTTAAAATTGGTTTTATACGGTTTGTAAAGTATTTTGAAAGATGAACCTCTATATAAAAAATTGAATGAAATTTTTTTCAGGATTTAGCGACTTCATTAAATAGAGGTCCAAAATAGAGGTGTTTTAAATTTTCCTTCACAAAAATTCTGTTTAGGAAAATGGCACAAACTTTAATTATTTAAGGGGGCTTCCAGATATCATTAGCCCAGGGCCCCCAAAGGTCACGGTCCGGCCCTGTATACGACAAAGACAACAAAATAATTATTGAGCAATTACCGTAAAATCCGGTGTATAACGCGCACCTATACTTTAAAGCTACATTTTGCTTTATTTTTAGGCATATTCACTGTATAACGTGTACCCCCACCCTTTATTATAAAGAAATCTGAAATGTTAATTTTTGAAGTCATTTATTCGAGGTATTATTTTTAGACTTTTGAAAAAATAGTATACTTGTAGAATTATAACTTTTAGTTCATACGGCATGCCATTTCTTTTAAATAAAAAGTGTTTCGATATGTGTAGAAGTAAATTTTTTTATGCACATCTCTTCTGTTATTTTTAAAGCTATCGTTTTTATACCAGGTGTATAACGCGTACCCTTAAATTTCGATCTTGTTTTTTGTGTTAAAAGGGCGTGTCATACGTCGGATTTTACGGTAATTTTAAATTAATTATAAGAATACATTTAATACGAAATTTTTGAGCTTGATGATTTTTGATAATTTCCTTTATATTTTGTCGTAAAAAGGATAATATCACTTTCATTTCGTCATGTACATTGTAAAACCTCGATCTTTATTTTCATTTTTATGTTTGTTAATGATGAAAATCCGAATTGACACAAATGAGATGCAGAAAATTTTAAGAACACTTTTAAAGCTTTTCAGCTATTATGAGATAATCGCCTCTAATTTTAATCCAAAATAAATTAATGGACTTTTCCGAAGTTTTGAAATTAAATTTCGATTACTACAGAGCGAGAAATTGGTTTTTTTCCCCTCTTCATTCAAAGTTGATTCCTGTACAGATGTATCGGAACACAAATAGATCACGAACCCAATCAAATTTTTTATATCCATGAAAGGATAAGCTAAATATACCACTTATTAGTTTATTTCTCTAAAATGGTGGAATGATTTGGTTCTGAATTTTATTATTTTTTTCACAGAGTATAAGTAATAATTTTTTTAAAATTTGGAGGCACTCTACAAGAATTAAACGGCACACTAAAATGCTGTGGCACAGTGGTTGAGAATCACTGACCTAGATTATAAGTATTCTACTGCTTATAATCCAGGGTTCCACAAAACTATTTTATACTCTCTAGTGCAGGGGTGGACACACTTTGCCAGGGTACGGGCAGCTTCTTATTTTTCAAGGTGTGGCGGTCCACCCAGTGAGCTAAGAATAAAAGTTTGCAATATTTATTATAACTTAATAAGAAATATGGAATATGTATTTACCTACATGAGACTAAAAAAACGTATATTTTTAAGACCACGTCAAAAGCAAAACGAAAGATACAAACATATTATAATAATATCAAATGATGCAAATGTTACGAAACAATTTAAACATTAAAAAATAAAATATTTTCATCTAGAATTATAGTGCTCATAGTTATAATCAGTAGCAGACCTAGTCTGCTTACTATCAGCCAAACTAGAATATTTCAGTATATATGAACCAGGGGGGGCGAATCTTTATGGATCAACGTGCCATTTTTTTTAAAGAAAGGTGTTTAATGAGGCACAGACGTGCCGTCAAATAATTTTGACTTGTGATTATTAGGAAAATAAAACTAAATACTAACAACACAAAACTCTGTTTACTACGAAAAAATACCTTTTGCACTGTATAGTTATAAATGTTTTAGTTATATGTGTGTAATTCACATTAAAGTAACATAAGTGTGACTTCTATTGTTGCAGATTGTGTGTGGATGACAAATATCTTATATTAGGATTGTAAGATGTTACTTTTTGTAGAATACATGCTGAATTTTAGTCGTCTGCCAAACGGTTTCTAAGCAATTAATTTTTTTTACTGTGGTTCATTCTTTTTTGACAAGAGGGTATATGATTTGTTTCAAAATACCGTTTTACAGATGATGTTTTGCATGCCACTATTCCAGAACATAAAACACACACCACTTTGTGTCGCCTTTATTAATCATGCCATATTTCTTGGTCCACCAACCTGTGTTATATCGTTAATACAAACCAGATAAACTTTAAAAATACATTTGTGTTAATGAAATTGACTATGCAATGCGTAGACAAACTTTACATCATAAGCAATTGTAGTCTTACAACGTAACTAAGGCAAGACAATAACAAACGAGAGGGTGCTCCCCGATACCAATCACTCGCTGTTGTTTTATAATACTTCATAGTGAACTTTTAAAATTTTGAAATAAAATGCAAACCATTTTCATCACTGGCGTGCCAAAAATATTGTTTCGCGTGCCATCAATGGCACGCGTGCCGCTGGTTCGCCATCCCTGATATGAACTATCTGTTAATCCTCAGGCGGTCACCCCACGATGTCATAGCGGTCCACGGGTCGACGCGATCGACTTAATGCCCACCGCGGCTCTAGAGCAATGTTTTGCCCATCTAACACCTATAAAATAATATTTCCCAGTTGAGAAAACTAAGCTAGAATGCATAAAGCAGAAGGTTTACCAATGAAGGAGAGGGAACAACTTATCGACAATCAACTGATTCGACGTTAAAACTTAAATTTAAACAGGAACAGCCTCTAAATTTTAATCTGCAAAATTCGCAGAATACACAGAAGTTTCATACACAGTTATAAACACTTGAATGCCATTTTGAGTAACGTATTTAAGTTAGGAACATTTCTCTCAATGCATGTGGCAACAAAAACAAAATACAAAAACAAATTAACGCAGAATATGAGATGCGACTCTGTTGTTAGCTTCAATGGATCTAAACTTCCACATTTGTGTAAAACTGATAAAAAAAAAACGCATACTTCACAGTTACTAAATATAATACAAGGGTTGAAATGACACCTGGTGCATGAATTAATGCTATTAATCAGTAAATTCATTAAATTTAAGTTAAACAATTTTAATAAACTCAATATTTTTCTTTAATTGTCTTTACTTAAAGTAGCTATAGCTATCTCTTTGAATTTTATATTATATAAATATTATTTTAATATAATATTCTTCCAAGGGTCTTTTATTTTTGGATGGGTTTCCATAGAAACACCTTATAGTTTTAAAGGTTCATTGATTCGACAAAAGTTGAATACCAATGATCTATTTTGAAAAAAGAGAAGAAACTCTGATGTATTCATAGTTAGAACTGTATTGGCGAGTTGTGTGAAGGAAAAAAATATACAATGCTGATGCATATATACAAGGCATTTTTAATTAAACCCTGTAATGTATTTTCAATACAATACGGCTATATAAGTGAACTATCTAGGGCTGGATAAATAGAGTGAAAATCGCTTAACACGAAACTGAAGGGACTTAAATATTTTTTCGTGTAGAAGGATATCGCAAAAAAAAACCCCACATATATCAGCGAAATTAAGTTTATTTAAGTTTATTTCATTTACATAGATAAATATATATGCGTATATTGAATAAAATTAATGAAACAAAAGCATTCACAAGAACTTAAAGAAATTTAATGCAAAATTTTCAAACTTTTTGAAAAACAAAACATTTATTAAGTTTTTGGAAAATAATCTGATAGTTTTCTTTGCATTTCTTTAGCATCAAATTGTCAACCAATTATTCGATATTTTTTATTCATTTCACCATTGGAATATGCGTCTAAATAACTACGCATACTTTTCATGATGTTCCTCATTTTGGTTGATGTGGGAACAGGAGCTGCATTATTAATTTAATTTTCATCGTCGAAATCTACATCAATGATATTTTTTTAGCTTTAAGTGAACTCCAAATCTCTTTGTTATAATGGGGGCTGTACATACATTATCACATCATCTATTTTTGAAAATACAATAGGACAGTCCAATCCGGCTGGTGTTTTCCGCATTTTGTTCATTCACAGAAGGGAAGGGAATCTTGTTGTGTTAAGTGATTTTTATTCTGTGTTAAGAGGGGGAATGCATGAAATAGCATAGCAGCTTATCGGGATTGTTGTACTATTTTGTATTAACCGATATTTCGTCTTAAGCGCTTTCGCGTTAAACATATTTCACTTTACATACATAACAGCAGGGCCATTTTTAACCTCCTCGGTGCCTTAGGTACTTCAAATTGTTGTGCCCTTCCCCACTATTTTCAGAGCAATTTCTTCAGTTCTTACCTTGTCAATTTTGGGTAGGGAAGCATTTTCCCTTAACTCTCTCTTTTGTCTTTGTTTTTGCTGTTTGGAGAATCTTTACATTATCCATCACCTATCGATTCTTCGTGCCCTGGACTGGTGACCGTAAGGAAATAATAGTGATATGGTTTGGCCACTCTTGTTCATTTCTTACTTTATGACGTCACGGACCATCTACTCACTCTTTTATAAATTAGTACGATAAATTAATGAAATCGTTTGCAATCACAGTATAGAGTATACATTATAGTATGAACAGTTTTCAATTTGTTAACTATCATCTTTTCATTGCTTATCGTTTTACTGTCTTACTTTTAGACATCCAAATTCTTTGTTGAGTCGCTGCCGTTGCACTGCTTTTACAAAGGTTTTCTTCGAGCTTTGATCATTGTAAAATCCGTAACGACATCATTTTAATCAATTTCCATCGTAATATCATTTTGAGTGTGTACCAATGTGAGGACTTACGCGTCTTTTCTTTAACAAGTCCTTTGAGTTCTTTGGGCCAGAATTAATGGCAACTCTTTTCCAACCAAATCCAAGAAACGAGAAGTGAAGAGATGCAAATAATATAGGATAAATATAGGATCTTAGAGTAAGCGTGAGGGCAATGATAGCAATGTAATGGTAGTGTAAAGGAATGTTCGACAATTAAAGTGCGTTGTGGTATTGGTTGATAATTGAAGTTCGCCGTCCAAAGATTCAAGTTCTACGTGTCGTGGATAAACATATTGGTGATCTATTAGAAGTTAAAAGTACAGCTGCATACCGCTGTAGATAAAGGCAAGTTTATTACAGAATAATATAAGGTAGGATTGATTACTTACTATAATTATATTTAAAGATTAGGCGGTTCAATTATTGATATAGGTCTGTATTATATTGTGTGTTGCGCATTGTGTTATCGTAGATTCTCTCATTTATATATTTGTTCAAAGTTTAAGTTGAATATCTTAATAAAGTCATATTAAGATAATGTTTGATTCTAGTTCTTACGTTAATCCTACACCTCTAGCTCACGCTGATACTTCGAGGGATGTACTTCCAAGGGGAGGTACATCACACCAACATCAAACTGTTAAGCTTTTCTTTTTCCACAGTAAATCTAATTTCAATCTTTACTCTCTTTAAAGCAGAAATGCTTTTCTCATGACTCGCTAGGGGATGGTAAGTTCGCTGTAATTTTTATTTTTTCTCTTTTTTCGCGTACTCTTTTTTTTTTCACCCTAGGCACGTGCCTAGAGTGCCTAATTGGAAAAGCGGCCCTGCCCACGAGAGGCTGCCTTTCCAGATATGATGATCATGAGAAAATGTATTCCTTATGAAATTAAGGTACGTACAGATTGTTAGGACTTTTAAGGGGGAAAAAATTGATGAGGGATAAATTATCAGTGTAAATAATAATTTCAAAGCTGTTAGAGCAACAGCCCACAACATGGAAAATCCGACTGTAAATATCTCCACCTGAAAGATAATATTGTAGGATTTCAATTTAAAAGTATAAATTTTATATAAAAGGGAGCCTCGGTAAAAGATGTGCATCGCAAACCCAGCCTCGACCCCATTTTATATCCGTCTGTGTACACCTCTAAATCAACAAGACCTCGAAATTGATTAAAATGTCTGCATGCTTTCAAAGTAGAGGTGACATACAAATGTATACATGCCAGCGGCCCACACAAGGGGGGGTCCGGACCCCCCCAAAGCCCTTGATTTTTTTCCGATTGGTTATAATTTAAGTATATAATACGTAAAATTTATTATTAATGATTAATTTATTAATTAATGCTAACTATTTATTCAATAATTAGTTTTTACTGTGTTTTGTTCCCGAAAATCGACAAAATCAAAAGGAGCATGATACAAGAATCGTGAACTTTCAACCCCGCCCCCTTGAAAAATTCCTGTGTGCGCTACTGATACATGCTACTACATGCTTTCCCAATAGATGTGTCATACAAATGCATTCATGCTTTCCCAGTAGATGTGATATACAAATGTATACATGCTTTCACACTAGAGGAAGATAAAATTTTCAATAGAAAGACAATCTATAATATTGTTTCATTAAGGATTTTACGAAGTTTTTTCAGATTTTTGTATACATTTACGAAAAGCTTTATTAACGGAAAGGTGAATTAGAGCAACTCCAAATATGAATTGTAAGGCATTTGTAGGTGATAACCTTTCATGTTCTTAAAAAATAAATTCTTTGAATAGAATTTAATGCGTTGATATCTCAAGAAGTGACTGAGCCACCCCGAATTCCATCATCATACTACATAATAGGTTCAATCATAACAATATACCCAAATTTATAAAATTTTTAGTTAAATTTAGAAAACTACGATCTATTACAGTAGAACCAATTGATAAACTCTCTCTTTTTTAAAAAAGAATATATAAGGGAACTAGGAGAGAGCCGGTTGTCATTTATATATATAATTAACTTAAGATATTTAATAGAGTCGACAACGTCTATATATAGTTACGTTTCCTTTTAAAAATAGGTTTCTTGTGAAATGCCACACCACCAAATGCTGCGCACCTGAATACAACAGAATGAGTTTTTTCAAGTTATATCACAAATTTTTTTTATCTGACTAGAGATTTAGTAAACTATTGTACTGGTGTTAGTTTCCTAAGACCTTTGAGCCTTCCCTGTGGCAAATGGTCTACCAAAGCTTGAAATAAATGTTTTCCGAGCTTAAGTCTGGAACAGGGGTGGTGAACCTTTATGGGTCAACGTGCCATTTTTTCTAAACTGTTAATTGAGGTACAGACGTGCCGTGAAATAAGTTTGACTTGTGACTATTGGGAAAATATAATAAAACTAAGTACTAACAAATCAAAACTGTATTTATATCGAAAAAATACATTTTGCACCTTATAGTAGCAAATATTTAATTATACGTGTCATTAAAATTAAAGTAACATTAGTTTGATTTCTGCTGTTTCTGATTAGATGAAAATTAACTTATCTTAGAATTGCAAGAGGTTACTTTTAGCAAAATGCATGCTGAATTGGAGTCCTCTGTCAAACTGTTTCTAAGCGAATTTTTAATGCTATTCATCTCTGAAAATAGTGACTCGCTGGAGTGGGTACATGAAAATAGGGTTAAAATAGTACTATCCAGCTTCTCCAAACAGTTAAATGTGTCTGAAATTGAATTACATGTTTCCGAAATTTCATTATTAGCATTTTTATTTAAATTCCTTGTTAAGCTTTCTATTTCAATCAATTCCAACTTACTCCTTTTTTTTCAACACATTTTTGAATTCATCTTAAACTCTACTGTAAATTAATCGGTTGCATTTCAAAATTTTCAATTTCCAACCAATTGAATTGGACAAGTTCAGTATATTAAATGAAATCACATCAGGGTACATAAAAAAAAACTTGAACGTTTCCGATAATTCTTTGAACTGAGAATTTCTCACTGAAAACTGCGACCGATTTCTCGCGTTTGTTCGTGATACTTCACACTGAACTTTGTTATTTTTAATTAAAATGCAAGCCGTTTTGATCGGTAGCGTGCTCAAAATATTGCGTCACGTGCCATCAATGGCACGCTTTCCAGTGGTTCGTCATCCCTGCACTAGAAGGACGAACCAAGATCATTCTTCGAGGATGTGTGATTGATTGATTGAATATTAACGTCGCACTGTTCAGCTACACGAGGGCTTTTGGCGACGGACCACGTAATTTTGAACCATGGTCAAGTGACGCCGAGGATGTGTGAACCGATTATCAGAACATATGTGTTCCAATTGCTTAGGGTAACATTGTCCTTTCATATTGTTCAAGCTTTTGAAAACTAACTCTCATACAAATTTTACCAACAATATACTTTCTCTCGTTGCAACGCCTGACATTTTTCTGATTTCGAAAATTCTATTTCGATTACTTCATATTTGCTTACCTAATATCTTAAGAAGTATCTATTGTGTTAACTGAATATTTTCAACGAAAAAGGAATTGGAAATATTTAGAATTTTGTACAGAAATTAGTGAAATGAAAATATAAATTTTAATATAAAGGTTGAAACCTCTCTTTTTTCAGAATACATAGCTGTATTATATGCCAGTATACGCTTGCAACAAATTGTATTGATTATTGTTGTGAAAACTCTTTTCACACACTTTCTTTATTATAAAAAAAAGTAAAGCTAAAAAGAAATTTCTTATTGGGAGTCAAATATTTATAAATATTTTTTACTGGAAAGTAATGCTTATATTCCTTTGATTGTCCGTTAATTTTTTAAAATCCCTTTCCATTTGCTTATTTGCTAGATTATTTTATTTGATAACTTATTTTTAAAAAAAGAAAGTTTTAAATCATAAAAACATCTCAGGTTTTATGAACTAAAACCGTTATGTATTAAAAATCCTTGAATTCTTTATAAGAATTTAATCCAATATAAGTTTTTCTACAGCAGTCATAAATCACAGTATTATTACCATCATATATACATGCAGTGGTGTAACATACACCTCCGTAACCCCTGCGGTGAAGGGGTGGGGGGCTAGAATTCTAGGGAGCCCAAAACCTATGTCATGCTATGGTTTTGCAATCTTTGTAAGATCCAGATTGGGGCCCAAAACCTGACTTTGCAAGGGGGTCCATAATATTCTCCGTTGCGCCACTGTATAAGAAGAAAATATTTCTCTTTGACTATCATCAACTATTTTCTCCAGAAATTGTATTATCACACAATATCCAATTATCCAGTGGAAGGAAAATTTCTTAGTGAATTATATGAGTTTCTTATGTAAACTATTAGCTAACCCATATTTGGGATAGCTGAAGCTACATCCCCATTTTGTCGGGAAAAAACTTCACTATTCTTAATTAAAGGAAATTACAGGTAGCAAGCATGGAACTTCTTTACATAATTAATATGATTTAGATATGCTAACTGTCAGGCTCAATTGCATTGACAAAAAAATATTGCATATGCACAACATACATTGATCATACATAAATAAAATATATTAGGTATTATTTCCAGTAGAAAAAACAACTTACAGATTCTCTGATTCAGAAAAAGACTAGAAAACAATAAAAATATACTTTAAAACGAAATAAAACCTTTCGTGAGTTACAAAACGTATTTTTAATGCATTACAGATATTTTCTTTTTAAAAAAGAGCCTTTTTCATGAAATTTTTTGAAATGCAAATTTTAATACTTGATTTTATTTTGATTAAATCACAATTTATGGAAAGAATTGATGAAAAATTTACAAACTTTAATTTGTCGTTGTCGATATATATTCTTAATTATTGCCACTTCTTTTTTCTAACAAAAAGATAAAACCTTCTGAATTGTAACATACACCATTCGAGTTTGGAGATGGGTGTTTAATTGATTCTCAAGTCTTCAAAATCAAAGTAAAATAAACACGCTCACAACAATCACACACACACACAAAAACATTATTTTTCACAAACACTATACTCGAAGGAATTCCCTCCCTTCTCTTTCAAGCCTTAAAAGAGAAGCTCAATTGAATAACGCTTCCTTATCATAACATTTCACAGACATTTTACTGATTCCGTGATAAATTCATCGGGATTTTACACACATCATTGTTCTTCCCTATTGAATTGTTACTTTTTTTATAAAGGAAGTAACAATGTATCTCTCTGATTCCTTCTTTTCTTTTTCTTACAGATATAATTAAAACAGCAGTAGCCGAATAGTAATGATTGTGAACACGCGGCCAGTGTTATTTTTGTCAAGTTCTGTCTGAAGCACTTTAAATCTGTCGAGTTCTCAAGTTAACGTGGTCTGGAGTGAGTGAATATTAACGTCGCACTAATCAGCTACACAAGAGCTTTTGGCGACGGACCTCGTAATTTTGAACCATGGTCGAGTGACGTGGAAGACACCTGAGCCAAACTATGAGGTAACCAATAGCCTTTGTGTTGCATCTAAGAGTGAAGCTCATAAGTGATTACTTACTTTCTGAAGTGAAATAATCTGTTACGTGATAGATACTGTTATTTATACCAGAAAATTAAGTATAGTTAACAGTGGCAACTCCCCGCAACTCTCGCATCGCGGGGAGGCTCAGAATTATGGGGGTCCGAAAACCTGACTGACGCCAAGTAAGTATAGGGTGTTTTTTTAGAGGTATAGATCTTTAAATTGCAATAAAACAACGATGTATTATTCGATTGACATGAATTTTTTTTATTCGAAAGATAATCTTGTGGCATTACATTTTAAATATGATTTCTGGCATATGACTACCATGGCTGGCTCGGATGTAGTCCTATCTGGACGTCCAATTTTCGATGACTTTTTCCAACATTTGTGGCCGTATATCGGCAATAACACGGCGAATGTTGTCTTCCAAATGGTCAAGCGTTTGTGGCTTATCCGCATAGACCCATGACTTTACATAGCCCCACAGAAAATAATCTAGCGGTGATAAATCACAAGATATTGGAGGCCAATTCACAGGTCCAAAACGTGAAATTAGGCGGTCACCAAACGTGTCTTTCAATAAATCGATTGTGGTACGAGCTGTGTGACATGTTGCGCCGTCTTGTTGGAACCACAGCTCCTAGATATCATGATTGTTCAATTCAGGAATGAAAAAGTTAGTAATCATGGCTCTATACCAATCACCATTGATCGGTAACGTTGTGGCCTTCATCGTTTTTGAAGAAGGATTCCACCAGCCCATAAAGCGCACCAAACAGTCAGTTTTTCTTGATGTAACGGTGTTTCGACATAAACTTGTGGATTAGCGAAGAGAAGAGAGAAAGAAAGAGAGGAAGGAAGAGGGAGAGAGGAAAAAGAAAGAGGAAAGAGAGAGAGAGAAAAAAAGAAAGAGTGGGGGGATGTTTTAGTTGTGAAGGTTGATAATTACGAAAGTTAAGTTTACATCCCACACATCAAGAATGTGAGCGACGCCTTTTTGCTATAAAAATAAACATCTTTTATTTTCAACATTAACAAAACGATAGTCAACAAATTCGTGGAACATGGAAAACTGATTTTTTAATGCACGCAGCTTGAGCGCTTGATCGTAGTTAACTGCTTCGTATTTCCGGTGCAGAGTTATTTTAATAGCTTTGCGAATAAAGTCATTTTGATGAAAGCAGGATCGCCATAAGTGTAAGATGGAGATAAAGACGGAAAGAGGGGGAGGAAGAGAGAGGGAAAGAAAGAGGAAAAGAGAGAGAAAGACATAGAGAGGGAAGAAGAGAGAAAGAAAGAGAGGAAGGAAGAGGTAGAGAGGAAAAAGAAAGAGGAAAGAGAGAGAGCAAGATGGGGAGAAAGAAAGAGGAGAGATAGCAAAACGGAGAGAGAGAGAGGAGGAAAGAAAGAGAAGGAAAAGAGAGAGGGAAGAAGAAAGAAAGAGAGAGAAAGACGGAGAGAAAGAGAGGGAGGTTGGGAGAGAGAAGGAAAGAGAGCAAGACGGATATAAAGAGAGAGAAGAGAAAGTCGGATATAAAAAGAGAGAGAGAAGAGAGAGAGAAAGACGGAGAGAAAGAGAGGGATGAAGAGATATAGAAAGAAAGAGGAAAAAGAGAGAGAGACAGAGAGAAAGAAAGAGGAAAGAGAGTAGGGTTTGCAATCCAATGTTTTATTTTCAATCTCGGGATTTCGGGATTACATTATCCAAATCCCGGGATTAGGATCGGACTATTTACTTAAAATACTTACACATTAGCAAAGTTGAAATTGCATAATAAAACTGAAAGTATATATAATTAAAATTTGGTTTAATATTAATTTTATTGTAACAAATCAAAACAAAACTTAATTTATCATTAAAAAAAACTTAATGAAATTTTAAAAAAATATTTCTTCAATTCTTGTGTTTCTGTAAATAAGCTTTTAAAAAACATAGCTCGTCCATCGTTTCATCCCTCAAACAGCTTCTTATATTTGTTACAAATTGTTCTGCCAAAGAAAATGCTCATTCGGATTCTATACTAGTAGATGTTATCGTCATTAAATAGGAGTATGTTCTTTTAAGGTAATTACCATGTCTCCCACCATTTTCAAGAAAGAAACATTTCTTTTTGAATTTTTGATAACAGTTTCTCAAATCTAATAGGCTGCATTGATGCATTCCTCTATGTTTTTATCTAGTTTTGCTACACTTAATGGTTTCGTGTATAAATTGATCCAGTTATTGAATCGGAATATGAATCAATTTCATGTGTTATCTTATTTCAAATGGAAGATCCACCTGCATGAGCTGTTAGTAATGCAATGAGATTTGAAGTGTCTCAAATCTTTCAAGCAGGTCAGCATTTAATTATTAACATCATTTAATTGAAGAAGGAACTGTGACAAAATCTATCGTTGAAATGTTGCTTATATTATTGCGTAAGTATTGCAGTGAGCCACTTAGATCTGTGAGACGTTCTTCCGTTCGAGAAATGAGAGCTGCATATTTTTTTTAATTATTGCACTTATAATTGCATTAAAAAATTCTATGTGCATATTTCATAATCAAATATAAATTTTCTAAAAATTAAATTCTTAGAAAAATTTGATGAAAAAAAAATTTTTTTAATATACTTAAGACAAAAATTAAATCCTGGGATTAGTTATTTTAATCCCGGGATTTCGGGATTGGAAAAAACTCCGGGATACCGGGGCTACAAAACCTAAAGAGAGAAAGACGGAATGAAAGAGAGAGAAGGAGGTAACAAAAGAAAAACCAAACTCTCTTCGAATTCTTTCGAGAGTTCAGATATTTTATTTAATGGGGAAAGATAAAGTTTTAGGTTTCATTATAAAAAAAAAAAAATTGTGATATGTAAATATAACACAAATTCTTCGGAGAATCTCTGTTCTTCATTTTATTAAAGCTATTAAATATTTATGGTAATTTTTAATATTCAGTAATTTTGCATTATATTTAAAGCAAATTAGACGAGATAAAAAAAATGTGAAAATTCTAAACTTGAAGAGAAAACGAAGAATTATCAGAAAAATATTAATTGTTGTATTCCGATTTTTTATCAAGAGATACTCACAATTTTTTCTGCACTTAAAATTCCGTTATTGTAATCAGGAATAAATATATCTTTCAAAACCTTATGCAATAAGAAAATAAAAAGCAAAATACCGAGATGGAGAAATCTTCTTTCGTAAAAATATAAGTTAAACATTAACGAAATTTTTGAAGTGATAAAGTTGTTTTATAAAGTTATACACTGCTCGATAATTGCTAAGGACGGATCACAAATTGCTATGTAGCATAACATTAAGCTAGACATGAGACCTAGTAGGATAAAATATAGTTGCCACACTGTTCAGACATTAGAATAAAGAATATTTGTTGTTCTGGAAAGTACAAAAGCTGTGAAACATCTGAAAGAAAAAAAAAATGTTCATTTGATCTGCGTACGGAGAAATCGAACAATGCATCTAAAAGTCAGCAGGCACCTTAAAGAAAGGTATCAGTACGGGATATGTCCACCGTGGAGTGTGATGCAACATTCCACACGTCGTACCATACTTTGCACAACATTATCCAGCAGCTGTTGAGGAAATTTATCCCATTCCTCTGTGAGTGCACGGATGAGGGTGTTCTTGTTTGTCGGAGGATAGTTTCGACCAGCAACTTGCCTCCCCAAAGCATCCCACACATTTTCAATGGGGTTTAGATCTGGAGAACGCGCTGGCCATACGAGACGTTGAATACCCTCGCTGTCTAGACAATCCTGAACAGCGAGTGTTCGATGACATGTTGCGTTGTCGTCCATAAAAACAAATTTATCACCGACAGCACTACGGAAAAGACGAACATGATGAAGTAGAACTTCATCAATGTATCGTTGGCCCGTCATAGTCCCATTCGCAACCACATGTAGGCGCGTGCGACCATTGATCATGATGCCGGCCCACACCATGATACTGCATGTCGGATATCGGTCCTTTTCCTGGATATTTTCTGGACGATAAGCAGTACCACTCTCGCGCCAGATCAGTTGGCTTCTACAATCCGATGACAGACTGAACCTACTATCATCTGAGAATAGTACGCATGCCCAGTCCTGTTCAGTCCAATTGTGATGCTCACGACACCATTGCAAACGGGCAGTACGGTGCTGTCTGGTCAATGGGACACACACAACAGGTCTGCGTGCGTATAGTCCTCCTCCCCTCAAACGTCTGGCAACAGTTTTCGGGAGATCTGCTTTCCTGAGGCAGCAAGAAACTGATTTGGCACCTGCTGAGCTGTGGTGCGCCTGTTCCTTTTTGCTGATAGGACGATATATCTGTCTTCTGCAGGCGTCGTACTTCTAACACGACCTCCCCGTGCCGTCTACTACACATTCCAGTAGTTTTAAATGACTTCCACAGCCGTGAAACAACGCTGTGAGCGATGTCGAACTCCCTGGCAACATCTGTTATTTTTCGCCCTTCTTCGATCTTTCCAATAATTCGGCCACGCATAAAATCATCTATGTGATGTCGGGAAGACATGCCAAAAATTTTAAGTTCGTCTATTAAATCTTTCCTGTAAAACTTTGACTTGAAACAACAACTGTCCACACGCGTCAAAACCTTTAAAGCTCTTATGAACGCTATCACGTGATGAACAGACGTGGGAAAAAAAATTTGCATACTCATACTTCTTACTAATATCCCGCACTTATTCTAATTTTCCACATTTTGCTTCCTTTCATTTTGTGGTTGCTATGGATGATAGTGTTATCCGTCCTTAGCAATTGTCCAGCAGTGTATTTTCAGTAATAGATTATTATATGCATTTCATTGATGAAGTTATCACAGCTTATTTTTAATTTTACCGTTTTATCAACACATATTTTTTTTTTTTTCATTAACCTTAGAATTTAGAAGATATATATATATATATATATATATATATATATATATATATATATATATATATATATATATATATATATATATATATATATATATATATATATATATATATATATATATATATATATATATATATATATATATATATATATATATATGTAAATTCTTTCATCTCTTCAAAAAACATCGAATATTTTTTAGCGAAGTTTTCTTTTCTTTGAATTTTCTTCATGTATAACGCAATATTTTTCAAACTTTAATAGCTGAAAAGACTTTTAACATGACTGAAAGTATTAAAATATTTTTTTTTCTGAAATCACCCATTTAAAAGGCATCTTACCTTATTTTAATTAACTAATATCTCGATTCCGAAAAAGTGAAGTAAAATTAGAAGGCAAGTTATCGATTCATTTCCTTTCGTTTGGTAATGTTATTTTCAATTTTGTTAGTAAATGAGATCCATTTTAAAAACATTTTTCCGTTGGAAAATTGCTTTTGCCTCCACGATTCTTTATACTTTTGGAATTAACAACATTTCAATAGTTATATTTGACAAAACTTTTTAATTTGTTTCCTTCTTACAAAAAGCTTCATATTTTACCGTGAAACATAAAAAATATCCCTTTTGCATTAATCTGATATGTAGCATGTTTGCTGAATGTTTATAGATTCTAAAAGTTATCGCGACTGCAAAATGATAG
Source organism: Trichonephila clavipes (assembly GCA_019973935.1). Classification (NCBI taxonomy): domain Eukaryota; kingdom Metazoa; phylum Arthropoda; class Arachnida; order Araneae; family Nephilidae; genus Trichonephila; species Trichonephila clavipes. The sequence goes on along the minus strand of BMAU01019196.1, from coordinate 381,268 downwards.
AAGCCACAAAACAGTACGAAATTTTGTTGACATTGAAACGTATTTCAATTTGGAAGTGTACAATTTGAGATATTTTCTCTAATACTCGTATAAAGGGATAGCCTTATAAATTGCTATAAAGTTGAACTATATCAATTAGCTACACTTATGTTGGCTTCGACTAACAAACTGACAGTACAGAATATTCAGACTACAGAAAAACCTCTTTATATATAATATCCAGAAAGTATAAGGAAAGTAATATCTTCTATTCCATACTGATATCACATTGGAAACATTTGATGTACCAAGCAATATGACACTTTTGGTTTTAACGTTCTAAAATTATCTCGAATGAATACATTTTAAAAGCAAATCAGCAAATATCCATCAGTGCTTTTTAGAATTGTAATTTCTATAAAGTATGCTTCCAGCTATACCAACCATCTTGAGTTGACAGCAATCCTTTTTCCCGCATTTGAAACTAAGAATGACAGGAGAAAAAACATCTAACAATGATGCGACACAGAATTTTATTTCAATTCAGTTCTTTAAGGGAGTAGCAAAGCGTATGTCTATGGACCATCAGATAGATAGTTTAAATAATATTCCAAAGTCAAGTTTACTGTTTTAGTGGAAGCCCTCTCGTGAGGTTGGTGGAAGGGGAAGAGATGTGGGAGGCCCCTTACCACCACCTAAAGGTGTTCTTCCTGAAAATCTCGAAGTGGAACTGAGCCAAATCATACTGTCACCTACATGGTGCTCAAGGCTACGGATAACGACAGGCCTACAACTAGCCCCCTTGCCATGATGAATTTCGTGGGCCTCATACTGTCAATCGCGCGCGGGTGGGATGAAAAATAACTGTTTTCAGTTCCTGTATGTAATGGTATTATTAGAAAATAGGAACCCTTTTCAAGATCAAAAGCTGTAATAAATATTATAGTTTTTGTTCATATTGAATGGGGGCATAAGGGCATTCACCAAAAATGTTCGTAAAATTTTTACATTTTACATGAAGAAACCACCACATCAGGATTTTATTTTTCTGAATGAACAGCAAATAAATGAATATATATGAAAACACATGTGTATAAGATTTTTCAGAACAACATTATTCCCAAATTATTTAAAATTGAATCTCATTTAAATAAAGGGAGCATTTTTTCATAAAAAGGTTTTAAAAATTGGAATTGAATTTTATTGTAATTATCTATATATATAATTATATATATATACAGTAAAACTTCGTTAAGACGCTCTCGTTTAATACGCTTTCCCGCATAATACGCTTTTTTTTGTCGGTCCCTTGAATTTTCCTATGCTAATGCACATAAAATCTACTCGGTAAGACGCTCTGTTTTGTTGGATAATACGCTCTTTTTCCCCTCTGACAGACCGCAAACTTTGAACTGATAAGAAAAAAAGTCAAGGTCGCATTTTCTCTCTACTCTACTAGGGAGGGATGGGGGTGGCGAAGTGGGGAAGCGCGCATTTGTTTTCCAAGAAACCCTCTCTCCGCGCTAATGCTACATGAGTCACCCTTCAGTTTTCGCCGAGCTATAGAACGGTTTATTATTGCTTAGTTGTTTGTTCGAACCGCTGTATCACGTTTTTGTGAAATTGTGAAGTGTTTTACAATGGCAAGTGCTTCCAGTGGTCCCAGTGGCATTAAGCGAAAAGCTTTATCAATTTCTGATAAATTAAACATTTTAAAAAAAGTACGATGAAGGGTGTAAAGCAAATAAGAAACAAAAAGAAATTGCCGAAGAGAACTTGGCATTGCTCCTTCTACATTGAGAACGGTGTTGAAAAGTAGAGTTGATATTGAGAAAAACGTCGGTGGAACCAAACGACAAAAACTGAAACACGCAAAGCACGAGGATTTGGAGAAAGTGTTAGTGGAATGGTTCCAACAAAAAAAAAAAAAAAAAAAGCTCGCAGCAATAATTACCCATTGAGCGGAGGTGTGATCATGGAAAAGGCCAAGGAAATAACCTCTCATCTCAACATTACCGATTTTTGTGGATTGACTGGGTGGCTTGACCGATTCCGTAACAGACATGGCATTGTTTACCGGCAAATTTCTGGGGAGGCTGAAGCTGTTAATGAGGACGATATTTCTTCATGGAAAATAATGTGTTGCCTTCATTATTGCAAGACTACGCGCCTGAGGATGTCTACAAATGCCGACGAATTCGGCCTTTTTTTAAACTCATGCCTGACAAGTCCTTCGTTTTTAAAAACGAAACATGCCATGGTGGAAAACTGAGTAAAGAGAACGTTTGACAGTTTTGGCTTGTACAAATGCTACTGGCACTCATAAGATAAAGTTGGTTGTGATTGGAAAAAGTCGTTCTCCTCGTTGTTTTAAAAATGTACGATCTCTACCATGCGATTACCTATCTCAAGCTCGATCTTGGATGACAGGAGATCTGTTTAAAAACTGGATTCATCAGTTGGATGCCATTTTTGGCAAGCAGAAAAGAAAAGTTATTCTTTTTGTTGATAACTACCCTGCACATCCAAAAGACATCCCTACCACAAACATAAAAATCGTTTTTCTGCCACCTACTGCCACATCCAAGTTGCAGCCCTTAGATCAGGGTATTATCAAAGTGGTCAAGCAAAAGTACAGAAAAAAATTAGTCCAGCGGTACTTGAGAGACATGGAGGGAGAAAATCCAACCAAAATTAATCTTTTAGACTCTATTTATTTTATTACTGCTGCTTGGGATGACATTGACCCACTCATTATTAAAAACTGTTTCCGGAAGGCGGCATTCAAATTTTCAGACGAGCCAAATACCACCGACAATATCATATCAAATATCACAGAAACTGAGGAAATTCTCCAAAATTTCCCAGATTACGCGGCAGTGGATGATGCCTAATAACGAGCAGCACTCGCACACTCGGTGACATTATCGCCGATTCTCTCTCGCTCACCACCTCTGACCCTGTGGGGAGTGAGAGAGAAAATAGTGACTCAGAAGAAGAGGACGACCATTTACCAACTCCTTCAGTTTCTGCTGGGTTGCAAATCGTGGGTGAGCTCAGAAAATTGATTTCTACCATGGAAAATGCAGAGGACATGCTAACTTATGTTAACAGAATTGACAACTTCCTTTCCACACACGCAACCAAGAACCTGAAACAAAGTACTCTTGACAGGTTTCTCTCTGGTCAGTGATACATATTATTGATGTGAGTATTCATAACATTCCTGTACGAGTATTAAGAATGAAAATATATTTTACGTACGGATTTTGCATTATGTTTTGTTTTTTTACTTTTCCCGATAAGACGCTTTTTCCCGTTTAAGACGCTCTTTAACGTCGGTCCCCTGAAGAGCGTCTTAACAGAGTTATACTGTATATATATATACTCAGGAACATTGAAAATAGCGACCCAAGAAGAAAGCCTCGGATTGAAATGAAATTTAATACACATAATGACACAGATGAGAGATTCACTTGATCTCAAAAACAAGACAATTAAACGAATACAGGGTGTGCAACGACACAAAAACTGCGCAACTTCAATAGCGCGTTGGACCACCTCCAGCTGCAATACATGCCGCCACACGGTCCGGCATTGTGTTGATTAGACACCTTATGTTGTCCTGAGGCAGATGGGACCACAAATCTTGAACAACCAACTCTAAATCATGTACAGAGTGACACGATGGCATCTGCCATTTTAGCTGATTCCACACGTGCTCTACAAGGGACCAATCGGGGGAGCGGGCCGGCCATGGAAGAGTCTGAAAATGTCGTAGGAAGTCTTGAGCAACTCTTGCTGTATGCGGACGAGCATTATCTTGCTGGATAATTGCCCCTGGGAGACCATTTAGGAAAAGTCCTACATGGGGTCGAAGAATATCATCAACGTAACGCTGGTCCGTTAAGGTTCCACGCATCACAATTAAAGTGGACCGGCTATCATAGGCTATGGCCCCCAGACCATTGCACCAGCTGTGCGGGCAGTGTGACGTAGAACAGTGTGGGGGGAATTGTACCGCTTACCAGGGCGCCTCCACACCCATACACGGTTATCATCTGTCCCCAAAACAAACCAGGATTCATCACTAAACACAGACTTTTGCTAATCTGTGACATTCCACATTGATCTGGCTTGGCACCACTGTAGACGCAGTTGCCGATGTTCCGGTGTTAAAGGGAGTGCACGGAAAGGGCGCTTGGATTTAAGATTTGCTTCTGCAAGGTGTCTGGAAATAGTTTGTGGAACAATTGCTACGCTTACTGTGGGGTCCACAAGTGCTTGCCGCACGATCCTTCGATCATCTGTCCTCGTGGTCTTCCTGTTCGCTCCAGACCCGGTTTTCCGCACGTGGGTACCACCTCGTGTGCACTGCTCCCAACAATTTCTAACAGCACACTCCGAACGATCCACCTGGCCAGCAACACGGCGCGTCGACCAGCCTGCGGTTTTCATCCCGATGATCAAGCCTCCCTCAAACTCGCTTAGCTGTGAGAGATGTCTTCTAGCACGTTTACCTGGCATGTTTCGCTTACCAAAGTCTTCCTACAATCGGCGGGTAATCGTCACGTTTATGAATCGTCGAATTTGTGCTGGCTTGTATAGCACCCTCTTCCTGATTGTAGCGCCTCCTCGGCGTGTATGAGCATGCGTATTGGCACAAAACTTGGATCATTTGCATATCACATTACGCTGTACTTATTTGCAAAGTTACGCGATTGTACTTAGCTTTCTTCTTGGGTCGCTATTTTCAATGTTCCTGAGTGTATATGAAGTATATATATACTTCATACCATAGTTTTAATATCATTGTAGTGTTCGCATAAGACATGTGCACTCTTTAGGACATGTATTTGAAATATAACACATTATTTGTAATAACATGGGTTAATGTAATTTTGTTACTGAAAATTAGGGTAGCTAATATTTTTACTTAATTAATTGAATTGTACAATAAAATTGAATAATTAATTGCAATGAATAATTAAATATATTTAAGGAATTCATAATTGAAAGCATTAAATTAATTTCAATATAAATTAATATAGAATTTTTTGCTTACGAAGCATTAGCACCAAAATTGGGCTCAAGAATTCAGGATGAAGCGATAAAGTGAACTTAAGAAATGCAAATTTTTCGAAGTAGGAACATATCGAATAAACATACGAGGCAAAAAATAAAAATTATTTTAAATTAATAAACAGCAATCTGAATCTTAAAAATACAAATTATTCTAAGCGAAGTATAATGAAACACATTTAATTTCGAATCTAACATTAAAGTTCGAATTTATCGCTTAGAGACTCCAAGGCTTTTTTTTCGTTGCCTAGAAGGGGCGTAGCTACCATCGTATCAGCCGTATCAATGATACGGAGCCCTCAAACTTCAGGGGCCCCAACATGTGTATAAGCAAAATATCCTAAACTATTAAGAAGCTTCAAAACAAGTGCCCCAGAGAAATTTTGATACCGGGCCCACTCAGGAGTAGCTACGCCAGTGCATTTTCAGTAGTATTCCATCTCTTCCAAATATTGTTTATCATAGCAACCTGAGAAAGTTTAGACCACGGCATTTTCAAAACAGGAAAAAAATTAATGAAAATGCTTCTAAGTTATATAAATTATTTTTAAAAAACGAAAATTGGCTTTGAAATCAATCTTAATTAAATAACTATGAGAACTTAAAAAACTCAAAACACATAATCAAACAGAAATGATTTTAGTATTAAAAATTGAAATTAATAACAATTCAATTTAAGAGTGGAAAAATGCTTTAAAATGAAACCGAAAAATCAAAACTCAGAAAACTTCAAATATTTTAAAGATGTAACCCCCCGTAGTTTAAACTCTTCTCATATGAACAGTAGAAAGACTATCGCGCCCTCTAGCGGCTAGAACAATCTTCAGTAATGGCCAAGCTTCGGAACTGTAAGGACGTACGAGCATGCGCTCCCCGATCCCTTTCAATTCTATTGTAACTGTTAGTTCTCTAATTATGTATGTAAATGTTTGTGTTTTGTCTAATAAACGTGTTTAATTAACTAGTGGACTTAATTAAGAACCCCTTCCCCGCGTGTCCCTTTATTACATTGGGTCACACCCCTTATAAAGACTAATTTGTTATCAGATCCGAAATTTAGCGGCAAGGTTCCCAATGATATGAGCCACAAGAAAATGCCGAAAGAAAAAAAAAACGGTCTTATTGAAGTTTCCAAGGGAGGGAGACTGTGTAACCTTGAAAGAAGTTAAATGAAAAGAACCGTATTGTGTGTTTAGATTTCCTTTTTCCAGGGTAAAGCAATTGATAGATTTTCCAAGAAATTCATCTTAATGTCATTTTGATTGCAGTGGAGTATGCAAGTAAAAAAAAAGGTGCAGATATGAAAAAAATAAGTTGTTTCATTTGTATTTTACCAAAGTAATTTCTTTTTAATGGAATGCAATTGCCCTATGGATAATATTTAAAATTGCATCAAAATAAATGTTCTCTTACAAGGAGTGTGCAAGGTGTTGGGGTCACAGATCAAATTTTGTAGGATGGTAGATTTAGTTTCCCTGTTCAAAAAGATGTATGGTTTTATGGCCACTACTCAATAATGTTTTAGATCCGGAGGCGCAACAATTTGAATTGCCTAAGGAGCAGGGGAGGTTAAAAACAGCCATGCTGCGTTTTTTTTAATGTGATTTCCTGGTAACACCTTATATCTCTTAGAGTTTCATGAGTTGGAAAAGTTTGAAGACCTCTGCTGGAAGATATTTAACATTTTTAAAGAATAAAGTAACATTTATAACACAATTTTAACTTATAAGCGTAAAACGAAATTTATTATTTCATATGAGATAATAGATATATTACGGTAGAAAAAAAGATTATGGATAAATTGGAAACAAGTAATATAATTTTTTCTTTCATACGGATCAGTAGATATATTACATTAGAAAAGCAATTTTATTAAAGAATCGGTAACAAGTAATACAGATTTTTTAAAGTCAAATCCTACTTAGGTCAACAAAGAAAATTTTATTTTAGTTACTTTTTGTTAAATAATTATAATTAATATAAATATGTATATACATATGATATATAGAATCACAATATTAAGTGGCAAAATTGAAAGCGATGTTTCTTTCTATGTATGGTATTGGACTATTATTTTTAACACCCTTTTATAAGCTTCACTTGTACACAACGGAATTTTTGAACTCAATTTTTACCCACTTAAAAAGGTCAGATTAATTCCAAATTTTGCTCACTTGTCCAGGGCCGAAGACAATACAATAATTTACTAATTTTATTCCATTGCCCTGATCAGGATAATCAGGAATAACGATTTCCCATTTTCAGATCCCATCTCACATCTGGCGACTAATTTCAATACCATTTCCAGGTTTGGCGACTAAAAGATTAAGTTACAACTTAGTTCAATTAACTATAAAAGAGTGTTTTTTTTTCAATTTTTTTAAACTACAATTTTATTGTTCGTTATATTAATTCATTCATAAATCACATTCTCAGAAATTAAGCCAGCCCAGGTGGGATTCGAACCCATGACCTTTCGATTACAAGTCCATTGTGCTACAGGGACATAACAAGCGGTTTTCCTTTTTATATATGATGTTAGACTATTATTTTTGTGTTACTTTTTATTCGTTTGTTAAATTTAACTGATGAATTAATAATTCAAATGCAGTATTAAAAACAAGTGTCATCCACTACAACTTGAATGGATAAATTGAAAGTATTTTATAACGATTAAAAATTTGAACAAGATATATATAGAGAGAGAAAGATTGTGAACTAATAGTAGGAATTGAAAAACGGAGAAAACAATAAAATTAGCATGTTTACTTATCATTTAAGTAGCTTGTGAAGTTTTAGTTACTACTTCGAAGGTAACATAGTTTTAATCCATGTTTTGATCAATATTTTAAAAATTATTTGCTAGATTTGTACAAAATGGATGGTCACTATGAAATGACACCTTATTCGTAATTCGAAACAATTACTCAGTAATAATAAATGCATTTTGTAAGCTTAAATTAATTTGAACTAAACGTGATGAATATAAAGATATAATTACTATACTAGAGAGGTATGATTGTATGAAACATTTGAGACCATTTTTTTCTTGGTTATATAAAAGCATAGATCCTATTTCTATAAACCTACAGCATGCAAAAATTGACCCACGAAAGGCAGGTATTCTGTTAAGTAATCTTCTGAGTAGACTAGAACTTATAAGAAATCAAAATTCATTCAGCGAGTCCGGAGATTTTGCAAATGAATGGAGTGTAATGCCATGCTTTCAGAAATGAAAAAGAAGAAAGTACTTTTTTTGTTGAGTTCAGAAGACGAGAGCATTTTAGATCCTGAATCGTTTTTCGAAGTCAATGTGTATTATTGCTGCTTAGACCAAACCCCACAAAAAAGTCAGTTTCCTTGATCCAGCAATATTTTCGAAATCTTACAACCGGATAAACACTTATCCTTTTCAAACTAAGAAATAAAAATGGCCGCAAAATTAGCTATTGAATATGATAAGTACTTAACACACAGTACCTATGAACAATTAAGTGCTTTAGAAAGCTGTTTAAACTCCGAAATTGAGAAAATCCATTCTATCAAAAATCAAGCAGGATTATTGCTTCTTAATTTCAGTAGCCTCATATCCAGTTTCCTGGATGTAATGATAACACGCCTACTATTTTATACCCTTCCTGTCACAACTGCGACAACTGAAAGTTTTTCTAAGCTAACAATTATTAAAAATCATCTTAGAACTTGCATAGGCCAAAACTGGTTTCCGGACTAAATAATACTGTCAATAAAAAGAGATGAACTTGAAAAAATAAATCATCTGTTATGGATATTATTATTGTTAGTTCTGTTAATGAACAGCGCCCTCTAGCGGCTTGTAAAATAAAACGTCAGTGTATATGTGTAACACTCACTCCGAGAGGTAGTGTACGGAGTAGAGAAATTAAAGAGATCACAGTCCACTGCTAGTGTTGTTTTTTGTGTTGAGTCAATTCATGGTCCGTCTCACCGGAGGTAAGCGACCGAATGGAAAAGTGTAATTGTGAAACCGTGGATTATCAAAATTCACAGTGAAAAAAAAAAGTGATCTCCAAAGTGTGAATAGAGACCGATAGCGAAACCGAAACGAGCGGCGTGAAACAGCGATCTGAGGAGGTAGGTGCAATTAATTGATCCTTCTATTAGTGTCCTTAATTCATAAATATGTCTTTAAATAAATTAAGGAAAGACGAGTTAAAAATCGTTGCGGAAGAGTTAAATTTAACTGTACCAGAAGGAGCAAAAATCGCTGACTTAAAAAACTTAATTGTAAATAGTGACGTTTACAAAAATGATAAAGAGTTAGTTCAATCTGAATCGATTATGCTTTGGCGGAAATTAAAATTAAGAGATTGGATAGTGAAACTAAATTAGAATTTGAACGAGAATTAAATTAGCGCAATTGCAAAAACAATTAGAGCTTGCAAATATCCAGAAGAATTTAATTGAAAATTCCGATATTCAAAATCCGAGTGTTTTTGAAACTGCCACCAATATTAATGTTGAGACTTTGTTAAAGTCCGTGAAAACTTTAACAATACCAGTACCTTCAAGAGTGGAGTCATATAATTTATTTTTCCAGTCGCTTGAAAAAGCATTCAAAATAAGAGAGGTTCCCGAACAATTTAAATGCGAAATTCTTTTAAATATTCTAGGTGAAAGAGTTAATAATTTACTAGTTCATGTTTCCGAAGAAGAATTAAATAATTATAGTAAGCTTAAAGATTTAGTATTAAAAGAATTTTCTCCCACACCACAAGAATGCTATAATAGATGTCAGAAAGCGCAAAAATTAAGTTCAGAGAGTTATGTGCAATTTGCATCACGATTATGCGCGACATTTGAGTATTATTGTCAGCTGCGCAATGTGAATGATTTTAAATCATTGTGTGAATTAATTGTATCGGATAAAATAATGAACACACTCGACAGAGAATTATTGTCTCACATGAATATAAAACAGGGAGAGAAATATTTTAAACCCCATGAGTTAGGGCGTGAGTGCGATATATATTTGTCATCGAAAGGCAAAATTAAAAATGAGATATTTTCTAAGCCCTTTTGTGAAAATGCCAAGCGTTTCAGTTATAATAAACAAAACAAATTTAATGCTAAAATACCGCGAGATGCATCGAATGTATTTTTTCCGAGTTAAAAAATGATAAATGTGTATTGTGTAAAAATAATGTCCATGCTTTACAATTTTGTCCACAATTTAAAATGTTTTCTGTAAACGAAAGAGTAGAATTTGTTAAAAATAATAGACTTTGTTTTAAATGTTTTTCACCTCAATGCAGCGTTAGAAGATGCCGATCAAAAAATTGTTTCTGCTCTAAGCCGCATAACAAATTATTACATTACCCCAGAGAAATGAAAGGAAATTCATTCTTCCCCCTGGAGACGATGACAGAGGTTAAACAGGATGTGCCACAATTCGCCTTGAGTGTAAATGCTGAATCTTTCGTTCCGAAAGTAGACAAAACACAGATCGTGGCAACGGCGTGTTTTAAAAACAAATGCCTTTTGAGTACTGCTTTAATTCTATAGTGAAAGATAAATATTCAGAATGGCAGACATTTAGAGCCTTGTTAGACTCGGGAAGTGAAACTTGTCTAATTTCAAATGAGTGCACGAATAAATTACGACTTAAGACCGAAAAAATAAATACATTAATCTCGTGTTTAAATGATGCTTCTATGGTAGTAAATGGGTGTGTTAAAGTGGCGATTGCTAATCAAAATAAATCTTTCGAAAGGGAATTGGATATGCTCGTAGTTAAAAAAATCACTGAATTTATTCCGCAGAAAGCGTTAGAGATAAATTCTGATTTTTCTAATTTTGCGGAATTAGCAGATTTTAAATTTAATGTTCCCGGCAAAATTGATTTATTATTAGGTGCAAATATATTTTATGAGTTATTGAAGCCGGAAAGAATTAAAATAAAAGATTCGCAATTACTGTTAGTCAACAGCGTATTTGGTTATATAGTAACGGGTAATTTAGATTCAATAAATGAAACTAAGGTTCACTGCGGTTTGATTCGTGATGAGGACTTGAATAAAAATTTAGAAAAATTTTGGAAATTAGAGGAGGTAGAGGAATCAATAGTTAAAAATAAAGAAAGGCTAATTTGTGAGGAACATTACGCGAATACTCATTTTAGAACTAACGAAGGTAAATATGTAGTATCTATGCCCTTAAAAAAGGAACCCTCGTGTTTGGGTAATTCGAAAGACATAGCCCTCAAACGACTTGGATCGCCGTGGAATCGCTTAGCTAGAGATAAAAATTATTTAAATTTATATCGTGAATTTTTAAGAGATTATGAAAGACTGGGTCACATGAAGGAAGTGACTAACGAAACTGAACCGGAAGTCGCATATTACGCTACCCATCATGGAATTTATCGTCCAGAAAAGTCCACAACAGAACTTAGAGTTGTCTTTAACTGTTCTTCGTTAACTGATAATGGAATATCTTTAAATGACATTCAATATAATGGAGGAGTGATACAAGAGGACTTATATGCGCAAATGCTCAGGTTCAGAACTTACACGTATGCATTTATAGCAGACATTAAAATGATGTATCGAACTATATTAATTAACCCTAAACAGCGTAATCTGCAGAGAATCGTTTGGTGTGAAAGTGAACATGAATCACCCAAAATTTACGAACTTTCAACTGTTACCTATGACACTGTAAGTGCTCCCTACTAAGCACAGAGAACTTTAACCCAATTGTCGATGGATGAAGAGGCTAACTTCCCTATAGCAGCTTCCGTTTTACGGAACAACTTGTATATGGACAATGTCCTTTGTGGTGCTGCAACGTTAGAGGAGGCAATTGTTCTCAGACAACAATTAAAAGGAATTTTGAAAAGTGCTGGAATGGAGTTGCATAAACTTTGCGCCAATCACGAGAAATTGTCACCGGATTCCGAACAGAATTACAATTTTGCAACTTTAACAGAGACGAAAACGTTAGGAGTGTCGTGGAAGCCGAACCTAGATTGCTTTTTGATTAAAGTGAAAGTCTATTTGGACAGTTCTTATACTAAAAGAGACGTCTTGTCTACTATTGCCAAGATCTTTGATCCTGTTGGACTGATGGCACCAGTAATTTCCAAAGCAAAGATTTTCCTCCAGCGTTTGTGGAGAAGCAAATTGGAATGCAATGACCTTCTGCCAGCTGAAGAATATCGAGAATGGCAACAATTCCTAGTATCTTTAGAGAATATCAACAATATAGAGATACCAAGGCGTATTCTTGTCGCTTTTCCAGAAGTTATTGAGATCCATGGCTTTGCTGATGCCTCAGAGCGGTGCTACGGTGCAGCAGTTTACTGCAAATCTAAAAGTTTGAAAAGTGAAACTTTAGTTCGGTTAATCACAAGCAAATCGAGAGTAGCGCCTATTAAAAGCCTGACAATTCCCAGACTTGAATTGTGTACTGCAGTGCTATTGGCAAAACTTGTGAAAAGAGTTGTAGCTGCTTTACAACTAGAAACTGCTGAATTATATCTTTGGTCGGATTCGATGATCGTCTTGGCGTGGCTTCGAAAGGAACCGATGGACTTAAAGACCTTTGTTCAAAATAGGGTTGCCAAGATACAAGAACTCTATCCTAATCAGTTATGGAGACACGTACCGTCTGATCAAAATTCTGCAGACTTAGTCTCCCGAGGAGTAGATCCTGATAAACTTTTGCAACAAAACTTATGGTTTAATGGACCAACATTTCTTTCAGGTGATGATGACTATCCAAATCGAACTATAAACTGTAGAGAGAAACTAGGTGAATATAATTCAGAACTGAAAAACTGTGTTAATGAACAAATTGAAAACTTTCAATCGGTGCTTAATATTCATGTTAATGTGATTTTTTAAACGACCTTCTTAATCTAAGCAATAATTATATAACTATTTTACGTGTATTAAGTTTTATTTTCAGGTTCGTGGAAATTTAAAGGGAATAAATAAAGTGGCTGGTCCACTCACGACAAAAGAATTTGAGAAAGCTGAAACATTTCTGGTAAAAAAAGTGCAAGAGCAAGAATTTTCCAGTGATATTAACCATCTTAAAAGTAAGGGGAGTGTGCTACCAAACAGTAAGTTAAAGACATTGAATCCCTTTTTAGATGACAACGGTGTCTTAAGAGTAGGAGGACGATTGTGTAACTTAGAGTTAAGTTTCGATAAAAAGCACCAGATAATTTTACCAAAAAATAATAGATTAACTTTAATAATAATAGAATATTTTCATAAGAAATATTTATACATGTGGGAACTGTATCTTTACTGAATCATATTCGGGAAAAATTTTGGCCGTTGAATGGTAGGTCAATGTGCAGAAAAATTGTATATAAATGTATTGTATGTTTTAAAGCGAAACCAGTTGTGTCAACTCAAAGTATGGGTAATTTGCCAAAAGAGAGACTTATTACTGATTATCCATTTAATTGTTCAGGAGTAGATTTCTCTGGTCCTTTTTTCATTAAAAATAAAGGACAACGTAAAGGAAATTTGTTTAAAGTGTATATTTGTATTTTTGTGTGTTTTGTGTTTAAAGCGGTACATATTGAGTTAGTATCAGATTTAACATCGCAAGCATTCATTGCCGCGTTGAAAAGGTTTATGGCTCGAAGAGGCAAATGTGCAAAACTGTTTTCGGACAATGGTAAAAATTTCGTCGGAGCTAGCAATGAAATTAAAAAACTCCTTGAAATAGTCAGAAAACCAGACGAAAAATTAGCTAATTACTTAGCAGCAGAAGGAATAGAGTGGAAATTTATTCCCACGAGATCGCCCAATTTTGGAGGTCTTTGGGAAGCGGCCATAAAGTCATGTAAATATCACTTAAAAAGAGTTGTGAATGGAATTAATTTAACGTACGAGGAACTACTTACGGTCACAGTACAAATTGAGGGAATTTTAAATTCTCGACCGCTGTGCCCCCTATCAAACAATGATGATGATTTCCAAGTGCTTACACCAGCTCATTTTTTAATTAATAGGACTTTAAATTTGCTAGAAGAGCCTAATTTGACAAAATGTAAAGAGAGTAATCTCAAAAAGTGGCAAAAAATAACTAAGATAGTTCAATTAATGTGGAAATTTTGGAGTCGTAATTACTTGAATGAATTACAACAGAGAGGAAAATGGATGTTTGAAAAAAATAACGTTAAAATTGGAGACTTGGTTTTAATAATTGAAGAAAATTTACCAACATATAAATGGGCATTAGGTAGAATCGTAGAATTGTATTATGGCGAAGATAAAAAAGTGCGTGTTGTAAAAATTAAAACTCAGTATAGTACATGTAAAAGAGCCATATCAAAAACTTGTGTTTTACCAATGGAAGATCCTTAAATATAATTTGAATTTTTCATATAGTGTACCATTGGTAGTGTGTAAATTTGCTCATTGTTAGTAAAGTGATTTTGTATTTGTATAAAAAAAAATTATTGTTATTTGTGAAATCTTGCATTTATATAATGATTTATGTAATTGTATTTCTTCAGAATTGTCAAGTGTTGAATGTGTAAAGTGTTCTAGATGTAACCAATATGAATGTTAATTTAGTAACAATGATTGCATGGTTAAACCAGTGCAATGTGGGGCGGTATGTTAGTTCTGTTAATGAACAGCGCCCTCTAGCGGCTTGTAAAATAAACCATCAGTGTATATATATATATATATATATATATATATATATATATATATGTGTGTGTGTGTGTGTGTGTGTGTGTGTGTAACACTCACTCCGAGAGGTAGTGTACGGAGTAGAGAAATTAAAGAGATTACAGTCCACTGCTAGTGTTGTTTTTTGTGTTGAGTCAATTCAATTATAAATGCGTTTACCGAAGAAAAAAAAAATCGAGAAAAGCACTGATTTAAACAACTAAGTTAATTCTTAAATAATGAAGTTTTTTAATACATTATGTCTATGTATATTTATTTTGACACTTTCAAATAAGTTTTATCAATGCATCATTTTTATTTATATTCCAAAAAGAGCCCCCACAGAATTTTTGATACGGGCCCCACTCGGGGCTAACTACGCCAATGTTGCTTAGTCTTTTGACTGATACTCTAGCCAAAAGCCTTGGAGTAGCTTAGTAGTGAGTACTACGTTAATGTTTTCATTGACTCACTCACTCTATGAGGCACGACATTCATCTATCACTCGAAATTTGACACAGTTGGTCACCTCCCAGTTTTACATGCCTTGCAATGCAGCCTTTTTTCATTGTTTGTGGATGTAATTCCCTCCAATTTTCTTAGGAAAAGGTTTCTCGCAAAATTACAGACGGTGCAAAATAATGATATATTTCTTCAATGGTTTGGCTGGAGACTGAAAAAACGTGAGTATGATTTGGCGATTTTTGCGAGAATGCGATATAACAATATTCAATTCTTGTCTATGAAAAATCAATGAAAATAACCCGCCAATGTGAAACGGCTTTCTTAAAATATAAACGTAAGAATAAAGAATTCCTTTTAAATCTGAAAAAATCAAGGGAAATAATATTGATTTTTAAATTCTTTGAAAGAGAGAATAATATTTTTGAAACACACACACACAAGTTAGGAAGCTATATCGCAAATTAATGCATTAATATTTTTTAATATAGTGCATACAGAAATTTTAATGCAGTTTTATTAGTACTTTAGGAAAGAATTAAATATCGAATAGTGTTTGAAAAAGAGATGCATTTAATTCTATACTCTTTCTGTATGGTCTACAGCATTTTTTTTAGTTTGGACTTTTGGGGATTTTTTTCACCTCTAATAATTATTGTGCTTAACTAACTCAACTAAAAAAACCAGTTCATTATCACTTTACTATTTTTAAAAATGTAATTATGTTTGAAAAATAATTAAGGCATCCGACTGGGTTTGGAACCAGGATTTTGAAAAATTTAATAAATGAATAATTATTTTGATATTTAGTGTCATCTGAATTAGAATATACATTCAAAAAATTTTTAAAATATTATTACAGTGAAAATATATTTAAATGCAATGTTTTGGGGAAAAAATGAAGGCAGAGAATCGCCATTTTCAAAACATTCTTATATGAAAAATGGTTCTATAGTAAAAAAAAATAACTTTATATATGTTCAACTAAGACTTTTCTACAAATCCTGAACTAGGATTTTTGAAATATATAATTTAGATGTGGAATTATATATATTCTTATTTTAATAAGTCAAAGTAGAGAAACTTTAACAAAAAGAAAATATTTTAATTGATAGTAAATCTGAATATATAATGCGAATTTTTCAAAAATTCAAGTTAAGGCTCTGTTCCTATACATAGGCAAAATTTTACAGAAAAAGCATTTTTCTTAAGAGGACAATGTCTTGAAAATATGTGATTCTAAGGAGAATGAATAATTCGAAAATATTTGATTCTGTCTTCATTTTTGGCCGAAAAAATTACATTTATATAATTTTGTATTGAAATGTTATTTTAAAAACAATTTTGGGTGCATTTTTAATTCAAGTGACACTAAGTATCAAACAAATTTTTCACTTATACGCTTTTTCAAAATAACTGTTCCAAATCCAGTCGTATACCTTAACGCGGGAAAATATTTCTTGTACAATGTTTATATATTATCTGTTATTATCTGAATATATTCTTCCCTCTGCAATCGCATTCAATGCATTAGGCGAGAGAAAATTAAAAAGAAATCAAGGGGGGGGGGGAAGAGAACCGATTAACAAAGAAAAGAAGAAAAAAAAAAGATTTTTCGGAAAATAATCGCCATTGTGGTGAGAAGGCGTAGATTCGCAATCCAACAGCAGTCAGAAGCGGAATTACGAATAAATGGCTCAAATATAACCGAAAATTATCCAACTGTCCTCCTCCGTCTGTTATCAGCCTGTCTGCATATTGCTCGCTTCGTGACCCTCACTGGTTCCATCCTATGGAGTGATATGTACTTAAAAATCGATTTGGTGACTTAAGATGTAAGAATTCTCTTTTCTTTGGCGGTTTTGAATATTCTACGTTTCTAAGGCCCAAATGATTTAAAGTAAATTGTTTATATAATACAGCGCTGGACGTTACCGTTTATGCGGCTTCAAGGAACTTTTGTTATTCTATATTTAGACCAGTTGTCTTCAAACTTTTTCAACTCACGGAACCCCTAGAACTATAAAATATTTTCGTGGAACTATTCCACACATGCACTTAGAAGAATATATCTTAAAATAATGTTTAAAGTAGCTCAACAATAGATCATTATATAGGCAATTAAAAAAGGTATTGTATTTATTATTAAAAAATTTTAATCTACTTTTCATGTAATTTACTCATTAATAATATTAATCTGTGATTCTAGTGCCACCAACCCATGCATTATCTTTAGTAACTGGGATACGTGCTTGCACACACACACATTTTTTTACACAAACTATCGAAGTCTAGGTCTAATGAGAGTAACTGCAATCGCATTACATATTCTGAGCTTCATTTGTTTCTATATTTTGTTTTTGTAGCCACTCATGTTGAGAAATATTTTTCACTTATGCACATTATTCTGAATGGCATTAAAATTTTATCGCTGTGGGAGAAATACTGTGTATTTTCAACAGTGGTGCACACAAAAAATTTATCAGGGGGTCCGGGGTCGAAAGTTCACCATTCTTGTATCATGCTCCTTTTGATTTTGTCGATTTTCGGGAACAAAACACAGTAAAAAACTAGTTTTGGATAAATAATTAGCATTAATTAATAAACTTAATCATTAATAGCAAGTAATTAATTAAATTTTAGGTACTATATACTTAGAATTATATAATCAATCGGAAAAAAATCAAGGGCTTTGGGGGTCCGGACCCCCAGGGACCCCCCCTTTGTGTGCGCCACTGATTTTCAATGAATTTGCAACCTAAAATTTATAGGGTCTGTTCTTGCTTCAACTTGGATTTTTAACATCGAATTTGTTGATATGTCGATAAGTTTGTTCCCTCTCCTAAATTGTAGATGTTTTTTCCACAGATAAAAAAAGTGGTACATTTTACCTAAGAAAGCTGTTTAGTTTTGTAAGACATTGTACTAACGAGTAAAAAATTATCTCGTGGAGCCCAGGATAGTAAATAGTAGAGTATTCACTATCTAGTATTATATATATAAATAAAGATAAAACGCGCATGCGTGCATTAATATAATTTTGTTATACTATAATGAAAGTTAAAAATGTATTGTAAAATATATATAAAGTTAATATGCGTAAAATTTTTTTTGAGTTTCTTAGTGACAAGGACGAGCTTTAAATTCTTGTAGAAATACAAACATCATAAAAAAACGAGATTCCATTTTGCATACGCATTTATAACTTTCTTTTCGATTTTTTTATACTGTGACTCATGGAGCCTCTGGATATGCCTCGTGGAACCCCAGGTCTCCGTGGAACACAGTTTGAAGACCACTGATTTAAACCAATAAAGAAAGAATAGATTCGATTACGTTCGAGTGAGAAGTCTGATTGGTGTTAAGTAATCGAACTTCTTAGAACTTCAGTTTTAGCTCCATGAGAATCTACGGAAACTCAGATTTGTTTCATTTCCTGAAAAAAGAGCCCTTATCTGGGTTCTCCGAATTTGTTTTAGAATTTACGTTTTGTTCAAGAGAAAGCGCCAGTTGGAAATTTATAGACAGGATTAATTTTTTTTTAGAATTAATTTTATTATTTTTTATTGTAAATTCGATTTAAAATAAAAAATAAAACCCGTGTAAGACAGTTCGTGATCGAAAAATAAAATTTATTTTACATTCGAACTGATGCAAATTGAATCATCAAAGCGTAAGAAGTTTGATAGTATTTTGTGGTTTTTTTAAATTTATATTTAGTGATAAAAGTTATTTTGTTATTCAGTTATACGGACATTTTTATTTTTTCAAAAACTGTTAAAATGGGCTTATTTTCAGAAAATTCGTGTTATATTTTGTTTGAGATAAGTCTTTTGCCATTATAATACTTCTGAAAATCTATAGCTGGTCTTTTATTAAAAATTAATTATTAAATTAATTTTGAGCAGTTAAATTATAAATCTTACAATTAGCTATAATTTCAACTGTTAACATTATTCTTAATATTACAAAAAAATTTTCAGCTGAAGTTGAATGGATTTTTTTTTCGCTGTGAATAATTTTGAAAAGAACAATAAACAAAAAAAAATTGTCATTTTGAAAATACGGAAAACTAGAATTCATCTGTGAGTATTCGAAGGGGGGGGATTTAAGTGAAGTTACGGTGATTTAGTTTCTAACAATACACGCGCGCGCTATTCCTAAAAATTTTGCAATCGCAATTGGTACTTGTTACTCCTATAACACAGTGCTCTCAAACTTTCAATATTGGTGACCAAATTTTCAATCATAATTTTCATCGCCCCCCCTCGTACAATGACAATGTAATGAGTGAAATATTAATGTACTTTTACGCTAAAGCTATGTATAGATATATAAACTTAACTCAGTGGCGCAACAACCCATGAGGACCAAGGCCTACTGTGCCAAGCTCAGTATACGCGACCTTGGATCATGAGGTGCATGAGCAGATGTTGCGGTCAGGTGGTCAGTCTGACGTGAAAACCCCCAGTGTTAAGTTTCCAAGCAAGCTTAGTACTCATTTATCAACTCACTGAAGGGATGAAAGGCTGAGTCAACCTTTCCCAGCCCGGGGTTTGAGCCTTGGACCTGTGGAGGGGAAGCACTGTGCACTAACCACTCAGCTTCATATATATATACATGAGCTTATTCATAAACCAAACAAATTATCAATAAAAACATTAAATTTTGTATACGTTACTTTTAAGTAATAAATATTTTGAGTAGTCACCCGTCTGGTATAGTGGTTAGCGATGCTGACTGCTATGCCGGAAGACCTGGGTTCAAACCCGAAGAAGGCATGGGTATTTGTAAATGTATAGTGCCTTTGCGTCATGTCTAAATAGCCGTCTAGCCACAAGTCATCTCGCGTGGTTGGTGGAAGAGGAAGAGAGGTGACAGGCCCCTGACCACCCCAAGGATGTTCTCCCTCAAAATTTGGATGGAACCTAGCCCAATCGTACTGTCACCTAAATGTTGCTCGAAGCTACGGCTAACGACATGCGTACATCTAGCCATTTACCACGATGAATTTTGTAGATCTCGATCCAACATCATCAGAGAGGCGGCATAAGTAACGACAACAAATATTTAAAGTTAGTTTTTAGTAATAGGATGCGCATTATGTTACTTTTCATAGCTTAGAATGCATTTTGTTTTGCTTCCTTTGAGTAAATTAATAATATTTTTAAATAATCTTTTATCTTCGACTTTTCAGTATGCTCGCGATCCCCACTTAGGATTATCACGCCCCTCAAGGGTAGCGTGCCCCACAATTTCAGAAAGTAATCTTACTCCAATCTATCAATCCCTTAAAAAACTTTTCTGACTAACTTTTCAACAAACTAATCATTAAAAGCTTCCTTAAACTGATTTCAAAGTTTCTGTTGGAACTCCAGTTATGTCATTAAGCCCGGTTTGAGTGACATAGCACTTAAATTTAATAAATATGAGTTATAGATGAGCAGATTAAATAGACAGTCATGATCCGATAATTTATCGTGGCAATAATAGAAGGATATTTCTAATATCACTAAGGAAAATGTGTTAGAATTTCTTGATGTTAGAGAAAAAAATAAAATCCCTGTTCACAAACACACCAGTGTTTCACTCTAATAAATTCATACAAAAATCAAGCAAAGCTGATTCGAGACGCACAATTTCCTCGAGTGGGAAATTTAGTTTCCCTCTTCTAAAAGCGAATCCACAAAGATGACTTTCTATCGAGCATTTTTATTTGATGATTCTCAAGAAAATTTTTTAAAAATCAATAGTTAAAATGGATAATGGATCGATATAGTCAGCGAGTAAAAAGTTCTCAGTATGAAAACATTCGCGCGCGTGCGCAAAACCCACTGATGGCAAAGAAAGAATAACCTGACTTGTCATGGTGGCTGACTTTCACTTGGGAATAATTTGAAACAATTACAGGTTTACACTTGAATAATTTTTGTAAATAATACCATTTTCTTTTCCTGAGATGTGAATTCTCGTAATTTTTTTTTATTTTATTTTAATCATGATTGTGAGAAAAAGATACGAGTGAGCCAGGTTTGTTTACTTAGTTCAATCGATCTGTGAGACAATGATAAATTACTATAAAATTCTCTTTTTCCAGTGATCATTATAATGTTTACATTAAAAAAAAACAGTTTTTTTCTTCCTTTTTCTTTTCCATACAATAGGAATCTTACTTTTCTTTCTTTATTTTATGAATTGCTATACGAAACGCTGCTTATATTCACCTAAATAAGGTAGAATCGTATTCTGAGAAATGTAATACTAAAAAAAAAGGTTCCGCATGAATCACTCATTTATACCCCAAAAATTACGAATTAAATCTTCTCAGAAAGAAAGAAAGAAAGCTTGACATCTTTGGGAAACGGAACGGGAAACGTTCCTCCATCCCATATCGAAATGTATTTGGCCTTGAAGTGGAGAGGCCTGCATTGAGAAGGAGCTAGTACTCTTTCAAAAGTCTGAGGTATTACTTTGAATAAATGACTTAAAAGCATAAGAGCATTGCTTATGTACATTTTAGGTTTCTACATTAAAAAGGGGTGCGTGTTATACTGCGAATATACCTCAAAATTAAAAAAAATCAGCTTGCAAGTAAAGGTGCACGTTATAATGCGAATATATCTCATAAAGACCCGCGGTGTAGAGGAACGATGCACGTTAAATCTGTCGAGAGCTCAAACGTCCTCCCGTCTGTGTGGTAGTTAGGAGAGAGGGTGCCAGCTCAGGTGTCGTTCTTGTCACTTGACCACGGTTCAAAGTTACTAGCTTCGTCGCCAAAAAGCCCTCGTGTTGCTGAACAGTGCGATGTTAATATTCACTCACTGGCTCCACTATCCTGTAAAGCAGTGCTCCTGAACCATTCTATCGCCACGGACCGGTCAACGCTTGATAATTTTACCGCGGCCCACTGAAGGAGGGGACGTTGATGGTTTATATTTCAGATTGCTTTTATTTAATAATTTTAGTTTAATTGTATTTAAATGGGCCTTCAGAAAAAAATACAGTTACACCAAGAAATTAATATTAAGTTAATATTAAGTTATTTAACATGGTGTATAAAATGATTACCATAAAACCCCAAAGAAATACACCACAGTATATAAAATGAAAATAATTTAATATTCCTTGTGTGGACCGGCACTATTTGGCCCACGGACCAGTACCGGTCCGCGGGTTGTGGATCACTGCTGTAGAGCATCACTTATTTAATCATACTCTACCTTTTTATTTGAGTTCATGTATTTTTCTGATATAAAATGTGTTTCTCATTTTTCCCTTATGCCTTAATGCTAATTGAGCTATCCCCTTGCATGCTAAATAGAAAAATTAATTATTTATGGAATACTTTGAAATTTTAAAAGCGCTATATTTTAAACAAAAGTATGAGTTACAATATTACTAATTTTCATAAAAATAGACATTTTCTGTCGAAAGTGTGTTCCGCGTTTAGTTTAAGCTCTCGTACATTTGGCGAAAACAGCCTCAACAACAAATTTTCAAATTTTCAACATTTGGCATCAATCTTGTCAGGTTTAACCCTAAATCTCCTCAGTTATTAGTATCCAATCTTTTTCTTTTCTTTCTATTTTTGTTTTAGAAATTGGCAACCACGCCGAAACTCCTTTCTAAAAAAAAGGCAATTAAAAATTTTCTTAAAATGTTCCATAATTCGGGATAAATAACAGGTTTATCTTTTTAAAGCCAAAATTGCTGACATCCGTTTTCTAAACTTTACTTTAAGATCTTCGTCAGTGGCTATTCCGATCAGTTCCTTTTGTAATCTACACTGGTGTGCAAAAATTAAGGACGAAATCGAAAAATTAGCATATCAGCTGAACTAAGAGGCAGAGCGAACAGAAAGACCAATCAGGAGATTAAGTAAGATGATGTACGGTAGCACATGCGCAGATATGCAGCTAGACGTAATGGGGGAGTGTCTGAGTAGTATAAAGCATGTTGTCGGTGTAAGATCAGTATTTCTGGCAAAGAGATTGCACGCCGTATAGCAGTTAAAATCACACCGAGTTGCTGCCTCAGCGAGAAATGGCGAATAATCAATCTGTTAGACGACATCTGGATGCTTTTACCCAAGGTCGAATCATTGGGAAGTTGGAGGGAGGCCGAAGTGTGACAAGTGTGGCTGCAGAGTTCGGAATTGCTCACAGCATCGTTTCACGACTTTGGAGACAATTTCAAACTACAGGAACAGCTATCCGGGGGTTCAGTAGTGGTCGTCCACGAGGAACCACACCCGCAGATGACCGGTACATTGTCTTACAGGCCAGAAGAAACAGGCGGCAGACAGCGGGAGAAATCGCTAGACACACGACACAGGCGACTGGACGACCGATATCGCGTTTTACCGTGGCCAGAAGACTGCACGGTGGTGGTCTGTTTGCACGACGCCCTGTACGGTGTGTACCTTTAACGCCTGCCCATCGGAGAAGGCGTTCTCTGTGGTGCCGGGAACACCAGAATTGGAGAGACAATGAATGGGGACGAGTACTCTTTATAGATGAGAGCAGATTCAGTTTGAGTAGCGATTCTCATCGCATACTCATCTGGAGAGAGAGGGGAAGCCGCAATCATCCCTCGAACATCATTGAAAGGGACAGGTATGGAGGTCGCGGTGTTCTCGTTTGGGGAGGCATCATGCTTGGTAGTCATACAGACCTTCACATCTTCGACGCAGGTTCAGTCAACGGGACCCGTTATTGTAACGAGATTCTTCTTCCATATGTGCGTCTTTTTAGAGGCGCTATGGGTCTGCATTTCCTTTTCATGGACGACAATGCACCATGTCATCGCACAGTAGCTGCCAAACAGCTCTTAGAGAGTGAGGATATTGAACGTATGGATTGGCCGGCACGATCTCCGGATCTCAATCCCATCGAGCATGTATGGGATTTTCTAGGTAGACGCTTGGCAGCTCGTACCTTACCACCAGTAACGATTCGGGAGCTTCGATTGGCGCTGCAAGACGAATGGGCTGCAATGCCTCAACAACTCATTGACACCCTCTTTCTCAGCATGGGCAGACGCTATGAAACCTGCCTAGCAGTCAGGGGAGATCATATCACCTACTAAAGACCGGATGTTTCTTGCTGGACACCCATCACAGGGATGTTTCGGCCTTCAGTCGCATATCGCTCCATGCTACTTTTTCAATCAAGCTTCTTTTTATATCCCTCTGATTTCTCTTTTAGTAAGTGTTGCTTACATTACATACGTCCTTATGTATTGGGGATCTTACGGTATTAAATGGGTTGATTTGGAAAGCTTTTGTACAAAGTTATATTGAAAAAACCGTCTCGTCTTTAATTTTTGCACACCAGTGTAGTTTTACCAACCGAGAAACCTTCGCGGAGCACTCCCCAAAGTTTCTTTGTAATCGGATGAACGGTTTAAGGCATAAGAGACGCACAAATAAACATTCATTTTTATTTGTAAATGCCGCAGGGAAAAATGTGATGAGGAGAAAGAGGGAAGGTAAAGGTCGGGTAGAAAGCGAAAACATAGTTCTAGAAATGCTGACTCGCGCGCGCGTTCATTTTAACATCGTGCGTGAATTGATCATCTCCTTTAGGGATTTGCGAAAGCTCTAATTTCATCGTTTCCCTATGACCCCTGCACGTCTAAATACAAATGTACAGTTAGTGGTTGCAAAGGATTACAGAATTCATTGCTTCACGATTCTGATGAACTTTGCTCTGCAGTTAAAAATCACACTGTAGGGGAAAGGGAAAGGGGGATAGAGACCAATTCAAATCCTACTCGGTTTGAAGGTCAGCCAAAAGTTGCTGTTTTGACTTATGGAAATAAATGTGTTTTATTCAATACATTCATGATTTTCGTTAAAAGTGCTGATGGATATAAAATTAAGTTACGAGGATTATTAGATAATGCGTCTACGATATGCGTTATGAGAGAAGACATAGCAAGAAAGTTGTGATTTAAATTTAGGTCTGCAAACCAATCTATAACAAGCATTAACGGAATTACGGAATCCTCGAAGTATTCAGCAAATATTGAAGTTTCAAATCGGGATTATACTTTTGCACGCAATGTACAATTTTCACTTTTACCTAAAATTACCGATGCGATTCCTGTATCGAAATTAAATATATCGCATTTAAATATTCCAGCTTCAATTGAGCTGGCAGATTCTAATTTCCATATGCCATATCAAATAGATACTATATTGATAGGAAGTGAATCTTTCGGAACATAGTTTTACTAGCTCAGAAACCTTCGCGGACATGTATCCAACCACTCCTCAAAGTTTCATCGCAACCGGATGAACGGTTTAAAAAGGCATAAGAGAGAGAGACACACACACATTCATTTTTATTTATAAATGTCGCAGGGAAATGTATTGAGGAGAAAGAGGGGAGGTAAAGGGCGGGTATATAGAAATCGAAAACAGAGTTCTGGAAATGCTGACGCGTTCATTTCATTATTTCACTAAAACACTTCGGAGATTTAATTAATTCACATACTTATAAAAGGGGAAAACTCAAAGAGACGTTATTTTAACATCGTGCGTGAATTGATCATCTCTTTTAGGGATTTAGCGAAAGACCTGATTTCATCGTTTCCCTGCGACATATGTAGATTTGAAATACATTTCAATGTATTTCAAAACAATTCCTTAAAATTATTGACTACCCTTTAATTACCGTTATGCCGCCATATTGGATTCCATTCTAGCAACAAGAAGTGTTGCTTGGCGCTATTACCCCGATAACAAACTAGTTCCACCTTATTTCTTATATTCCATATTATTCTTTTTAATTGCTGATAAATTACTTAATTATTGATTAGTTGACTTAATTCTATCATTATTAGGGGCAAAGTACCACGTTTCGTGTCGGTTCAGAAGGGGAAGGGGGGATTTTGCAAGCCTATGCTTTCCTTGGCACCTAATGTCGTCAAAAAGAAAATTGGCGATTTTTCAAAAAAAGTCCGTATATCTAACTTGTTCCGTATACGCTTACTGATTTCCTTATGGTTAACATATAAGTAATTCTGTACGTGTGTAAAACAAATATATCTTTATATCACTGACATAAACTATGCCTTCAAATACATTTCATTTCAGAATTGTGGGAATCTTGTTTTGATCCCACTTAAAAGTTTGAAATATTATTCTAGATAAAGGATTGAGGATGGTTTCTGTGTGATTTTTGTTATGATTCATAAAAAGTTAGGTTATATATATACTTTAATATTGCCTTAAGCATTCATCATTTAAAAATGTTTTTTTCTGGATGTGATTTCAGGTATATATTTGTGAAGAGCGAATTTAATATCCTAATTTGTTTTCGAATATGGAGCGAAAAATTTGTGGTGTTAAAAAGAGAAAACTTGAAGATGACAATACGAAACGAAGTTATAAGTATGCTGCAGAAAATGAAGGTCATGTTGTAGAAGAAAACGATGTTTGGTATTCTGGCCACAAAAATTCTTGCCAGATTAACCACGTTGGGACATCAGGAGCAATGGAAATGAAGGCTGCAGCTAAAATTTGGTCTCGATCAGAAGCATGTGGATTCCGTTACACAACATTGTTATCTGATGGTGATGCTAAAACTCATAAATTCTTAAATAGCCTAAAAATATATGGACCAGACGTCGAAATTTTGAAAGAAGAGTGTATTAATCACACACGTAAGCAAAAGGTTTAGCACCAACTTACGCAATCTTGTGAAAGTTTGGAGAGCTAAAGGTATCACTTTAGGAGGAAAATCTTATGGTAGCCTAAAAGAAACAACGATAAAAAAACTAACGCAGTACTATCAGAAAGCTATTCTGGAAAATAAAGGAGATATTCAGGGCATGAAAAAATCCATATATGCCACGCTTTATCACAGTATCTCGACAGAAAAAAATCCAATGCACATGAAATGCCCTCCTGGCAAAGATTCGTGGTGTTTTTATCGAAGAGCCTTAGCTAAAGGTGAAAAACCTGCACCACATAAACTTAATATTGGAACACCAATAAATTCAAATTACTTGACAAAAATTGTTCCAATATATCAAAGGTTAGCTTCTGATAGTCTTTTGAAAGGATGTGCCATATGACTCAGAACAGCAACGAGAGTTTGCATAGCGTGATTTGGAGTAAGTGCTCTAAAAGAAACTTCGGCGAAATCACGACATGTAAATATAGCTGTTTCTGAGGCAGTATCAGAGTATAACTTTGGTACTTGGAAAGCTTTAAAAAATACAAAAGGCAGCTAATTTGGATCTTGGTGAAGAAGCTGTAAAAATTGCTGCCACACGTGATTACAGACGTAAAAAAGAAAGAAATCGCCAAAGTAATCTTGTTTTTCGCATAGCACGTCGAAAAGTAAAACAAGCCAATCTGCGAAAATAAAGATATTCAAAGAAAAAGAAGGGATTACATATAGTCCTGGGTTTTTTTTAAGCATAAATGTAAAATAAATATGAAGGTGTAAACTAGAATTATTTTAAAATCATCGTAAAATGGGTTCGTATGTTATTTATCGCAATTTTTCAAAAATGTAAGGTACTGAAAATTTTAAATATATAAAATTATAATTTTCATATAATAACTTTATAAAAAAAAACTTTTATCATGTGCATGTAGTACATACAATAATTTTTTAGCAATTTTATTGCACTTATATATATATCTTTTTACAGTAAATAGAAACTTTAAATTGATTTATCTCAGAACAAAAAAAAATCGTTTTCTTTCATTTAAAATGCTAAGGCTTTTTTTCTATTGCATGAAATGTTTTGAATTTTTTTATATAGATTGCTATTAATATATGTAAAAAAAAGTTGGTATGCATTTTTGAATCAAAGCAATACTTATTTTTTTAAAAATATTTGAACTTAGAATTTATACGTTTTTTAGGGATTTTTTCATAATAATTCATAAAAAAAAATTTTTTTTTTGGAATTTGAATCATGTTATCCCCAAACCCATACCAACTTTTGTTGTACATGGTTTAACAAATATGTAAATCATATTTCCTGTCCGTCGCCAAAAGCCCTCGTGTAGCTGAACAGTGCGACGTTTATATTCACTCACTCCCTCCAAAAAATACAGTACAGTAGTTATAATTATTTTAAAATGCAATATCTGCCTATTCAATTAAAATTATAGCGTTATAATTAACTACTAACCACAAACAAATTTTGAAAATTTGTCCAAATGATGTAGTGTGAAAGAGAAAGTTTATTTACTTTAAGTACCAGAACCGATAAAAGCATTTATTTTGAAAAAAGATTAATTTCTTACTACCAAATGTGCAGAATAAAATCATAAAAAAAGAACATTAAAAAAAAGAGAGATTTATAACAACTTCTCCCTTCAAGACTTAGTTTTATTCTGAAATAAAAAAAATTAGGGATTATGCTGCTCACAGGAATTAATTAGAAGCGAGCACCTTGCGTAGCCAAAAGAAAAAGGGTTTTTTCGCAAACAAAAGGTAGATATATGCTGTCATGCGCTTTTTTACAGTACTCGCCAGAATTGCTTGCATATGGCAGAATTTTATTCCTACTTACTTGATAAATATCGTTATTTTTTGGGCACTTCACACAATATCTTTATTAATTATAGCATATGCTATAAATTATAGCCTATGTGTTATTCTGATGTGTAAGCTATATTACTGTAAAGTTTCATTAAAATCCATTCAGTTGTTTTTGCGTGAAAGACGGACAAACATCCTCACAAACTTTCGCCTTTATAATATATATCTAGACTAGATTGCTGGATGTGAAACAAATTTAAAAGTATTGCGAGATACAAAGTACCGGGCCTCCATCTGGTGGCCGGAAAGGAAAGCAGAAGCGAAATCAGCCGCAAAAATGAATCCGAGAGGTCACCCTCCCGTTTTCCGACCGCGGCGAAAACGCTTCAGATAAAAACTATTACACCGCGACTCTCGGCGCGAAGTTAGTTATTTATTTAGTATAGTGAGAGTGTTAAGCTTTAAAAGAAAGTTTAAGATTAATTTAAAAGTTAAGAATTAAATTCCGAATGCATTTTAGAGTAGATTTAAGCCCTAAGCTTGGGGAAAATTTACAAAATGCTGATCAAGAAGCGCTCTAGGGCGCTTTTGAGAAGACACTGCTGGGTCGTAAGAAGGTTGGATACAAATTAAATCATTGGGAATATTAGGTAATTTATCAAAGAACCTTTTAGAAAGGTTCTTTATGAAAGGTAAAAATGGTTTTACTTTTAAGTCACGATAAATGACTGCATTGCGTACGAACCAGGGAGCATTTACAATTTGTCTCAAAAATGAACTTATTAGGTGCTTGTTTCATAGCACTCTAATAAATACTCAAGTGTTGAGTTTTCATTGAATTCAATATTCAGACATTATCAATATCTACTGAAATTTTTGAAGGCGTGTTCATTCAACACCGTCAGCAAAGCTATCTCTACACGTTGTACAGAAATGCCACGTTTTCAGTATTTTATACAGTTATGTTGCAGTTAAGCATAATATAATCGATACAAGTACACAAGTAAAAATATAAAAACTGAAATATAAATTATGAGGATCATTTTAAAAATTAACAGAAATTAAGTGCATTTATATAAAATAAGTTTAACAATCATTATTTAAGTTTAACATTTATTTGAATAGAACTAATTTGGCTATCTTGCACCATACCACGTTTCGCCGATTCGGAAACAGCTGACAGGTGCAGCCCTCTAGTGAGAGAAAATCTCTACAAAAACTGTCCTTTACATTACTCCCTTGCCAGTAACAAAGTTACGATACAAGAAAAAAATATATGGCAGGGACAGTTTCAAACTTATTCAACAAATTATAATTTCACTTTTAACATTGTACTTTTACAAGTTAAACTTATTAACCCTCTAAGCGGATAGCACGGAAAATTCCGTCAGTGTAAAGATGCTTCGAAAATGGACTGCACTGATTTTTCTGCCTTCAAGTAACGTTTTCAAAAGCGGATTAGTCGCACTTTTCTGAAATTCTTTCCCCCTTTTAAAGGTTCAACATCTGGTAAGATAATTGGGGACGGTGGAAGCAACAAAGCAGGACACTGAGGGAAAGTTTTATGGCTCGCAGGAAACCCCGTGTTTTGACCCTGGGGCAATCGTAAAAAATCGAGGGGGAATTTCTTTAGACCCGAGGAAGCGTTTATTTGATACATGGTATTTTAAAAGTTTTGAAAGTCCCAACGCATAAGTAAAATATGTTACAATTCCCTTTTGGTTGCATATTAATTTGAAACTATAACAAGTTGGGGCGTGTCAGTGCAATTTGCTATTTTATATAGTTAGACAACTTATCTTTTTTTAAGTATATTCTTTCGCTTCATTTTTCTAATTTTAATCGAAACTTTCAGTTTTTAAAACATGATTATTTTATTATAAGATACCGAAAAATATTAATAAAACACCAAACTTTTTAAAATTTGAAATCTTTTCAATTTTCCAACCACTAAAAATGAATAAATTTAAACTTCATCAAATCATTTGAAACATTTTCTTACACTTTGATAAAAATAATAACGAAAAAAAAAAACTAATTAAGATTTATTAGGTTTTTTTTTTTAGATTTCAAAGCCCAAGTGTTCAGGGAAGTTTAAGTACAGTGCCTAGTTATATATTGTTAAAATACACCGAATTATATTTGAATTTTAAGTGCTTCAACTTCAGTTTACATCAAAGAGAACATGAATGAAGATTTTCACACATTTTTTTTATAACTTGAATGTTTGAATAAATGGTAATCAAAAACATACGGAAACATTTACAGTAGACATTTATGCATGTAAATAAACATAAAAATCAATTTTAAATTCGAGCTATTCAAAAACATTCGAATTATTGTTCAAAAATATCTATTTATACAAAATACCTCAAAATTTATCTTTTTTAAAGGCTAACTGAATAAGTAATTAAAATCTGGATATTTTTTGAAATCTCGACCATATAAAGCTAGAAATTTTATGTTAGAAATTCCATTTGAAATTTCGAAAAAAAATGCATCGCGCAGTTAAAAATTATTTACCATAAGTTTTAGCAATTGTTTGAGTATAATAAAAATTTCAAATTTTATTATATAGCTTCTTTGGTATCTTTTAATATATTTCGGCCGCGGTAGCCGAGTGGTATAGGTATCGGAACGTGGCTTGCTTTGTCACGAGTTCGAGCCCAGTACCACTAAAGACCCGCCGTATAGGGCAGCGATGCACGTTAAATCTGTCGAGAGCTGAAACGTCCTCCCTTGGTGTGGTGTGGTAGTTAGGAGAGGGGGTGCCAGCTCAGGTGTCGTCCACGTCACTTGTCCATGGTTCAAAATTACGTGGTCCGTCGCCAAAAGCCCTCGTGTAGCTGAACAGTGCGACGTTAATATTCAATCATTCATTTAATATACTTAGAAGATTTCATACAATTCAGCTGAAAAGTGCATGCTAAGAGCAAAAAATATACTAAAAAAATTGATGAATATACAATTACAATAAATTTTTACATAGAAGCAAAACTGAGAAGCTAAAGCGTAGAAATGAAAAATTTTGAGTATATCTGAAGTAGTTTTCGAAATATTTATTTTAAAGTTCAGAAAATTTGTGTGCGTTATGTTATACTTAATATTAATTAAATGGTTAAAATAATATATGTTAATATTAGTCATGTAATCGTTTGATGACACATTCATATACTAATAAAAATTATCATGGTCATTGAAGCGAATGTCAAGAATTTTTATGTAATTTTAAATTCAGACATTAAAATATTGATGTAGAAAATATAAAACGACCATCTAAAATACATGAAAATGCAGTCTGCTATAAAATGATCTTGACAAACAAAATCCGGCATTTTCACTTACTATGGCAGAGCCGGCTTAGTCAGGCGCGATCTGGAATAACAGAGAGAGAACCGCGGTTTTGATGGATGCCGCTCTAGCTTTTAAAGTTCCCAGGAAAAATTATATATATATAAATTACAAATGCAAAAATAAATCTTGTAATTTTCCATACATTTTTATAACAACGAATTATGGAATTGGCTTCCAATACATTGTTGTGTTTGACAATATGTAAGGTAACCAACCCTACTTTAGATAGATTTGTACTACTTTTTCGTAACCGTATTCCTTTTAAAATTAATTCGTGCAGCCGAAATACACCTTTTGCACCCTTAAAAATTTATGTAAACTATAACGGTTAATTTTAATTTATGCAACTTGTGAAATGTTTATAATTAACCATTTCCGTCTAAACAGTTTACATGAAAAAAAAAAAGTTTGGACACCCTCATTCATTAGGGATTTATATAAGATTCTAACATTAAATTTTATTTTTCACCGAAAAGGATCGAGTGGTAGTGTATAGTGCTTCCACACCACAGGTCTGGGGTTCTATTAACGGGCTGCGCAAGGTCTACTCTTCCTTTCATCCCCGCTACATTGGGTCGATAAATGAGTACCAAGCTTGCTTCGGGTCTTAAACACTGAAGGTCTCTCTTCAGACAGACCACCAAATCGGGACATCTGTTTATGCACCTCAGCGTCCAATGGTCACGTGTATTATGATGGACACAGTAGTTCCTGGCTTTCATGGATTGTTGTGCCACTGAGTTTGAGTTCTAAGTTTGAGGATAGCCTCACTTTGGGGATACCCCTTAGATAAACATGTATTTCCACGCATTTGCAATTAAACATTTTTCTTTCAATTACGTTTATTTCAGAAGGAAGTCTCATTTTTCAAATGTATTTGCTTAATAACATGTATATTTGTGTGTATTATATTAAAAATTTGATCAATCCAAAATTACATGTTTTTAGCTCCTCTAAAAGCTTTTAGGATTTTACAACTGATCTTACACAATCCATATACGTTTTATAGTAGTATATTTAAAAAATTAAAGACATGTTTACGACTGTGTGAGCTGTTATGCCTCGTTTATAAATATAAAAAATTGCATTCAGCTACAGTTTTTAAAATGTACAGAAATAAGTGGAGAAATAGGATACTTACATATTATGAATATTTTTGACTGCAGTAAGATATATTTATATTTCAGTTTCTTTACAATTTGAATAAAGTTGTAAGCCATTTTGCGAATAGTTTGATATTGAGAATAAACCCATAGGATGTTTAATATTGTAAAGTGTTTTACTTTGATACCAGCACACATTAAAATAAGGCTCTTTTGCAGTTATATGATCAGCTTCAGTGATATTTAAATTTTCAAAAATAGTCTACACGTACGAAAACATTCTTTCACAACCGCACACCACATCTCTCTCTCATACTATATCTTCCCTACAGCAGGAAATATTTGTGTATACTGAAAAATTTAATACAGGATACATTTCCAAGTGTTAAATTTGTTTTTAAAATTTGGTATGAATACATTGTGGAACTGTCGGTTAACTTCACTGAACAAAAATTTTTTTAAGTGTACTGTTTTGAAAGACAAAATTAATTAGGGAGAACTTTTCTCACGATAGAATTTGTAATGACTGAATTGTGTGAAAATGTAGTTATCGATGTGTGACATTTTTCCTTGTAATAAAAGAAACAGAAAGATAAGAAATTTAACTTGATTAGAAAATGGTTAGAAGTACTGTCATGCGCATTTGAAGAAGTATATCCCCCTTTAAAATTAAAAATTATTGACTGAATGTGTGTTATGTCCATCACAAATGCCGATGTAGAAAAAATATTTTTATTTAATACAAGGAGTTCGAAAAAGAAAGCACTAGGAATGAAAATTTAGATCTTTACCGAAAAATATTCAGTTAACAAAAAAATATAATTTATATGATTTAAATTTAAATAAATTAAAAGTATTGAAATCATTTTTTATGTTATTCTAAATTAAAAATATAATTAAATAGAGAAAGATCTGTTTTATTTCATAAATATGCACAATTTATTGTCTTATTGTTTAAAAAAAAGATAGGGCCTTTACTCTTTTTACCTCATAACTTTTTTTAAAAACAGGAAAGTGAGCGCGTTTTCTTAGTCTCATATTCAAAAATGAATACAGGATGCTTTTTTCTGGTTCAAATCGCAATACCAAAAATATATATATTTTTTTTTATTTTTAAAAAATGACAGAAAAATAAATTTTGTTTGAAGAAAAAATAACTATTTTTCAACTTTTAACACGCCATTTATTTCATGTTTTTTTACCCTGCATTTTGTTTTAATTTTACTGTGACTGAATCTATGGGGAAAACGAACAGTGTAGAACTACGGTTTTCATACAAGATTGCCCAAGGCAACTTAACAGCTAGCTGTAAACGATTGCTATCCTGGTTCTCACTGATAAAAGACGCCGAACCAAGTCATAAAATTGTCCCCTTTCGACCTCCGAAGTTTTAAAAGGGGGAAAGAATTGAAGTCTGTTGCATTTTTGAAGAGAATTGCAAAATAAGAGTAAAACACTTTCGGAATAACTTTTCAGGAGGAAGGTATCCACTTAGAGGGTTAAAACCGCTTTTAACACAATCATTACTAATCATTACATTACACAACATAAAATTACTACTACAGGATTGCTACAGAAGTCTTAGTGCACAAAATATGCTACAAGTTTAAAAATATTTAAACACAGCTGCCTTCCTGTTTAATAAAAAATACATGGAAAAATACAACTAAATTGTTTTAGCAATTACTTTAAATGTATATTTATACTGAACAACAATCAAATTTAAACAAAGTCAAAAAAGAGTACATATAAGATATTCAATAACTCAAAAAAAGAATAAACTGCAGAATGCCTTTGAAAATACACAAAACTCAGTCAATATTTGAACGTGGGAAACTAAGAAGTACATAAATATTTTGCGAAAAAAATCATTCATATTCCAATGAAAGTTAACATGCAATTAAAAAAAGATTTCAAGTTACTCTGCAATGACAACACCTTAATTTTTGTGGACTATTATGAAACATATCAAATCCAATAGTGTTAAAAAAATCAATTTTCATATTTACATACACAATGGGTAATTTTATAATATATAACATACAGAAAACTTCCTATTTACAAGAAAGAATACCAGAAAACTTTAGTTTCAATTCACCACATAATTATAACTCAGTTAATCACTAATACAATCCATTTACCACAATTGAGCATTTTTATGCAAAACAGTATCTATTTATACACATTTTATTTGATGCTAACACATGTTTATTTATACACATAGAATTTGGTGCTAACACATCTATTTATAAACATAGAATTTGATGCTAACACATATTTATTTATACACATAGAATTTGATGCTAACACATATCTATTTATAAACATAGAATTGGATGCTAACACATCTATTTATATTGATATCCTGAAAACTTTATGTTCATTATTAAATACATAATACATAATTTTGTTAAAATACATTCTTTCCAATGAAAAAAAAACACATTCTGTAACACATTTAAGAGATGAGATGCCCACAAATTGTAATACTAATGAGAGAATTTCTGTCGACAATGTAAAAAACAGCAGAAATTAATAATTATTTGTGACATCAAGTTGAACTTTGTATAACATGTATTAATTTGAATGCGAGAATATATATGGAACATTTTACATCATGCTCTTGAATTTCTTTTTATTTACAAAGCTTTTGTTTGATTTAGATTCTCGCTGTTATGAAATTACAAACAATTCTACTTTTGCTTACAACTTACTGATGAGGTTATATCAGGATAGTGGAAGAATAATTATTTAAATTTCACAATACTAGCATAAAAATCATACATGTATATATAACCAATTAAGAGTCAATTTTCAATTCTAAAATCCAGGAATAAACATACATTGTCATTTTATAAGAATATCTACAACATTTAAAGCAGTGTTTACCATAACTTTTTCACTATATGTACATGAATTGCATTACCAAAAGAAATATACTCAATTAGATACATTTTTATAAATGGTGATTTTCAAATTTACTAATTTTTAATAACTGTTTACTAGTAATAAGTGAAAGGAATTTCAAACTTTAACACTTACATACATAATAGTTGCTATTTTGTTTATTCTCTAAATCTTACTGGGTTTTTTTATCTTTCTGCCACAGCTGGTAGTAGGTTGTTCATCAGGCAATGGGGAAAGTTCTTTCCGATTTGAAATCTCATTTTTTTCCAACACTAGTTTGTTCATTTTGATTGTCCACTGCTAACAAATAGGCAGGTTTCAGTCTATCTACAGAGATATTATATATATATATATATATAACTGCTTTATCTTTGATTAAGATTGTGAAATACTTATCATACTTTTTTGTACAGTATATGGTCCTTCATATGGTGGTTCTAATGCTTTTTAACTCTGTCGATACGAATAAACACATGGGAACAGGATTTCAAATCTTTATGCACAAAGATATTTTGCTTCCTGTTGCTAGGAGACTTCAATGGCTTTAGCTCTGCCATGTGTTGCTGTAATTTGGCAACAAAATTCTGTGGATCCATGTTAATAGTAGGGGGATCAAAAAATTCACCAGGTAATTTAATGGAAGTACCATAGACCCTCTGTGCAATTGTGTAACTAATGTCAGGTTTTATGGCACTTCTTAAACCTAACACAGTGGGTAATGACTCTGTCCACCTAATATTGTTGTGAGCTTTTATAGCACCTTTCAAGGTCCTATGCAAACGTTCTACTTTCCCATTACATTGAGGGTGGTAAGATGTTGTGTGGGCTACTTTAGCACCACATATTGCAGCTATGCTTCTAAATAGTTCTTCCTCAAACTGTCGACCTTGGTCTGTGACTAATTTGGCAGGTACTCCAAACCTGCAAATCCATTTCTCGACATATTTTTCAGTCATCAGTTTTACTGTACATTTAATACCAGGGTGAGCTAAGCCATGAATTAGTTGGAATATTTGAAACCTAAATTTTTGTGGAATGTAAGGCCTAATTTTTTGCGTTGAGGTGTCACACCAAAGTTTTTTTCCAGATGGCAATGTCGAAGGTTTAAATTTTAGAGAATTGTTAAGCAATAATTGTTGCAACTCTTCGTCAGTAGTTTGATCTTCTGCAATTGCCTCAAAGTTGATTTCAGAAATTGAATCAATTCTGGATAAGGCATCTGCAACAACATTATCTTTACCCAATACACATGTTGAATGTTACAACTAAATTCTGAAATGTATTGAAGTTGTTGTTGTCTTGGTGATGCTTTTTCATTTTTTTGCTTAAATGCAAAAGTCAGAGGCTTATGGTCAGTATATATAACAAAATCATTCCCTTCCAGCAGGTGTTTGAAATGTTTCACTGAAAGGTATATTCCCAATAGTTCTCGGTCACAGGTACTATACCTTGTTTGTGTTTCATTTAGCTTCTTTGAGTAAAAAGCTATTGGCTTCCAACCCTCGTTTTCTAACTGCTGGAGTACTGCGCCCACAGCAAAATCTGATGCATCTGTGCAAAGTGATAGGGGTAGTCCAGATCTTGGAAAGGATAAAAGAGCAGCTTCGGCAAGGTCAGTTTTGCATTTTTCGAAGCTTCTCCTGGTGTCATCAGTCCAATGCACTTTTCTGCGGTCTTTCTTCTTCTCTCCTCTTAACAGTTCATGTAGAGGTGCTTGAGTCTTAGCAGCATCCTTTAGATATCTTCGGTAAAAATTTATCATGCCCAGAAACGTCCTTAGGTCATGAATAGTTTCTGGTAGTTTGTAGTTTAAGATAGCTTGAACTTTTTCTGGCAATGGCAGAGAACCTTCTGCCGTGATCAGAAATCCCAAATATTCAACTTGGGCAGCTCCCATCACTGATTTGGAAACATTTATTCGAAGTCCATATTGCTGGAATCTTTCAAATACCATTTTTAGGTGTTCACTGTGTTCCTCTTCCGTAGATGAGGCAACAAGTACATGATCAAGATACGGGAAAACAAAGTCGAGTCCATACAGTACTTCAGTAATGAAACGTTGGAAGGTTGAAGGAGCATTCCTCAGTCCAAAACTCATAGTATTGAACTCGTACAAGCCAAATGGGGTGGTGATGGCAGTTTTTTCTTTGTCTTCCTCAGCAATAGGTATCTGATAATATGCCTTTACAAGATCTATCTCTTTGAAAATATTTTTTTATCCTTCAGGATGTGATTAAAGTCCTCAATTTTAGGAATTGGATACCGATCTGGTATTGTCTGTGCGTTGAGTCGCCTGTAATCGCCACATGGTCTTAATGTGCCATCCTTCTTATTAACCAAGTGCAATGGACTTGCCCATTGAGATTTTGAGGGTCTAATAATGTCGTTGTCCAGCATAAACTGGAACTCCTGCTTCGCCAGCTTTAACTTATCAGGGGCCAGTTGTCTTGCCTTCGAATAAACCGGTTGGCCAGTTGTTAGGATGTGATGCTTGACAACTCTGTTAACCAAGTTTGGCTTGGTTAAATCAGGATACGAGTTAAGCAGGTTGAAATACATGGAGTCTCTATTGACCGTGCTGAGATCATTATTTTCTTGGATGGTAGCAACTTCTCCTTTAATTGAAAGATTTGTTACTCCATCGATTAATTTCCTGTTGTGCAGATCTATCAGCAACTGGAATTTTTTAAGGAAATCAGCACCTATGATTCCTCGCTTAACTTTGGCAATAATAAACGGCCACTGAAATGGGCGTCTTAGGCCTAGATCCAGCGTGAGAATTTTTAGACCATATGTTGGAATTTCAGTGCCATTAGCAGTATACAGTTTATATTGAGAGGCTTGGCACTCACCTTTCTTTTTCGTCCAAGGGAGGATCGAAACGTCTTCTCCGCTATCCACAAGGAATTGACAACCGATTTCTCTGTCCTTGACAAATAACCGGAATTTGTGGCCTAAAATGTCGGCAGCAGGACTCGCCGCGGCGTCTACTGCTGGGATTCGTTTCCCGGCTCATTGAAACTGCACGGCTGTACACATTTGCCAGGGAGGCACTTCTTCCCGAATCGGAAATGGTAGAAGCAATATCTTCCCTGAGGATTGTAGCGGCGCCTTGATTTGCTGCGACTTCTACTCCTCTGATGGTGATGA
Organism: Trichonephila clavipes; assembly: GCA_019973935.1. Taxonomy (NCBI): domain Eukaryota; kingdom Metazoa; phylum Arthropoda; class Arachnida; order Araneae; family Nephilidae; genus Trichonephila; species Trichonephila clavipes. The sequence goes on along the minus strand of BMAU01019196.1, from coordinate 342,040 downwards.
GGGCTAGAGCCCTGGACTTTTCGTTGTAGCTTCAAAGAGGCAAGTTGTTCTTCAAGACTAATTTAGACAGGAGTTCATCCACTCTTAAGGAATCTTTCTGAACCACTGCAGCATCAGTTGCTCTTTGCGCCATCTCCACGATCTTGTTAGCCAATGCGCTATTTTGTCATTTTCCAGTACATAAAATCAGGGTCACCAGTTATTAGGTGCTTGTTTCATACCACTCTAATAAATACTCAAGTGTTGAGTTTTCATTGAATTCAATATTCAGACATTATCAATATCTACTGAAATTTTTGAAGGCGTGTTCATTCAACACCGTCAGCAAAGCTATCTCTACACGTTGTACAGAAATGCCACGTTTTCAGTATTTTATACAGTTATGTTGCAGTTAAGCATAATATAATCGATACAAGTACACAAGTAAAAATATAAAAACTGAAATATAAATTATGAGGATCATTTTAAAAATTAACAGAAATTAAGTGCATTTATATAAAATAAGTTTAACAATTATTATTTAACTTTAACATTTATTTGAATAGAATTAATTTGGCTATCTTGCACCATACCACGTTTCGCCGATTCGGAAACAGCTGACAGGTGCAGCCATCTAGTGAGAGAAAATCTCTACAAAAACTGTCCTTTACAAGTTTGTAAGCGTGTGCAATTTCGTTAAAAGACACATGCCAGCGGAACCGCAGATTGGGGATCCGTAACACATGATAGAGTTGAAGATTGATTGATTGAATATTAATGTCGCACTGTTCAGCTACACGAGGGCTTTTGGCGACGGACTACGTAATTTTGAACCATGGTCAAGTGACGTGGACGACACCTGAGTTTGCACCCCCTCTCCTAACTACCACACCACACCAACGGGAGGACATTTCAGCTCTCGACAGATTTAACGTGCATCGCTGCCCTACACGGCGGGTCTTTAGTGGTACTGGGTTCGAACTCGTGAACAGGCAAGCCACGATCTGATACCTATACCACTCGGCTACCGCGGCCACAATAGTGTTGAAGAGCAAAACCTTGTGCCGGACTGCTAGTCTGCTCTTTCTAGAGATAAGCTTTTTAAGCATAAAATGAACAGAGCTCGCTTTTCTGCGAGTCTGTTCGATGTGATGGGCAAACGTTAATTTTGCGCGTAAAAACAGCTCCAGGTATTTGACAACATTTACCCAGGGGAAGGGTTGGCCAAAAATTGTGACGGGGTTAATCCAACTGGTAGTTGGTTTCTTCTCGTGAAGATAGGGCAGGCACTTTTGGAAGCATTTACTTTAATTTTCCAGTCCGTGAGCCAGAGTTCAAGCATGGATACATAATGTTGCAGATTAGAGATCACAACGGAAAATATCTTATTCTGTGTGATAATTGCAGTATCATCAGCAAACATTGCTAAATGCGATAGATCAGTTTGCGGGATGTCATTTACGTACAAAGTAAAAAGCAGAGGCGAACAGAGGCTACCCTGTGATTGACCGCTTTTGATTGGTCGAGGGGAGGAGAGAGAATCCTGTCAACTCTCCCTCTGAACGATCGATGGGAGAGAAAACTGTGAATGGACTTGATCAGGGGGCCAGAAAGTCAAGTCGTATAAGCTTGAGAATTAAGCCTTCGTGCCAAATTTTATCAAAGGCTTTGGCTATGTCCAGAAAAAGTATACCCTTGGCAACGTGTTTTTCGAAGCTGCTATGAATCAACTCCGTTACTCTGAGTAGTTGATGAACCGTAGAGCAATGGAGGCGAAAACCGCACTGCTGACGATAATTTTGAGCTATTTCCGGATTTTTATCCGGTTTTAAGATAGGGATGACCGCGGCTGTTTTCCAGGAATCTGGAAAGTAGTTATTTTTAAAGAGCTGGTTAATTAAGAGGGTGATAAATAATAAAAATTTCAGTGGTAGGTTTTTAAGCATACGATTTGAAATTTGATCAAGTCCGGGGGATTTTTTTGGCTTAATTCTTTGCACGTAAATTAAGATCTCCGTTGGAGTGGTCGGTTCAATTTCTTGAATGTGGGGGTAGAGAGGAAGTTTTCTACCTCTGTTAGTGCGTTGGGCGAAATCTTCGCGTCTAACGACGTGGCTCGGTAAAAATTGTCCTTGCAAACGGTCTGCGATAACCTCCGCCTCTTCAATAGGGGTTATCGCGATACTGCCTAAGGCCCCTTGCAAGGGGGGAATGGGGTGAAAAGACTTAAAGTAAGAAGGAGGATTTCCTCCAAAGAGTGTTGTCAGTAGGCGATAACGCCTCAATATGCTTTTCCCACTGCGTGCGGGAGTGTGATTTGATATCCCTTGCTACCTCATGACTGAGGCCACGGAATTTAGAATAAATACTAGGACACCTAGTTCTTTGCCAAATTTTCCGTAACCTATTTCGTTGATGAATTTTGAGTTTAATTTTGGAGGAGAGGATTTTAGAAGGTTTTTAAATTTTGGTTTTGAAGCCTCAACGAAAGTTTCGGAGAAATTTTGATTGAGTTCGCTGATAGCTAGCTCAATATTTTCATTGCTGGTGAGGTCAATAGAGGGGATGGGTTTATTATTTAAAGCAAATTTAAAATTATTCCAATTAGTTGAAAGGTGCTGAAGTATTTAGATTAATTTCAAGAATTATACGGGGTAATGATCAGAGCTGAGATCGTTAAGAACTCTGATACTATAGTTGAATGGGATGTGTTTGAACACAGCCAGGTCAATTACAGTGCCGCTCCGCCCTTCGTACAGTTGAGCATGTGTGAGACTGCGGTGCAACCAGCTTCGCTCCCCAAAGGTTGCGAATGAGGTTGTTTAGCTGTTGCCCGTAACGAGTTGACTTGGTGTTGTGTCAATTCACATGTGTGCGGCATTAAAATCACCAGCAAAGATACAATTACTGTGAATCTCATGAACGGGAAGAAAAAGAAGAAGAAAAGAAAATTAAATTTGAAGAACGTTCTAATGTTGATGATATCAGACTTTTTTCAGATGATGACTTTTATATTTCTGCGGGAATCATACAGCTGCGTACAAGAGTGAATCTCATGAAAGGGAAGAAAAGAAAATTAAATTTGAAGAACGTTCTAATGTTGATGACATTAAACTTTTTTCAGATGATGACTTTGATTTCTGCAGGAATCGTACAGCTGTGTACAAGAGTGAATCTCATGATGATGATGAAAAAGAAATCGGATTTTTGTTCTAAAATGGGGTAAGTGTGAAATTTTGACCTTATGTAAGAAATATATATATATATATATATATGCATATATCACTGGCATAGCTAGTTCTGAGAGGGTTCTGTATTAAAATTTCCTTCGGGGCCCCTTTTTCCACGACTAGAGCCCTGTTAGTGTGACTGTAGTTATACATATTGGGAGACTGTATCATTGATACGGTAGTAGCAATGCCCTTGATACACACACACACACACACACACACACACATATATATATATATATATATATATATATATATTATTTTTACATGTCAGTATCAGAACATCCACTTTTGAATAAAACTGGTAGTACACATTTGGTAAGGTAAGGATTGAAAATTATCTAGACTGAATTTTGAATAAATGTACATTGCTGTTGATGTATGCTAATCAAGAAGAGTTTAAAAAAATGTCAATGAAAAATTTAAGATTAGTCTGCTTCTGTTGAAAACTTTACCCTTCCGTTTGGAGAAAAAAAATTTTCAAGATTTAGGTTTTGTTATAGTTTAGTTTACGTATGTTTGTAAGTTTAAAAGCGAAATCAGAAGGAAAGAATTGCATTTATTTTACCAAACAAAAAAAAATCTTTTATTTTAGGGGGAAATTGTTTTTAAGACTGTTTGACATGCACGCAGCTCATAAGTATTTGGTACATATTTCATTTTTAATACTTTTAAATACTCTACATTTGCATCTTTGGATGTATAGTGAATGCCTGAATTTATTTTTTGGTTATGTTTTTTTTTTCTTCTTTTTTAAATAAACACTAGTTAAAACATTTATTATTGTACTTTAGAAAACTTTAAAAAAGTATTTCTTTATAATGGCACTTGAAAAATGGGATTGCAGTTAATTTGTTTCTTTGAAATTGCATTTGGTTGATCAAGTTTTCATCTACGTATGAGCAAGCATTTCGTTAATTATAATTGAAATTCTCTCATTATGTTGCAATTGTGTAAGTAATTTGCATTTGTAAAACCAGTTATCAAATAAGATTTATATTGAAAAGGCCGAGCTTATATATATTTCCAAATCAGTAATGAAAGAGGGATTTTAAGAAAAGCAGTTTCCTTCGTTTTTCTTTTCATTCTGTTAGTCAATATTTTTGAATATTCCAAGGTGGTATTTTCATCATTATGCAATATTAATTTTTTTAAACAATAAAAGTATATGAATGTTATGAAAAATGTTCTAAAATTAATTGTTATTTTGATTTATCTTGTAAATCATGTTGTAAAATTCGTATTTTTGGTGCAAAACTGCTTGATTTCAATTACCAAGCAAATCTTTTTACTTTCTTGCTTTCATAATCCTTTACTGCTGTTTTATTATTATCTAGCAATATCTCAATTACTTTTATGCATATATGATGCTATAAATATATAATAATTATAATTCAGAAATATGTTAATTTTTGTATGTTGTCATCCATTGTACAGTTTTCTTTCCTTTTGATTTGATAATTATTTTGGTTGTTTTTTTCTTTTGAAATTCAATACACCGTATTTACTCGAATCTAAGCGTCACTATTTCTCCAGTGTCATTGCTGCTGAAAATCAGGTGCGGTTTAGAATCAAAGTCAACACATTTGTCGGATGGGGGAATCGAGTTTTCACCCTTTTCAAAAGGAAAAATGTTGCCGTTTACTCTGGTCACTTGCATTGATGACTTATTCCATTCCGTAGTTTATCTCCAGTATTCAGCCTATCCTAAACTTTGTTGTCTAAACATATTTGGGAATTTTTTTTTGTGTACACATTCTTTCAATCACCTAAACATCAAAGATATCAGTTAATGGCATCACGATGAGTTCACTAGTAAGCACACACACACAAGTATGAAAAGGGAGGAGATTTTAAATGCAGAAGAAAAAACAGAAATGAAACAGCAGCCACTGAAAATTTGATACAGATGAAATAAACGTTGATGACGTAAGCAAAGTGATTTAATTTTTGCTTTTAAATGTTCCATACTCTAATAATTCTTATCCATTTTTCTATAATACATTGTTTTTAAAAAAATTTATTTGTAATTATTATGTTATTTATTTATAACTATTTTTGTTGTTTATTTATAGCTATTATGTTATTTAATTATAATTATGTAATATGAGTAATCTTATGCATTTTTTTATTTTTTTACAATTCGTCGATTATTCTTTTTTATAATTACTATTAAATTATATTATATGATTATTATTTCTAATAACTGTTATTAAACCGTACTATATGAATATTATACATAATAACGATAAAATAATATTATAAGATTATTATATGCTGCTTATAATACTATTATTACTACATGTTACTTTTTATTACATATTTTTGATATTCATTATTTATTGATTGATCTAGGTTATTCTCAATCTCTTCCTATATCCTTTACTAGCCGTTACCCAGCTGCTTCACTGGGTGTTTCACGATGTTGTATAAATGTATACTGTTTACATATATATGAATTATTGATATCTACCATTAAGAATTCGATTGTATTGAAAATATATACATATATATATTTATAGCTGTAACTCTCGCCTCTTGATATAAAAAGGACATAAATTATAATATCTAATTTCAATTTATATCTAAACTAGAAGTAGAAAGATTTTTTGCGCTCACTTAACCTAATAATCAAGTGGATTTCCACCAAAGCAAATTTCAGTGGATAATAAAATAAACATGCGTGCTAAATTTCAAGTCTAAATTTAACAGAGCAGAAACAGAATTTTTATCATCAATATCTCGTTGAGAGCATTTTTAGCGGATTTCTATTCAACAAAAAAAAAACGTGCAAACCAAATTTTATTATTATAGTCTTAGCAGTTCGAAAACGGGAATTTTGTCTATCAATACGCCCCAATAACTCTCCCCGCTTCCCCCTGGTGTTGATTTCCGTAAAATCCATTCTTAGTGGAACTCTATTCAATTAAAGAAACGTGCTCAACAGATTTCAAGTAAATGGATTAAATTCAAAAACAGGAATTTTTCTACAACACGCCTTAATCCCACTCCTTTGGGGGTTCCGTTTTCGCAAAAATCTTTGTAAAAGGAACTCTATTCCATGAACGGAACATACCTTCTAATTTTCAAGCAGGTGGGTCTATTAGTTGAAAAGCGGCAATATTTATCTATTACGCCCCTTAATCCCCCTCAGCGACCCTTGGGGATCAATTTCCCCCAAAACTATTTTGTAGCGGATCTCTACACCATGAAAGGAATTCGCTTACCAAATGTTAAGACTGTACGTCTAATAGTTAAAAAATGGAAATAATTATCTATACCGCCCCTTAAGCCCCCGCAACGCAACTTAGGAAACGATTTACACAAAACCCATCTTATGACAGATCACTACTCAGTGAATGGAATCTGCTAACTCAATTTCAAGATTTTATGTCTAAGAGTTTAAAAAAGGAGATAATTACCTATAACCCCCTTAATTCACAACGAAACTTGGGGATCGATTTTCACAAAACCCATTTGGTAGCGGATCTCTACTCTATGAAAGAAATCCGCTTATCAAATTTCAAGACTGCACGTCTAATAGTTAAAAATGGAAATAATTATCTATAACGCCCCTTAAGCCCCCGCAACGCCACTTAGGAAACGATATTCACAAAACCCATCTTATGGCAGATCTCTACTCTATGAAAGGAATTTGCTTACCAAATTTCAAGACTGTGCGTCTAATAGTTTAAAAATGGAAATAATTATACATAACGCCCCTTGGAGGTCGATTTTCGTAAAAATCATTATGTAGGGAATATCTAATTTATGAAAGAAATTTGTGTACCAAGTTTCAAGACTGTACATCTAATAGTTTAATAATGGAAATAATTATCTATAACGCCCCTTAAACCCTCGTAACGTCCCTTAGGTTTCGATCTTTGCAAAATCCGTTCTTAGCTGATGTCTACTCCATGAAAGGAACCTGCATACCAAATTTCAAACCTGTAGGTTTAGTATTTCCGGAGATATCATGATTAGTCAGTCAGTGAGTGTTTGAGTCGCTTTTCTCCTTTATATATATAGATTTGAAATACATTTCAATGTATTTCAAAACAATTCTTTAAAATTATTGTGTATCCTTAAATTACCGTTATGCCGCCATATTGGATTCCATTCTAGCAACAAGAAGTGCTGCTTGGCGCTATTATCCCCAATATCCAACTTATTTCTTATATTCCATATTATTCTTTTCCATATATTTCTTTTTAATTACTGATAAATTACTTAATTATTGATTAGTTGACTTAATTCTGTCATTATTAAGGACAAAGTACCGCGTTTCGTAACGGTTCAGAAGGGGAAGGGGGGATTTTGCAAGCCTATGCTTTCCTTGGCACCTAATGTCGTCAAAAAGAAAATTGGCGATTTTTCAAAAAAAGTCCGTATACGCTTACTGATTTCCTTATTGTTAACATCCATAAGTAATTCTGTACGTGTGTAATACAATATATATTTATATTACTGACATAAAATATGCTTTCAAATACATTTCATTTCAGAAATGTGGGAATCTTGTTTTGATCCCACTTAAAAGTTTGAACTATTATTCTAGATAAATGATTGAGGATGGTTTCTGTGTGATTTTTGTTATGATTCATAAAAAGTTAGGTTGCTTTAATATTGCCTTATGCATTCATCATTTAAAAATGTTTTTTTTCTCGCCGAAATTGTACACTTTTGGGAAACTGGAACACGAAGCGTTCCTCCATCCAGTACTGATGTACACTCATGTCCATAAATTAAGAATAATGAAGTTCAGGCAAAGAAAGAGACAGAAGCAAAACAAATTTGAATTATTTGAAAAGTCTATTTATTAAACAAAAGGTAAAGAGCAAAAAAGATGCTACGTATATGTTTGACATAATTAATAAAAATTGCGATTTTTACTTCCTGGAGCAAATTTCAAAAAAGAACCTATTTACAAAAAACAGTATAACATGGTTAGTATGATGGTTAATACGGAGTATGTCTCCCGGACGATGCAATACAGGCCTTACAACTCCCAGGCATGCTGAGTATCAAATTATCAATCTGATCTTGGGGAATATTACACCTCTCATCAAGCAATACCTTTCGAAGTTCTGGTAGACAGATGGGAGGGGGTTGACGAGTTGCAATTCAACGGCCAAGCATATCCCACACATGCTCTATTGGATTCAAGTCTGGTGAGTATGCTGACCTATCCATACTGGTGATATCCTCCGATTGAAGGCATTCGTCTACAATGTTTGCACGGTGAGGACGGGCGATGTCATCCATAAACAGAAATTCAGCACCCATGGCACCCCGAAACAAACGTACATGTTGTTCCAGAATGACATCCCGATAGATGTGGCCTGTCATCATTACACTCTAAACATGCAGGTCAGTTCTGGAACCAAGAATAATTCCTCTCCAAACGAGCCATCCTGCACCACCGTAACGGTGTCGTTCAGTGGTGTTCTCTTGGTGGTAACGGGTACCTGGCGCACTCCATATTAAAGTCCGGCGAGAATCAGACTGCAAACTAAACCTGGACTCGTCGGAAAACATCACACAAGACCACTGTTGTGGTGTCCACAATGCATGCTCTGTACTCCAGGTTAATCGCAGGCGACAGTGAGTTGCGATAAGTGGAACACATCTGACAGGCCTACGAGCATATAGACCAATGTGCCCTAAGCGTCTATACACGGTCTGCCTTGAAACTGTCGTACCGGTAGCTGAAGAGAGCTGACGAAACAGGTCTGATGCTGTGCTCCGTCTGTTTCTTTTGACAGTAACTGCCAAACATACCGGTCCTCATTCGGCGTTCTAACTCGTGGGAGACCTGTGCGGTAACATCTACTCACATTACCATCATCTTGGAATCGTTGCCAAAACCTGGAGATGACACTCTGGGCGATTCCCAGTTCCTCGAATACTTCCAGCTGGGTACGTCCACATTCCAGTCGTCCAATAATTCTACCACGTAAAAAATAATCCAAATGCTTCATTTGTGTCATAACTATGCGGTTATTGCACTGAAACACTTTTAAAGCGCTTGTAAACAATTTTACTTCTTTGCCACCATTCCTTATATACCCCTCTCTTACACTCTCGTCATTGTGACGTACTATCCGCGCCAACTGGTGGTTTCCTGTAATATTTGCATATTCTTCTTCAAGATATGTGTGATAATTCTACAGGTGAAATTTTTATTTTAGAGTTCAATTTCTGTGTGATTTTGAATTATCCTTAATTTATGGACATGAGTGTAGTACGCAAGACGAGACAAATTATTGCTCAAACCATAAGCTCAGAGACACTCGATTCCAGAAAAAAAGTAACATAAACGACTATGTATATGAGAGAAAAAAAATATGTGATATAACTGAAAAATATACTCAGATTAACCCTTGCTGCCACGCAGACCAAGAACGATAAAAAAAATTTTGAAATGGCACCGTATGTCAAAAAAATTGTATGCAATACAGTCAGGTCTCGTTTTATGCGGTAGATACGTTCTACCGAAAAACGCATATAAAAAAGACATTACTTGAATGGAAAAAGTAGGGATACGTTCCTTAGTTTTCTAAAATCGCATAAAACCAAAACAACTAGTTAAAATTAACTTAAAACAGCATAATAAAATTGCAGAAATGAAAAGAAGTAGGCTGCATGATAAATTACTTCGAATGTCTGAAAGAAATTCATACAAAAGCTAAAAAAAAACACAACTTGTATTCAAACCTTAATTCATTTTATTTTATGGAAAAGTAATACACATGGTTTTACATTTTTAATCATTATCGCTATCTGATAATGGTTTGCACCGTTTGCGAAGTGGTTCCAAATCACCTTCATCATCAGAGGAGACTGACTCTGCAATAGATATTTGCGGTAAAGGCCACTGATTTTCACAAACTTCATTGTCGTTCTGTGTAGCTCTTCCTTTTCTGACAATGTAATCAGTAATTAAGCTTTGCGATGATGATTCTTTTATTTTTTTATATAGTTCACGATATCCAGACATGCAGTTCTGCAGCTCACGTTGTAATTTAGAGGCTCATTCAGAATTGGGGTCATTAATAAGAAAATGATTTTCTAATTTACTGCAAAGCTGAAGACCTTTTTGAATTAATTTCCAGTGAGGGGAGTTGATTTTTCTTCCTCATTATTATCACCTTCTAGACCTACGACGCCGTCTACAGTTAGATCTAAAGTTAAGTCAATAATATCATTATCACTTAATGCATCATCCACAAGCAATTCATCTATATCATCGTGGCTGAATCAAATTAATTATTTCATCTGATAGTGTCGATGTTTGAGTGGTTGTATTGTCTGTCACACATGCTGTCCAAATCTTTTTCCAACAGGCATTTAAAGTTCTAGGTCTTATTTGAGCGGAAGCAGATGCAACATGAAATAAAAAATCAAAAATAGAAAATTGTTTCCCCACATCTTTTACTGTTAAGGACTCATTTTCTAGTTTATTCAAGATGAATTTGTACGTTGTCTTAATATAATATTTTTTAAAAGTTGCAATTATGCCTTGATCTAATGGCTGAATAAGGCTTGTTGTATTGGGCGGAAGAAATACTAGTTGAACATTTGGGTGTTCTAATTGTGGATGACTTGCTGCATTGTCAACAATTAATAAAACTTTAAAATCGAGAGATTTTTCCTTCATATAGGCTTCCACTTCTGGTACGAAACAATTATTGAACCATTTTGTAAAAATAGCTGTTGTCATCCAGGCTTTCGGGTTAGCCATCCAATGCACAGGCAGTTGTTTTAAATCTTTACCTTTAAGGGCGCGTGGTCTAAGAGATTTATTTATTAAGAGAGGTTTCAACATCCGATCTCCTGATGCATTGCTACAAAGTTATAAGGTGACTCGATCTTTACTTGCTTTATGTCCACTTGCAGTTTTTTCATCCTTTGCGATGTAAGTACGGTTAGGCAATTTTTTCCAATAAAGTCCTGTTTGATCAGTGTTAAATACTTGATCGGCAGAATAGTCCCCATCTTCAATAATTTTCGCTAGCTCCTCTGGAAATATTTTTGCTGCTCCTTCATCAGCTGTCGCACTCTCCCCTGTTATCTTAATATTATGAAGTGTATTTCTTTTTAAGAACCCGGTTAGCCATCCTTTGCTAGCTGAAAAATCTTTTCCCGCTTGGGAAGTGGAAGTTGATGGTTCTGACTTTTTCATTGACTTATAAAATTGAAGAGCTTTTTCTTGGATTAAATAACCACTTACAGGAATCCATCTTTGAACTTGTTCCTCAATCCAAATTGCGATGGCTCGTTCCGTTCTTTCTAATAATAAATCCATTGTGTACGATGCAAATTTGGAGCATAATTTTGTACCAGAAGTGACCGATTTTCTTATTGCAGCTTCATTCTTTTTAATTGCTCTGACAGTAGATTCGCCTAAATTAAAATGTTTTCCAATTGCCGTAGATCCTTCTCCTTTTCCTAAGCGATCTAAAATTGCAATTTTCGTTTCCAACGAAATTGACTGTCTTTGATGTTTTTTTTCTCTCCATTGGGCCAAATAAAATCTTAGAAAAGAAATTTTAAAAAATTACACTTACGATTTTCTAATGAAAAATAAAACTTTACGACACTCACTTTAAATCCAGAAATCAAAATTTGCTGCTTATTATATTGCAACATAAATTCGCCACTTATTAAAGTGAAACTTTTATAAAAATGAACGAGGCACCGCTAAGAGAAAATATAATTTCGAAATAATGATATCGTATCGGTATACTACTGAAATAACGAATGCGAATCTAAGACTGTCGCAGCCGAGCTGCAGACGTAAGCACCAAAGAGATACGGAAATTCTCGGAATATTACGATCTACGTCTCAGTATAAAAATAATAATAACAAAAATCTAGAAATGTTTGGAATACAAACGGCAAATGTTTGAAATACAAACCGCACAACTTCAAAATCGCATAAAAACAATCCGCATAAAAAGAGACCTGACTGTACATCATATCTACAGCACGACGAGAACAAACGTTCCACTCGCTCCCACTCCACGACAACTCGATAACGTTGAACTGAACAAGGTGTGGTCAACTAGGAAAACGCATAAACAAGGTTGAAAGCGATAAAATCATTAACAAACAGGTAATTGATGTCCGATTAAATGTGAAACACAACAACCACCAAAGGGTATTGTGCAGGAACAAGGTAAATATGCTCAAAACTGGGGAGAAAAAAATTATTCCATTTTCTTAAGAACTATGCCTAACTCAACATCCGGATGATTGGATAGTCTTTTGCATGAGATTGGATGACTCAAGAGGTAGATCCTTCTCGCACAATCCTGCTCACATCTGTCCACCAAAGACGATGAGATTCCGTCAACCACGTATCATAAATGCCAACTATGATAAAGTAAAAAAAAACTACAATGGATGACTTGGGGAAATTTCATATGTTATAGATGACCCTCACAACATCCGACAAAAACACACACCCAAAAAAAAAAAAAAAACAACGATAGAACAATAAGCTAAAGAGCATCACTGCGCAATACACTGGCAACACACACGCAAAAAAAATTCGATTAAGTACCTGACGTTCCATGATCCATTTAACCAAAGGAAATTTATAAAAAATATTTTTTGAATTATCAAAATTTAATCCATGCTCCCTCGAAGAACAACCCTAAGCTAATAACCGACCGAGAGACAAAATATCAATACATGACCTGTATGCAACACTAGTGTCGCACACAGGAATTTTTCAAGGGGGATCCGGGGTCGAAAGTTCACCATTCTTGTATCATGCTCCTTTTGATTTTGTCGATTTTCGGCAACAAAACACAGTAAAAAACTAAATATTGAATAAATAATTAGCATTAATTAATAAAATTAATCATTAATAACAAATACTTAATTAAATTTTACGTACTATGTACTTAGAATTATAATCAATCGGAAAAAAAATCAAGGGCTTTGGGGGGTCCGGAACCCCCTTGTGTGCGCCACTGTGCAACACTAACCATCTACCTACACACACAACAAACATTATCTGATAAACAACCGGAAAAAAAAATTCAAATGAACGCGACAATATATAACTGAGAACTGACCTTCCTCCCCTATACACGACCTAATATGATAAATGAACTGAACGCGACAATATAAAACTGGGAACTAGCCATCCTCCTATTTCCACACTACAAATCAAGACAAGAACAAGACTCGAATAATATCAGTACTCAACTCAATAATCTGAGCAACGCTGCTATGTAGAAAAAAGAATAAATCTAAACCAACAGGCCTAATGCGACTAACCTAAATCAAACATTCAGTACATATTCTAAAATAGTACGCAAGACGAGACAAATTATTGACTGTACACTCCCTTCCCTAAACAAAGATTCAACTAGAGAACCCGAAAAAAAAATTCCAAAGCGATAGCAAACACACAAAACAACCAAATAGAATTGGAACACCTAATCGACAGATTCTACAAGTTTAGATTAAAAAAAATAGCAATTAAATGACAAACACAAAATTAACATAAGTAGAATAGATTAAAGCATCGAAATAATTTTCAAGGAAAAAAAATTAAACAACCAAGTCTATCAACAAACATCTATACAACCACAAGTTGCAATGATATCGTTTTATTAAGTAAATAAACAGCCACTTTAAAAAAAATACACCATCATAAACGTATCACTAATATAATGCATTTTACAAAATACCTTCATTTAAAAAAATTTTTGCAAAATAAGGAATCCACATGCACAGTAAAAGATCGTAATGTACTCAAGTAAACATGAACGAAAATTATTCAAGCAGGGAATACTGAACAAAGGCGCGCATAAATAAGTAACAAAAAAAATTATATGATTTTAGAGAAAATGCTAATATATGAACATTATTAATACCTCAAATTTCTTGACAGGTGTCCAAAGAGACCCCAAAATTTGATTTCTGTTGTAAACAACATGTACAAGATATTAACAATATAAAATTAAAATTGACGTGTATACTATATGTATAGGCTAGCTGGTATACCCGTTCTTCGCACGGGTGAACTGAAAAATTAAACAACACAGATTGCAGGATAAAGAAGTATTTAATGAATTAATTTTACGTGAATTTCAAATTAAACAAAAAAAGGTTTTGCAAATCTCAGCTGAAAATAAAAAAAAAGAAAGAAAAAAAGTACCATTGTTAAATTTTAAGTATGTAAATCTAATAGCTGACAAAAAGGATTTTTTTTTATTTATAACTCCCCGTAACACTCTTGAGGGTCGAATTTTGAAAATACCTCCCTAAGCTGATCTCTACTCAGCAAAAGAAACACATTGTTAAAAGTTTTGTGTAATGAACACTTAAAATAGTGTAAATAATTTATATCTGAAAGTGTAATACATTAATATTACTTTCTGTTGTATTTATTTTAAGTTAAAATTGTAATATTTGCAAGGAACGCCGTTTCTTAAATTATAATGGCATATAAATTATAATGGCAAATGAAAAATATAGAGCAATTTGGACGATAGAGTCAAGTTGGCAAATGTCTAGCTACTTTCATAGCTTGAGCTTTATTAGAGCTTTGTAAGATTCGCCGTGTAGGGGTCCGATGCGCGTTAATACTTTATCCACCACATTATGATTTACAGCAGTTTTTTTCATACAATATTTTTTTTGGATCACTACATTGAAAATTAGGGGATATACATAAACAAAATACTCCACTTTGGGAAATTGAATCCGTTAGTGCTAATAAAAATTAATTAAAGATATTCCACTGTAAAATAATTATAAACACCTTTCACTTAAAATAAACAGTCAAATCGTTTTCTAAGTTCTTCATTAAAATACAAAAGCATAAGACACTTAAATTTTGACATAAACTGTTTTTTTCGGGACAAAAATAATAATCTTTGCAATCCGCTGAAAACGAAATATCTACTAAAAAACTATTCGCCTTTCCCGCTAAAATACTCATCATAAAACCCGTGCTGCCATATATCTTGGAAGAGTGGATTTCAAGAATATTCCTTCTGAGTGGGTGTGGTGTGGTAGTTAGGAGAAGGGATGCCAGCTCAGGTGTCGTCCACGTCACGTGACAATGGTTCAAAATTACGTGGTCCGTTTCTAAAAGCACTCGTGTAGCTGAACAGTGTGACGTTTATATTCACTCCCTCCCTCCAAAAAATACAGTACAGTAGTTATAATTATTTTAAAATGCAATATCTGCCTATTCAATTAAAATTGTAGCGTTATAATTAACTACTAACCACAAACAAATTTTGAAAATTTGTCCAAATGATGTAGTGTGAAAGAGAAAGTTTATTTAATTTAAGTACCAGAACCGATAAAAGCATTTATTTTGAAAAAAGATAAAATTCTTACTACCAAATGTGCATAATAAAATCATAAAAAAAAAACCCATTCAAATAAAGAGAGATTTTTAACAACCTCTTCCTTCAAAACTTAGTTTTATCCTGAAATAAAAAAAAATTAGGAATTATGCTGATCACAGGAATTAATTAGAATCGAGTGCCTTGCGTAGCCAAAACAAAATGGGTTTCTGCACAAACAAAAGATAGATATATGCAGTCGTGGGCTTTTTTGCAGCGCACGCCAGAATTGCTTGCAGATGGCAGAATTTTCCCCTACTTACTTGACAAATATCGTTATATTTTGGACACTTCATACAATATCTTTATAAATTATAGCCTATGCTATAAGATATAGCATATGTGTTATTCTGATGTATAAGCTATATTACTGTAAAGTTTCATTAAAATCCATTCAGTTGTTTTTGCGTGAAAGACGGTCAAACATCCTCACAAACTTTCGCATTTATAATATACACTCAGGAACATTGAAAATAGCGACCCAAGAAGGAAGCTAAGTACAACCACGAAACTTTGCAAATAAGTAATGCGTGATGTGATATGCAAATGTTCCAAGTTTTGTACCAATACGCATGCTCATACACGCCAAGGTGGCGCTCCAATCAGGAAGAGGGTGCTGTATAAGCCAGCGCAAATTCGAAGATTCATAAACGTGACGATTACCCACCGATTGTAGGAAGACTTTGGTAAGCGAAACATGCCAGGTAAACATGCTAGAAGACACTTCTCACAGTCAAGCGAGTTTGAGAGAGGCCTGATCATCGCGATGAGAACTGCAAGTCGACGCGCCGCGTTGCTGGCCAGGTGGATCGTTCGGAGTGTGCCGTTAGAAATTGTTGGGAGCAGTACACGAGAAGGTACCCACGTAGGGAAAACCGGGTCTGGAGAGACCAGGAAGACCACGAGGAGAGAGGATCAAAGGATCATGCGGCAAGCACTTGTGGACCCTACAGTGACTCGTTCAACGATACGAGCATACGTAGGCGTAGCAATTGTTCCACAAACAATTTTCAAACACTTTGCAGGAGCAAATCTTGAATCCAAGCGCCCTTCCTTTAACACCGGAACATCGGCAACTGCGTCTACAGTGGTGCCAAGCCAGATCAATGTGGGATGTCGCAGATTGGCAAAAGGCTGTGTTTAGTGATGAATCCCGGTTTGTTTTGGGGACAGATGATAACCGTGTATGGGTGTGGAGACGCCCTGGTGAGCGGTACAATTCCCCCCGCACTGTTCTATGTCACACTGCCCGCACAGCTGGTGTAATGGTCTGGGGGACTATAGCCTATGATAGCCGGTCCACTTTAATTGTGATGCTTGGAACCTTAACGGGCCAACGTTACGTTGATGATATTCTTCGACCCCATGTAGGACCTTTCCTAAATGGTCTCCCAGTGGCAATTATCCAGCAAGATAATGCTCGTCCGCATACAGCAAGAGTTGCTCAAGACTTCCTACGACATTTTCAGATTCTTCCATGGCCGGCCCGCTTCCGCGATTGGTCCCCTGTAGAGCACGTGTGGAATCAGCTAAAACGGCAGATGCCATCGTGTCACTCTGTACATGATTTAGAGTTGGTTATTCAAGATTTGTAAGCCCATCTGCCTCAGGACAACATAAGGTGTCTAATCAACTCAATGCCGGACTGTGTGGCGGCATGTATTGCAGCTGGAGGTGGTCCAACGCGCTATTGAAGTTGCCCAGTATTTGTGTCGTTGCACACCCTGTATTCGTTTAATTGTCTTGTTTTTGAGATCAAGTGAATCCCTCATCTGTGTCATTATGTGTGTTAAATTTCATTTCAATCCCATGCTTTCTTCTTGGGTCCCTATTTTCAGTGTTCCTGCGTATATATCTAGATAATCTAGAATAATCTTGCATCGCAATTAAAATCGTGCAATAGTGTATACATATTTTACATAGCAAAAAGAAAATCTCCATCTTTTCACAAACAACAAAAAAAAATTGTATTCTCAAAGGTAAACAATCAATACAGGGTACCGTGTTCTAGGTGTGGACTCTCCCTCAGTGATGGAACGTCAATAATGTAAACAAAAGAAACAAAAACTCTCTCGAAAAATGCTGCAATAAGAATTAAACTAATTAACAAAATTGTTTGCACGAGTCCTTAAATTAAACCGCGGACTTGAAATAATACTTTTAACTTCCGTCTCGCCCGGTGGTGTTTTGTCTAAATTGTTTACCGAGTCACTGAACTAGCGATTGCTCCATAAAAGAAAAAATAACTGACCCCATATGCATTAATTGCAACGAGACAGGACATATGGCTAACTGGAGCCAGTGTGAAGAATTTCCCCAAAAAAAGCAGAAAAAAGGTGAAACGATTACCAATCGTAACATAATCAAAGAAACCGAAATTAAAAAACCTTCAAACCGGTCACACCTAATCTCTCTTTTGCAGCCGCCCTCTCGGGCGCTCCAAATAAAAAAAACCCGGAACTTCGGCCGCCACCGTAGAAGCCCCTAGATCCAATGAAAATAATAGCAACAAAAATTACTTTGGATTAAATGACACGATCATCGAATTAAGAAGATTCTTCCTTGACTACCCCTTTCTCTTGGAAATGGGAAGACAGTTCAGGAATGCAAAAGACGAAGAAAGGATTGATATCTTTTATCAAAATCTCATTAACAGTTACGACCGTAAAGCCTAAGATTCGTCTTAGGACCCTAATTTCCAAATATTTTTCTAAACTTTAAGATTTCCTAATACCGTTCGCGTGAGATTATTTTTTCTCTCTGCCAACTCCCCCTTTTCTTTTTAGCGACCCGTCCTCCCAATGGGAGACGAGCTGCCCGACCAATGGAGAGAGTTCCTCTCCCGTCTCAGATCGCATTCCTTCTCTGCACTTCGCATCCCCAAGACACGTCGAAAGCTCGCTCGCCCATTGGCCGGGAAATTCTCGGCCATTGGTCGAGCGAGTCACTCTGAATGATCCTCGGTCGCTCGACGACCCTGTAAGTTTAGCAATTCAGTACTTATTTTTTTCTTTAATTTTTTAACATGTGCAAGTAAAGAATTCAATGCTATTCTCCAAATGTTCTGATAGGAGATTAAGATCTCTACCCTGAGATCAGGTGCTCCGATGGTATTGTCAACATCTTTAGGTGCAAATATGAAAATCTCTTAATAAAAGGAATCATTCGATTGACATGTGTGTTAAACCTCTTTCTCAATTGCTTAACATGTTGAACTCTATAATTGACGTTAGAAAAACGCTCTACTACTTTGTAGGGATATTCGAACTTAGGTCTAAGCTTTGGAGATAAATTAGATTTAATATTAGGCGTCTTAATGAAACACAAAGAACCGATTTTGTAATCATAATGATGTGACTTTGTCGTCCTTGCTCTTAGATTAATGTGAGATGCTTCTTACTCTTTTGGATTCTTCAAAACCTTCTAAAAAATTTGTTTTAAAGAGGGTAAAAGTTTCTCAACATATTCGAACTTATTCTGTGGTGTGTCAGAGTTTTTCTGGTAAGTGTAAGACAATCGAATGTCCCTGCCATGTTCTAAGAAGAAAGGCGACGTGTACGTAGCCTCATGAATCGCGGAGTTTAATGCTAACATTGTGTGTGTAAGTTGTTCATCCAATCGTTTGTATTTTGTGTAATTGATGCAAGTATATTGGCTAGTGAGTATATTGGCTATTCGGTTTCTCTACTCTCCCATTGACATGAGCTGAATAGTTTGATATGTCTTTTCTGAATACTCATAACTCTGCAAAATTCCAAAAATTCAGAACCTTTAAAATACGTGGCATTATCAAAAACTAATTTGTGGGGGCAGCCCTATGTACAATATAATTATCAAAGAAAGCCTTAGAAATCGTGTTGGACTTAATATCAGGAAGTGGGACGATATGAATGTACTTTGTAAATGCATCTACCATAGACAAAACATAACTATTACCTTTAGGCCTGGTCTTTAACCCTCAAACTGGATACCTTCCTCCTGAAAAGTTATTCCGAAAGCGTTTAACTCTTATTTTGCGATTCCCTTCAAAAATGCAACAGACTTCTTTCCTTTCCCCCTTTTAGAGCTTGGGAGGTCGAACGGGGACAATTTTACGACCCAGTTCGGTCCCTTTTGTAAAGTAAGAACCAAGATATCAATCGTTTACAGCTAGCTGTTAAGTTGCCTTGGGCAATCTTCTTTGAAAGCGTAGTGGAATTCGGTGTTTCTTTCTCCTATATGTTCAGTCACAGTAAAATTAAAAACGAAATGAAAGGTAAAAAAAAGAGGAAAAAATGAAATAAATAGTATGTTAGAAGTTGAAAAATAATTATATTTTCTTCAAAGAAAATTTATTTTTCTGTCATTTTTTAAAAATTAAAAAAAAAATATATATATTTTTGGTATTGCGATTTGAACCAGAAAAAGCATCCTGTATTCATTTTTGAATATGAGAGTAAGAAAACGCGCTCACTTTCCTGTTTTTTAAAAAAGTAATGAGGTAAAAAGAGCAAAGGCCCTATCTCATTTTTAAACAATAACACAATAAATATTACATACGATGATTATATTTATGAAATAAAACCGATCTTTCTCTATTCAGTTATATTTTTAATTTAAAATAACATAAAAAAGGATTTCAATACTTTTAATTTATTTTAATTAAAATCATATAAAAGTATTTTTATGTTAACTGAATATTTTTCGGAAATAATTTTAATTTTCCTTCCTAGTGTTCTCTTTTTCGAACTTCTTGTATTAAATAAAAATTCCTTTTCTACATCGGCATTTGTGATGGACATAACACACATTCAGTCAATAATTTTTAATTTTAATGGGAGATATACTTCTTCAAATGCGCATGACAGTACTTCTAACCATTTTCTAATCAAGTTAAATTTCTTATCTTTCTGTTTCTTTTATTACAAGGAAAAATGTCACACATCGATAACTACATTTTCACACAATTCAGTCATTATAAATTCTATTGTGAGAAAAGTTCTCCCTAATTAATTTTGTCTTTCGAAACAGTACACTTAAAACAATTTTGTTCAGTGAAGTTAACCGACAGTTTCACAATGTATTCATACCAAATTTAAAAAACAAATTTAACACTTGAAAATGTATCCTGTATTAAATGTTTCAGTATACACAAATATTTCCTGCTGTAGGAAAGATATAGTATAAGATGTGGTGTGCGGTTGTGAAAGAATGTTTTCGTACGTGTAGACTATTTTTGAAAATTTAAATATCACTGAAGCTGATCATATAACTGCAAATGAGCCTTATTTTAGTGTGTGCTGGTATCAAAGTAAAACACTTTACAATATTAAACAGCTTATGGGTTTATACTCAACATCAAACTATTCTCAAAATGGCTTACAACTTCTATTCAAATTGTAAAGAAACTTAAATATAAATATATCTTACTGCAGTCAAAAATATTCATAATATGTAAATATCCTATTCCTCCACTTATTTCAGTACATTTTAAAAACTGTAGCTGAATGCAAATTTTTATATTTATAAACGAGGCATAAAAGCTCACACATTCGTAAAAATGTCTTTATCATTTTTAAATACACTACTATAAAACGTATATGAATTGTAAGATCAGTCATAAAATCCTAAAAGCTTTTAAAGGAGCTAAAAACATGTAATTTTGGATTGATAAAATGTTTAATATAATACACAAATATACATGTTATTAAGCAAATACATTTGAAAAATCAAACTTCTTTCTGAAATAAACGTAATTGAAAGAAAAATGTTTAATTGCAAATGAGTGAAAATACCTGTTTATCTAAGGGGTATCCCCAAAGTGAGGTAATCCTGAAACTTAAGACTCAAACTCAGAAGCACAACAATCCATGAGGGTCAGGAACTACTGTGCCCATCATAATACACGTGACCATTGGACGCTGAGGTGCATGAACAGATGTCCCGATTTGGTGGTCTGTCTGAAGAGAGACCTTCAGTGTTAAAACCCGAAGCAAGCTTGGTACTCATTTATCGACCCAATGTAGCGGGGATGAAAGGCAGAGTCGACCTTGCGCAGCCCGTTAATAGAACCCCAGACCTGTGGTGTGGAAGCACTATACACTACCACTCGATCCTATTCGGTGAAAAATAAAATTTAATGTTAGAATCTTATATAAATCCCTAATGAATGAGGGAGTCCAAAACTTTTTTTTTCATGTAAACTGTTTAGACGGAAATGGTTAATTATGAACATTTCACAAGTTGCATAAATTAAAATTAACCGTTATAGTTGACATAAATTTTTAAGGGTACAAAAGGTGTATTTCGGCTGCACGAATTAATTTTAAAAGGAATACGGTTACGAAAAAGTAGTACAAATCTATCTAAAGTAGGGTTAGTTACCTTAGATATATTGTCAAACACAACAATGTATTGGAAGCCAATTCCACAATTCGTTGTTATAAAAATGTATGGAAAATTACAAGATTTATTTTTGCATTTGTAATTTATATATATATAATTTTTCCTGGGAACTTTAAAAGCTAGAGCGGCATCCATCAAAACCGCGGTTCTCTCTCTGTTTTTCCAGATCGCGCCTGACTAAGCCGGCTCTGCCATAGTAAGTGAAAATGCCGGATTTTGTTTGTCAAGATCATTTTATAGCAGACTGCATTTTTCATGTATTTTAGATGGTCGTTTTATATTTTCTACATCAATATTTTAATGTCTGAATTTATAAAATTACATAAAATTCTTGACATTCGCATCAATGACCATGATAATTTTTATTAGTATATGAATGTGTCATCAAACGATTACATGACTAATATTAACACATTATTTTAACCATTTAATTAATATTAAGTATAACATAACGCACACAAATTTTCTAAACTTTAAAATAAATATTTCGAAAACTATTTCAGATATACTCAAATTTTTTTATTCCTACGCTTTAGCTTCTCAGTTTTGCTTCTCTATGTAAGAATTTATTGTAATTGTATATTCATCAATTTTTTTAGTATATTTTTTGCTCTTAGCATGCGGTTTTCAACTGAATTGTATGAAATCTTCGAAATATATTAAATGAATGATTGAATATTAACGTCGCACTGTTCAGCTACACGAGGGCTTTTGGCGACGGACCACGTAATTTTGAACCATGGTCAAGTGACGTGGACGACACCTCAGCTTGCACCCCCTCTCCTAACTACTACACCACACCAACGGGAGGACGTTTCAGCTCTCGACAGATTTAACGTGCATCGCTGCCCTATACGGCGGGTCTTTAGTGGTACTGGGCTCGAACTCGTGACAAAGCAAGCCACGTTCCGATACCTATACCACTCGGCTACCGCGGCCGAAATATATTAAAAGATACCAAAGAAGCTATATAATAAAATTTGAAATTTTTATTATACTCAAACAATTGCTAAAACTTATGGTAAATAATTTTTAACTGCGCGATGCATTTTTTTTTCGAAATTTCAAATGGAATTTCTAACATAAAATTTCTAGCTTTATACGGTCGAGATTTCAAAAAATATTCAAATTTTAATTACTTATTCAGTTAGCCTTTAAAAAAGATAAATGTTGAGGTATTTTGTATAAATAGATATTTTTGAACAATAATTCGAATGTTTTTGAATAGCACGAATTTAAAATTGATTTTTATGTTTATTTATATGCATAAATGTCTACTGTAAATGTTTCCGTATATTTTTGATTACCATTTATTCAAACATTCAAGTTATAAAAAAAATGTGTGAAAATCTTCATTCATGTTCTCTTTGATGTAAACTGAAGTTCAAGCACTTAAAATTCAAATATAATTCGGTGTATTTTAACAATATATCACCAGGCACACACACACTGTGCTTAAACTTCCCTGAACACTTAGGCTTTGAAATCTAAAAAAAAAAAAAAAAACTAATAAATCTTAATTAGTTTTTTTTTACGTTATTATTTTTATCAAAGTGTAAGAAAATGTTTCAAATGATTTGATGAAGTTTAAATTTATTCATTTTTAGTGGATGGAAAATTGAAAAGGTTCCAAATTTTAAAGAGTTTGGTGTTTTATTAATTTTTTCGGTATCTTATAATAAAATAATCATGTTTCAAAAACTGAAAGCTTTGATTAAAATAAGAAAAATGAAGCGAAAGAATATACTTAAAAAAAGATATATATAATTTGTCTAACTATATAAAATAGCAGATTGCACTGACACGCCCCAACTTTTGTTACAGTTTCAAATTAATATGAAACCAAAAGGGAATTGTAACATATTTTACTTATGCGTTGGGACTTTACAAAACTAAAAAAACGAGGTAACAAATTAACACTTCCTGGGGTCTAAAGAAATTTCCCCTCGATTTTTTACGATTGCCCCAGGGTCAATACACGGGGTTTCCTGCGAGCCATAAAACTCCTGCTGTGTTGCTTCCTCCGTCGCTCATTATCTTTCAAGATGTTAAACCTTAAAAGGGGGAAAGGATTTCAGAAAAGTGCGGTTAATCCGCTTTTGAAAACGTTACTTGAAGGCAGAAAAATCCGTGCAGTCCATTTTCGAAACATCTTTACACTGACGGAATCTTCCGTGCTATCCGGTTAGAGGGTTAAAAAATACTTACGTAAAGAAATGGTTAAAACTATTTCAAAATAAATTTAGAAATTACCTTTTCTTTAATATATGGAATGGTTCGCTATTTTTTTTAAATAAAAAACATTCAGGCAGAATTTCTCTCTTTGAATAACACATTTTTAACAATTCAAACTAATTACACTGTAAATGGTTTTCATTAACTATTTTTTAAGAAAAAGTGAAGTTTTTGTACTTAAATTAGGACATCGGTTCCTTTTTTTGAATACGAATTATAAGTTGTTGCGCTTGATCTTTCTTTAGCGTTAATGAAAAAAAATATAATTTACACTAAAGAAAAAGTTCATGTTTTTCTTTTTTTTTTCCGCGTGTAGAACAATATTATGCGTAATCTGTACAAAGATTGATAAAATATCTTAAAAATTACTGTGTTTAATCCAATTAGTTAACAAGATATTAATTAAAAACCTTAAAGCGCATATTTAGTATTTTATTACGCACGTGGCGCCATCTGCAGAGAATCGGAAAGATCATTTACTTCGTTTTAAATTTAAAACTTTTTTGACGAATCGATACTTATTGAATCGTATCGATGGGTTGACTTTTAATCTGAAGCTAATTCCTTTAAAAATTTTCAGGTAATTTTGTAACTTTCTATTTTTCTGTTTATATCCATACATAAACTATTCTTTTTTTTTAAAAAAATTACTTTAGCGTTTCCGGTGGCTGTAAAATTAAACGAAAAAAATTGCCTAAAATGTCAGTAATAATTAAATAATTCTAATTACATTCTTTATTTTTGTATTAATAATGTAATTTTGTATAATTTCATACTTTTTGATTACAATCTTTGTTTATTCACATTTATTATGTAATTATGTTTACGTGTTTGGATGATTAGCGATTAATTACTTGCAATTAAAATATTCAATTGTAGCTGTGGCAACACTTAACGTTTTAGTTCGGATCTTTTTGAAATTTTGTCTTGCGATAAACGTGGTTACCTCTCACAAGTCGTATAATTTATAATATTCTTTATTGCTTATTAATATTATTTAATCATTTCTGTGTTGTACGAACAAAGTTCATTTGACTATTTTTTTAGGTTCTCTAAATAAGAAATTGTTAAAATTATAAATAATAAGAATTTCTATTTCAGCTTTTTTTAACTTGTTTTTGAATAGCTTAAATTAGTATGGCTTATTAATCAGTATTATTATTAATTCGATTCCTTTTGCATTGATTATTTTGTAATATCCGCATAGTATTTATAAATTAATATTTTTATCATTTCTGTGTTGTATGAATTTATTCCATTTTACTATTTTCGGTTCTAAATAAGAAATTGTTAATATAATAAGAATTTATATTTCAGCTTTGTTAAAATTAGGTTTGTGCTACATGATTTTAAAAACAGAAAGCAGGGTTTAGCTGCAGAGTTTTAATTACTACTTTTTGCTTTGTTTAATTATTTGCATTTATGATGGCCAAACGGAAAAGGGGAATTACATATGATGCTGCCCGTAGACGGAAGGCAATTAGAGCACGTGAGAGAAGAGAAATGCTGGTGTCATGAAGAAAAGAAAAAGCCCGATCAACGCCGGGCTAAGCGGTGGAGAGGGGGGTTGGAAGTCATTTTGAAAATGAGTATTAGATGTTCTGATTTTGTGAAAGAAAGAGAAAATTTATAAAAGTAGAGATAGCCCGTGCAACACCGGGTCATGCAGCTAGTGTTTTATTAAAATTTGAAAATTTTAGAGTTGATTGAGTAAGCATTATAAGAAATGTTACATTCTTTATGAGATCATTATTTAAATAACAAGCCATAACTCAAATATTACTCGTACAATAATAAATGTTTTAGTACATTCTCTGGAAAATAATATAAATATCAGGTTCAAAAAGTTTTATATAGATACATTCGTAACATTTTGATTTATCAGACTCGCCATGATAGATTTTGAGCTATTTAAATGCTCACTTCTGGTAGATTAAAAACCCATTTCCGGTTTTTGTAACTTTATAAAATTGATTGTAAATTGGCCTCTAGGTAGTGTAGAAACAAAACAAATTATGTTTTGTAAAAAGCCAAAAGATAGCTATATTCAATAACATAAAAAACAAAAATATATGTCTTAACCGAATTTCGTCATTTTCAACGTATTCAGATACCTTAAAATGAAACCAAAATCATAACTCAGGAAACTTTAAATATCTTAAAAACTAATTTGTTAACAAATATGAAATTTGGTGGCAAGCTTCTCAAAGATATGACTCATAAAAAAATGCAATTTTTTTTCTTTCTGTAAATGTGAAATTTATAGGGTACTGTATAATGTTAATACAAAAACATATGAAATTTTACATCGTCATAACAATTCAATACAACGACAATGAGTAATATAGTACAAAGAACATATCAGGGGCCCGAAAAGTAATCAGCATTTCTTCTCGGTTAACGATACTTATGGGAATGTTTTTAAACTAAGCAAGTGACATAGATGGTTAAGGTAACTGGGACGTCAGCGACAAGGAAAAATGAACTTTTTTTACACCAAATTTAAATAGTTATCACTTAAATTAAAAACATGGGAAGTAAAATTTTTGCCTTGAATTATTTCTATATTTATGTACCTGTTAATGTAAAAAAAATTCCATTTTAAATTACAAATAAATCAGTATGAGCAATAAATAACCAATAACTATTTTATTTTCAAGGCATGTTCTTACCTTTAGGTACATTTTGCATAAAATCCACTTCATATGTAGCTATAAAATTTTACACAGTTTTTGCAAACATAGCAATCCATAAAATGAAAGAAATGAAATTTAAAAAAATAAATTAATAAAGTTTTGTAAATTTTGTGATTTAAATTTCCTATAAATTTTATGCAGAAATCATGCTATATCTAAAATTTGTAAATGTTTATTAGAAAAAAAATTCATTCACTTTGTTGAAAATTTGTGGATCTTATGAAATGCAAAATATCAGCGCTATAGGTAAAGTAGATTTTGAGAAAGGTGTACTGGAATCGCCAAAAATTGCATTTTGAGAAAATTGCAAATAAAGATATTTTCATCTATGAATTGTAAAATAATATTTTCTATTGCAATATAAATCCATGCCATAATTAAATTAATTGTAAGCTTAAAATTCTAGATTATATATAGATATATATATTTAAAAGTCATTTTAATCACTCTTTCCCTACTTCACCAACACATGTTATCAGCGCGATTCACAATTTCTTCCATTTAAAATACCAAAATTTTATGCCTATGAGTTTTAATATTTTTACTTTACTTTTTCTGAACATCATCATTACAGGATATTACAGAATTCCATGCACATATTTTTAATGTTAGAAAAATACACAAAGGAAATGTCTCTCATGAATTTAAAAAAAAATTATGTCTAATTTAAATGGGACTCTGTTTTTAAAAATTATAACAAAAGAATCTGTTTTTGTACTCATACATATGAATATCTATTTATTTTAAAGTAAAATCAACAGAGTTATAAACATATAGAGCTCTATTCATGAGCATTCAAATGTTAACAATAAACAGTTAGGAAAAACGAGATGTCCATTTTATAGAGTGTTTTTTTTTCAGGTATAGAAGTTTAAGTTGGCATTACTTTCCAAGATGGCGACCGATTTAACAGCTGTCAAGTGATTTACTCTCAGTTTGGTTTGGCAATTCATCAAAACGATCATCAAGCAAGGCGTAGATTCGTCGAATGGGCCCCAAACGAGATTGCCGTTGTTCCCGATTTTCATAAGCGAATTTTGTTTAGCGATGAAGCGCACTTCTGGTTGAATGGCTACGTCAACAAACAAAACTGCCGCATTTGGAGTGAAGCTAATCCACAAGTGTATGTCGAAACACCGTTACATCCAGAAAAACTGACTGTTTGGTGCGCTTTATGGGCGGGTGGAATCCTTCTTCAAAAACGATGAAGGCCACAACGTTACAGTCAATGGTGATCGGTATAGAGCCATGATTACTAACTTTTTCATTCCTGAATTGAACAATCATGATGTCCAGGAGCTGTGGTTCCAACAAGACGGCACAACATGTCACACAGCAACTCGTGCCACAATCGATTTATTGAAAGACACGTTTGGTGACCGCCTAATTTCACGTTTTGGACCTGTGAATTGGCCTCCAAGATCTTGTGATTTAACACCGCTAGACTATTTTTTGTGGGGCTATGTAAAGTCATTGGTCTATGCGGATAAGCCACAAACGCTTGACCATTTGGAAGACCATATTCGCCGTGTTATTGCCGATATACGGCCACAAATGTTGGAAAAAGTCATCGAAAATTGGGCGTCCAGATTGGACTACATCCGAGCCAGCCGTGGCAGTCATATGCCAGAAATCATATTTAAAATGTAATGCCACAAGATTATCTTTCGAATAAAAAAAGTTCATGTCAATTGAATAATACATCGTTGTTTTATTGTAATTTAAAGTTCTATGCCTCTAAAAAAAACACCCTTTATAAGCGGTCTATTTAATTTAGAATAATCCTCAAGATGAACTTCGTAATTATTCCACATGATTTGTAATTTAAAAACTACACTTAGTACTTATAAATGCAAAAATGACATAATTAAGATTTTTCACAAAAAAAAAAAATTATCTTAAAATTTTGCAAGTAATCATTTAAATTTTCCGTAATTTTTGCACAAAAAATGTAGAATTTTTAATAAATTCGAATACATAATACAGAAAAATTACATTCTTTGTATAGAGAAATTTTTTTTTTCAATATATATTATATACAAAACGCGAATTTTGACGAAAGTGTACTTGAATCATAGTTGCATCACATTTGTCTACTATTTTAAAATTCAATTTTCTAGCGTTCTATTTATCGAATTCCCACAAATAATGCATTTATAACTGCAGCAAAATGCTCTGTATTTTTAAAAAGTAAAATAAAAAATGCAAAACTTGAAGCCTTTTCACGTCCCAGTTACCTTAAAAATTGAAATAAATGCCGCACAAAAGGACAACCCGAAAAGTAAATGATAACACCCTGAAGGGGATGGTGCAATCAGATCCTTGTCAAACAATTGAGGAATTCTCACTGAAACTTGGCTGTACATGATCTACAGTTCAGGCTCATCTTCGTCGCATTGGAAAATGATACAGGCTCTCCTGATGAATTGACGGAGACGGCGCTAATCAATGGCATACCATCTGCCCATTAGTACTTTAAAATTGCCATTCCATAAAATCCTGTAATATAAAAAAAATGTAAAATTAATTTATACGATGTTGCATATATAAAGTTACATTTTTATTTTGTTTCTAGCATAATTTAGCAGCAATTGCAATAAATAAATACGTGAGTAATATCTTTTGCTAACCTGTCTTTTTTGTAAATAATAATTGCCTGTTAACTCGGTTCACTTCAAAGAACAAATATAGAACAAAACTCTTGATAGCAGTTTGAATTTTTATCCTTTAATATTGAACAACGGTCAGATAATGAGGTTGACACCTGAGTTAGTAACCCGCTATCGTAACTCCTACACCACGTTAATGTGGGGGCATCGAACCTTGAAAAATTACGGCATATCACCCCCTCTACACGGTAAATCGGTTTAACATCTAGGAATGATTAGCCTCCAGTGGCGCACACAAGGGGGTCCTGGGGTCCAGACCCCCCAAGCCCTTGATTTTTCCCCCGATTGATTATAATTCTAAGTATAT
Source organism: Trichonephila clavipes (assembly GCA_019973935.1). NCBI lineage: Eukaryota > Metazoa > Arthropoda > Arachnida > Araneae > Nephilidae > Trichonephila > Trichonephila clavipes. Next base: position 312,160 of record BMAU01019196.1, on the reverse strand, counting down.
AGTACGTAAAATTTAATTAAGTATTTGTTATTAATGATTAATTTTATTAATCATTGCTAATTATTTATTCAATAATTCAAACCGACTTCCTGACCTAAGGACAAGATGAAGCGATCCCCCAGAAAGGTAGTATTTAACAGAAATGAAAAAGGACTCAAATCCAAAAAAAAATGACATTTCTTTGACATTGACTCAAAGTAATTTCCTTGAAAACATAATTCATATTTCAAATAATTATGTAAAATGAATTCGTGTAGTAGGTTTCCTTTACAGGTTCATGCGTAACTGCAGAACCAGAACTGCAAATATAAAAGGTCCCCTTACTTCTCAAGAGGTAAGTCATGCTGAGAACTGGCTGGTCCATTCATTGCATGAAGAAGAGTTCCCCGAAGAAATGCGCAAATTATTGGCAGGTGAGCTTATTCCTATCAGAAGCAAATTAACTCTACTTAATGTTTTTCTCGATGACAGTAACATAATTAGAGTAGGAGACAGACTTGTAAATTCAAATTTAAACGAGAAGTCTAAATTCCCTATAATTTGCCGTGTAAAAACATTTTAACTGATATCATATTGAGGTAAAGAGTGTTTTTTTAGAGGTATAGAACTTTAAATTGCAATAAAACTACGATGTATTATTCGATTGACATGAATTTTTTTTATTCGAAAGATAATCTTGTGGCATTACATTTTAAATATGATCAAGCAAGGCGTAGATTCGTCGAATGGGCCCAAAACGAGATTGCCGTTGTTCCCGATTTTCATAAGCGAATTTTGTTTAGCGATGAAGCGCACTTCTGGTTGAACGGCTACGTCAACAAACCAAACTGCCGCATTTGGAGTGAAGCTAATCCACAAGTGTATGTCGAAACACCGTTACATCCAGAAAAACTGACTGTTTGGTGCGCTTTATGGGCGGGTGGAATCCTTCTTCAAAAACGATGAAGGCCACAACGTTACAGTCAATGGTGATCGGTATAGAGCCATGATTACTAACTTTTTCATTCCTGAATTGAACAATCATGATGTCCAGGAGCTGTGGTTCCAACAAGACGACGCAACATGTCACACAGCTCGTGCCACAATCGAGTTATTGAAAGACACGTTTGGTGACCGCCTAATTTCACGTTTTAGACCTGTGAATTGGCCTCCAAGATGTTGTGATTTAACACCTCTAGACTATTTTCTGTGGGGCTATGTAAAGGCATTGGTCTGTGTGGATAAGCCACAAACGCTTGATCATTTGGAAGACAACATTCACCGTGTAACTAAAATTAGATGATTTCGGTCGCCGGCGCCGCGGGCGCCTTTTCCCAGAAGGATGGGAGAAAAAGGTAAACCATGATGTGATGATGGATCTAATCAAGAAAACTACCACGACAAATCGGGGAGGGAGGACGTACCCCAAAGCACGAACGCTCTATCGAAGCAGAGCGCCGGCGGGGCGAGGGGAAGAACGCAGGAAGGAAAGCGGGACGACCAAAGGCAGTGAATCAAAGGCGGTAAGATATCACCCAAGAAGCCAGAGTAAAATACGAAGTGCAGTGCAGCTAAATCATGTTGTTGAGAGTGTGAAAAGAGTTTTTTTTTGTTGAGTTATGGGGGGTGGAGCGGGTTTTTCCACTTCGTCGAAGAGTATGAATATTTAATTTTAGGATGTGGATACGTAAACAATGTTTGCGCTTTGATAATTGGATTGTCATCAGATTCAATAGATTTAAAGACATTACTAGAGAGTTTAGTGATGTAATTAGAAATCGGCTCCATTTGTAGGTCGTTGTGTATCACGTCATTTCGGACGTACCAAGGTGCGTTCGTCATGACGCGGAGAATTTTGTTTTGCATTACTTGAATCTTTTTCATGTGGGTGGCGGCTGCGGCTCCCCATACGGGTGAGCCATAAGTGATAACTGGGCGCAGAATCTGCTTGTATAGTATGACTATTTTCCAGGGATAGAGGAGACCTCCACCCAATGAGGGAGTGTGCTAGAGAAATTCTACCCCAAAATTTCTCAAATAGATAGTCAATGTGCTTTTTGAACGTTAAGCGGCTATCTATGTGTAGACCCAGATATTTCATCACCGAAACCCACTGGATGTTGTCATCAAAAAGTGTAAGTTGGAAAGGCGGGTCGATAACCCCCCATTTCCTGAATATAATTGCTTGTGATTTATCTACGTTAATTGCAATTCTCCAATGTGTAAGCCACGTTTCAAGTTTATCTAAAAAGTGTTGAACAGTTTTAATAGTGTATTTCAGCTGGACACCTTGCGAGAGGACTGCGGAATCATCCGCAAAGAGGCAAGTACTGACGGTGGAGTGCTGTGGAAAATCATGTGTGTAGATGTTGTACAAGTACGGAGAAAGGACAGATTCCTGAGGGACCCCAGAGAGGCAAGATCCCGTGTTAGAATATGAATTATTTACACGAACTCTAAAAGTTCTATTGTGTAAAAAATTATGAATGATTTTAATTAAATAATCAGGGAACTGCAATTTAATTAATTTGTACGTGAGGCCATCGTGCCACATTTTGTCGAATGCCCTTTTAACGTCTAAAAAGACACCTACAGTATAAAATTTGTGGGCAAAACCCTCATTGATAATGTTTGTAACACGTATCAGTTGGTGTAGCGTTGAATGGCGGCCCTCCCGGAAGCCGCATTGCTCCGGGGGAATACAATCTATGGCTTTGCAGTGAGATTTGATTCTAGTTAAAATAATTCTTTCGAAAATCTTAGCAGTGGCGTTAATTAAGCTAATTGGTCTGTAGCCTTGTGGATATGTTCTATATTGATTTGGCTTGGCCAACATTATTACGTTTGCTTGCTTCCACAGTGTAGGAAAGTGATTTTTAATGAGGCATTGATTGTATAATTTCGTTAAGTGAGTAAGAGCATTAAGCGTAAAATATTTAAAAGCTATATTTGGTATTTGATCGGGGCCTGCAGCTTTTCTATTCTGCAGTTTTTTAATAATGCCTCTGACCTCGGAAGGGGAAGTGAGAGGAGGCGTGCATGTGGCGAAGTTGTCGAAATAGTCATCGACTAAATTTTCAACTTCTTCTATCTTGTCGTCACAGTAGGGCTCTTCATTTTCCTGAAAAGTGACTTCAAGTGTATCTTTGAAAGCCTCCGCCTTTTCGAAATCCGAATAGGCCATTCCACCCGGACCATGAAGAGGTGGAAAGGGAATATGCCTTTTAGAAAATTTCCTACGTAGATTATACAAGGAATTGTCCTCAGGATTTAAAGTTAACAGAAATCTTTCCAGGTCCTGTTTTTATGTTCTTGGATTTCGCTCCTGATCTGCCTAATGAGAGCATTAACTTCGCGTTTGTATGGAGGGTATCTGGTATTATTCCAGAGTTTACGAAATCTATTTTTAGCTCGGATAAGCTCTCTGATGTTTTCAGGGAGGCGGAGGTGTGGAGTGTTTATTAATCTAGTGAATGTGGAAGCAGAAATAGCATTCGAAATATTGCTGGTAAAATTTTGAACGGCTAGATCCAAATCATCTATCTGGGGATTTCCGGGAATGTTATGATAAATAATTTCTTGAAATTTAGTCCAGTTGGTAGATTTTAAAGTTCTAAGAATTGGTGGAAGTACATTATTAGTGACAAAATCAAAAATAACTGGATTGTGATCACTGCTAAGTGCATTAATAGTAAAAACTTCTGTGTGAGATAAGTTAACTGCAAAGCCTATGTCAAGGATAGCGTTGGTGTGGTAAGTGTTGAAATGTGTAGGAGTGTCGGGGGCTAGAATATCCAGTGCCGACGCAACGGCCCAATTGCACAGAATATTACCGTTTGTGTTTGCCCTGCCTGGGTTCCAGCTGGGATGCTTGACATTAAAATCGCCGAAAAGAAAGGCTTTGTTGCTATGGTTAACATTCGCCGTGTTATTGCCATATACGGCCACAAATGTTGGAAAAAGTCATCGAAAATTGGACGTCCAGATTGGACTACATCCGAGCCAGCCGTGGCAGTCATATGCCAGAAATCATATTTAAAATGTAATGCCACAAGATTATCTTTCGAATAAAAAAAATTCATGTCAATCGAATAATACATCGTTGTTTTATCACAATTTAAAGTTCTATACCTCTAAAAAACACCCTTTATTACCATAAAAAATATTGCATGCAGGACCCCACTCACTTTTTATCTTGTTCGTCAGAAATTCTGGCCACTCAATGGCAGAAATAACTGCCGTTGAATTATTCATCAGTGTGTGTGATTTAGTTCAAAAATAAGCCCATCACAATGAATCAAATTATGGCCAACCTACCAAGAGATCGTGTAACTCCGATTTATCCCTTACATATCACGGACTTTGATTTTGCAGGCCCATTCTTTACTAAGTTTAAATTCAAGGAAAAGGTTCACTATAAATAAAGTTTATGTAGTAACATATGTATGTTTATGTACAAAAGCAATTCATTTCGATTTTGTGACAGATCTCACATCCCAAGCATTCACAGCAAGTTTAAAACGCTTTATTTTGGTAGGAGAGAAAAGTGCGCAGAAATCACCATCGACAACGCTGAAACATTTGTTGGCTCAAATGTCAAAATTAAAAATTTGTTCAAAATAATTAAATTACCTGATCAAACATTAGCAGAACTTTTGACTAACGAATCCATAGAGTGGAACTTTATCCCAACAAGGTCCCCAAACCATGGAGGGTTACGGGACACACACACTAGTAACAAACCATGGAGGGTTATGAGACACACACACTAGTAACAAGCCATGGAGGGTTATGAGACACACACACTAGTAACAAACCATGGAGGGTTATGAGACACACACTAGTAAAGACATTTAAATTCCACTTAAAGAGTTGTAGCTCCAGTAAAAAAGAGCACATTTAACTCTCGAAGATCATTACAATACTTGTGAAATTGAGGCTGTGCTAAATTTCCGACTACTCACTCCTTTTACATCAAATTTCGATGATTTCAAAATACTGAACCCTGGACACTTCTTAGTAGGTAGACCCCTAACATTCATAGTTGAACCACAAATAACTAATATAAACGATAATTGGTTGTCGAGAAGGGGAAAAGTAAAAAAAATTACCCAACACATGTATAAGCTTTGGAAACGTGATTATTTAAATAATTTACAAGAACATCACAAGTAGAAGTTTGACAAAAATAATGTTCTTATGGGAACCTTAGAATAATTAATAAAAGATGAAAATCTTCCCAGTACGAAATAGAGAACTGGTAGAATAACTGAAATATTTCCTGGCACCAAAGGTAAGTTCTGAGTTGCGAACCTGCGTGTGTCACACGGAAACATATCGAAAATAGCCGTTATAAATCTGTATAATTAATGTGTAGCAAATCACATTGTAATATTCATTACGGAGTACTCATTTATCAATAATCATCGTTTCGTGTTATTTATATTGTAGAAAAATCATTTTATTCTGAGTCTAAAATCTTCCAACTAAAATTAAGTCTCTTTCCATTTCTTAGAAAATTTACCTCCTTTTTGGCAATGTTAAATTTTGAAGTTATTTTTTAAAACTTATTTTTATACTAACCTCCATTCCATAGAGCAGAGATGGGGAGCCTTTTTACTATTAGAGGCCGCATAGGTTGATGTACCTATAAATGCGACCTTTATTTAATTAATATAGTTTTTGTATAGATTTAACAATTTTGTGCATTATATAAAAATATTATTTAAAAAATTAAATCTTTATTTTTTGACATAAAAAGTTGCAGTATAAAATATTTTTGTATTTACATAAGGGTGAAAACTTGTAATAACTCTCTCTCTCTCTCTCATCATTTTTTGATTATATTTTTCTATAAATTAATTAGATATTTTTGTGACTTTTTCTATATTTCACTGATGGTATTTTTATTTATGGAAGCATAATCAAACATACATTTGGATCAAGCCTTAATTGTTCCTCTACATGAGCATGCGGGGTAGTGTTGCCATTTTGCTCTAGGTGGCGTTCTAACATTTGAAATGTACAATTGGCTATTCCCACGTACAGTCATTAAAACATACATTCATGCCGTTCTTAATTTAATTCCATTGATTTTCAAACTGCTGTAATCTAGATAATTAAATATTAATTAACACAATTGCTAGCTTTTATGAAGGCAACGGGTTCCCCACCTCTGCTATTGACCATCCTTACCTTATAGGTAGGTTCCTATAAATAAAAAAAAAAAATTTCACCATAAAATTGCGATCCACAATAATTAAGCAAAGATTAATAAAAGTTTTTTTTTTAAAATTTCATGAGGTTTCTTATGGGTAATAGGAGGAAGTATTCCAGATTAAAGGATAAGAACCTTAAGAATATATGTATATATATATATGAAATGATAAAACTTTAGCAGTGCATAATTTGTCGTGGCGAGCGGTTGATTTAAACAATGGCGAATCAAAGGTATGGCTTGGTCGGTGGTGTGATTTTCTGTGTTACGTGGTCGAGTACGGTATTATCGAAGAGGCACTCATGTAAATCGTTATTCTTTTTTATTCACACCTGGAAACATATTAAGATCTAGCAGGGACGGCATTACACATAAAAAGAAGCAAACATCATGACACAAACACAGACAAAGACAAACACAGAACGCGCTGCAGCCGGCTGATTACATTATGAAGGCAGGCAGACAAAAGAGAGGGCAGGATTTCCAGAGACATCGGTTTTTATACCCGACGGTGAAGACCACGTGACATTTTTGTAATAAGAGCTCCGATAGGTTACAAAGGGTGGCAAAGGGATTTATGATGTAATAATAATAGTCGATCACGATTAAGATCAGGGTATTAGTTTCGAACCAAATAATTAAAAGATTACTTGAATAATATTAAAAGAGTTAATTGACAGGAGATGCTAGGGGTAATTATGACATTTATACACACACACACATATATATACACTCTAGCTAAATTTCTCTTTTTTGGTTTGCCATGGTTCAATGTTCTTGGTTCTTCCGGTTTGATCTTAAGATGTTTTAGGATTAGGATTTATTTGTCTTCTTTTTAATTTATTTACTGCTATATATATATATATATATATATATATATATATATATATATATATATATATATATATATATATATATATATATATATATATATATATATATATATATATATAGCAGTAAAATAAATTAAAAAGAAGACAAATAAATCCTAATCCTAAACATCTTAAGATCAAAACCGGAAGAACCAAGAACATTGAACCATGGCAAAACCAATATATATATATATATATATATATATATATATATATATATATATATATATATATATATATATATATACACACTCAGGAACATTGAAAATAGCGACCCAAGAAGAAGGCATCGGATTGAAATGAAATTTAATACACATAATGACACAGATGAGAGATTCACTTGATCACAAAAACATGACAATTAAACGAATACAGGGTGTGCAACGACACAAATACTGAGCAACTTCAATAGCGCGTTAGACCACCTCCAGCTGCAATACATGCCGCCCCACGATCCGGCATTGAGTTGATTAGACACCTTATGTTGTCCTGAAGCAGATGGGTCACAAATCTTGAACAGCCAACTCTAAATCATGTACAGAGTGACACGATGGCATCTGCCGTTTTAGCTAATCCCACACGTGCTCTACAGGGGACAAATCGGGGGAGCGGCCCGAGCATGGAAGAGTCTGAAAATGACGTAGGAAGTCTTGAGCAACTCTTGCTGTATGCGGACGAGCATTATCTTGCTGGAAAATTGCTCCTGGGACACCATTTAGGAAAGGTCCTACATGGGGTCGAAGAATATCATCAACGTAACATTGGCCCGTTAAGGTTCCACACATCACAATTAAAGTGGACCGGCTATCATAGGCTATGCCCCCCCCAGACCATTACACCAGCTGTGCGGGCAGTGTGACGTAGAACAGTGTGGAAGGAATTGTACCGCTCACCAGGGCGACTTTATGCTGGTACACGATTATCATCTGTCCCCAAAACAAACCGGGATTCATCACTAAACACAACCTTTTGCCAAAAACTCGTTTGACTGTGAGAAATGTCTTCTAGCACATTTACCTGGCATGTTTCGCTTACCAAAGTCTTCCTACAATCGGCGGGTAATCGTCACGTTTATGAATCTTCGAATTTGCGCTGGCTTATATAGCACCCTCTTCCTGATTGTAGTGCCACCTCGGCGTGTATGAGCATGCGTATTGGCGCAAAACTTGGATCATTTGCATATCACATTACGCTGTACTTATTTGCAAAGTTTCGCGATTGTATACTTAGCTTCCTTTTTGGGTCACTATTTTCAATGTTCCTGAGTGTATATATATATATAGACAAGCAAAAGACCAACGTACTTTTTCTATCGACAGTACATTTTTCTGAGGTGCTTTTTCTGCACTGTAATCAGAAATCACCCTATAATAGGGATGTCGACATGGTACAGATCTGCAAACCACTTGAGGTTGTAAACATCCAGCAATCACAAGAGAGCTACGAAGTTGTGGTTTACGTCTTCTGTGGCAAATGAACCATCGAATAATAAGGAAAAGAATCAAAGGTGTTGTGCAGCCAATTATGAGTGCACCATCCATGATTATAAATAAAGCTCTAAGATGAAACAAAGAATATCTCATAAAATTTAAAATTATAAGATATTAATCAATTATATATAATTGAGTTTTTAATATTTTAGAGATAATATATTTATTTCACAAAAATAATAAAAAAGGCGTATAATGCGCGTTATACTCCGGGTATAAAAATGCTAGCTTTAAAACTAAAAATAAAAGGATAAACATAAAAAAAATTAGTCTTCTACATAGATCGGAATACTGTTTATTTAAATGAAATTACATACATAATGAATTTAAAGGGTTATAGTTCTAGAATACACTATTTTCTTTTCAAACGTCTGGGATAATACATCGAAAGCACGACTTCAAAATATAAGAGCATTGCACTTGCACAATCCAGATTCCTTCGTAAGAAAAGGAGGTACGCCTTACACGCCGAATACACCTAAAAACTAAAAAGCAGCTTGAAAGAACAGGTGCGTGTTATACACTGGTGTGGCATCATACACCAGATTTTACGGTACTTTCAAAGTCTAAATAAAAATTAACACCGTATTTGTTCGAATCTAAGCCGCACTGTCTTTTCAGGGCTAATGCTTCTGAAAATCGGTGCAGCTTAGAATCGAAGGCAAAATATTTGTTGGATAGGGTAAACTGAGTTTCCATCCCTTTCAAACGGAAAAAAAGTAGCTGTTCCTTTTGGCCACTTGCACCAACAACTTATTCCATTCCACAGTCTATCCTTAACATCGTTATCGTATTTGGGAAATTTTATTGTATACGCTTTCTTTAAATCACCTAAACATTAAAGATATCAGTAATAGAATCAAGACGAGTTCATTATGACGCAAATATGAAAAGGGAAATAATGTTATATGCAAAAAAAAAAACGGAAACAGAGCAGCAGCCACCTAAAAATTAACACGGATGAAACAAATATACGTCGATGGTATAAACAAAATATTATAATTTTTGCTTGTATAAATGCTCACTAGTCTTTAATAATTCTTTCACATTCTTTTAAAAAATGTTGCACGACCAATGCATTTTATCGCTCTGACGATGAAACCGTGTGGGAAAATAGTGACGGCTGCACCCATTCCGAAGACAGCCGTGACAAAGGCAATGATGAATCATTTTCGAAACATGATACTGGTGGTTAGAGTAATAATAAGTTCATGTATGTATTTGAAAGTTTTTAATACTGGAAAATAAATTAAGTTATTAATTCTTATATTATTTCTCATTATTTTTTTTAAAATTCTTAAGTATCGGTTATCAATGAACCTGGACTTTCGCCTGAAATGGATTCCCGTCTCGAAACGAAAGCAGTGTACCTCTTCTGTTCTTTGCTGGGATCATCTACACTATTAAAATCCGAAGGATAACAAACGTATCTATATATCTATATTTGAATCTATGATGCCCTATCTTCTCACGAACCACACCACGCAGAAACCAAAAATGTACCAAAATTTCGGGAAGTATCCGAGGAATCCGTTTTGACCATTTATATTCCGATATTCCAATTTGTTAAAAAGATATTAATTAAAAACCTTAAAACGCAAAATTAGTGCCATTTTTCACCGCCAGGGGGAATTCGGAACTTCTTTTTTTTTAGACGTTTTTAAAACGTGATCTAATTTTTTTCATGAGATTCAGACAAAAAATAATAACAAATTCGGAAAGATCATTTACTTCTCCACGATATCGTACAATTTATTTTACAAAATAATTAAATTTTGTATTTTTTACGATTTTTTTAAAATGATTCGAAATCGATACGTTTTTATGAATAAGATTTCTAAATCATTCCGCTTGCATTTTCTTTCGCGCTAATGAAAACAATATTTCCCACTAAAAAAATCTCATGCTTTTCTCTTTTAGAATCATTCATTAAAAAAATTTAATGTCCAAAACTATTTTTTTTACGATTTTTCAAAAATGCTCAAAATTTTATTGAAATACCTAATAACTTTATTTATAGAAATAATCTCACAAAACTTTTTTTCCGTGTGTAGAACGATATTCTACGTATTCTGTACAAATATTGATAAAATATCTTAAAAATTACCGATTTTTTTTTTTTTTTTTTAAAATGTGTTTTTCGTTTTCCCCCTTTTGGCAAGAAATATGTAAGCATTACAGCTTATAAGCAGTTTTTTGTTTAAAATTCCCGTTGTTTTCAATCGATGTATGAAGTGTGAAAGCATTAACTTTAAAATGAAGCCCCAAAAAATTTTAGTTACGGTTTTTTTTAAAAAAATGTGTTTTTCGTTTTTATGCACGTTTTTCAAAATATAATCGAAATTTTAATATACACGAGGCGCCATCTGCAGAGAATCGGAAAGATCATTTACTTCACCTTAAAAATTCTGTTTCTACAAAACAACGAAACTTTGCAAATAAATAAGTTTATTTAAAAATTAATATAGTAAAATTAATACATATCTTTCTTTTGATTTAATTATTTTACAATGTTTATAAAAAGATAATCTTTATATATTTATTTTAACATTTGCAACAACCTTTTTTAATAAAATTTGGCACTTTTACCACTTTTATTTTTCACATTTTACTTTTATTTTATCAATGCACCTATTACATTACTTCCATAGAAACAAGTAATAAAAAAAAATTAAATCGATTCCTACAAAGGTCAACAAAGAAATTTTTTATTTTAGTTAATTTTTATTAAACAGTTACAATTACAGTAAACATGTTTATACATATGACAAAATCACTATATTTAGTGACAAAATATAATCTTTCTTAAAATTTTCCTTATTTCTATTTTTTTGTTCGTTACTGTTTATTTATTAATTAAATTTTTAATTATTATAGTAAAACAGAAATTACATTCTCAGAAAATAGGCCATCCCAGGTGGAATTCAAACCCACGACTTTTGGATTTTTCCATTTCGCTACAGGGACACAGCGAACGATTTTCCTTCCAATATATGCTGTTTGTCTACTATTTTTTTAACATACTTTTTAATTTAATAAATGAATTTATGTTTGAAAAAACTGTTTATTAACATCAAATGTCACCCACTACAAGTTTAAAAAAAAATAAAAGCGATGTATATATACTATGCTTCATTATTAATTGCCATCCCTATTTTCTATGCCTTTTATGATACCTTAAACATTCTCTAAAGTTACAAAATCAATTTTAATTTCAAAATATTTTCCATTGTTTGCTGAACAGAATATAATTTTATATTACATATTTTCATTTTTATACCACTTATTAAAATATTTCTTGAATGTTAAATTCATTTTACACACATATGCAAAATAATGAACATAACATAATTAATCATATGTTATTTTTGAAAAATATAATAAAACTGATGATCTTTAATTTTTTTTAAAAAAAAAAGGTTCTTTAAAATGTTAAGAAAAATAAAATACGACACTTTTATCAATTTCGTTTATCATGCTTTACGTTTATTTTATCAATGCACATATGAGTGTTAGCATTTTTTTATTCTGAAAAATACACAATAATTCTTAAAACTCCAACGCAAAGAAATTTCGAAAAAGAATATTTTACGTAAGCTTTTACTTACATAAGTACAGAAAGCCCATGCAACGCCAGGGCCATACAGCTAGTCGTTTGTAATAAAATTTGAATTCTTCTGTGATTGTGTTATATATTTCTGTTAATCTATTTCACGTCTTTCGTATGTATCTGAGTAGTAAACATACGACAACAACATCAATGCATCTTTTAAACATTACCCGTCCCCTTAAAAAAACATGTAGAGAATTGGAGGGGCGGCTTGGAATCGATGACAACATTTTTTTTCCCAAAACGTGTAGAGAATTCGGGATGCGGCTGAGATTCGAGTTCTCAGGAGAAACTAATACTTTCTTTTACTCAAAACTACATATTCAATTCTTAAGCAAATTTCACGTATATCAATTAATTTTTTTAAGTCTTTCAAGATTTTCAGAGGGAGTTACTTTAGTTGCACTTACCTCCATTTCTGATGAACAGGCAGACGTATCCTGATGCACAATCAAGTCATCGACAGGGAAATGAAGAGGTGAATCCTCAACTCGATCCTGCGGAGTTCACATGTTAATTGCAAGTCTCTGAAATAGTCTTTATGAGAAATTTATGGAAATAATTCAACTATGGTGCCCAGCACTAGTAAGCGTTGCTGATAAAATTACTTATGTGGTTTACAAAAGGAGGGCGACATGGGAAATTCATTGAGTAATCGTAGTCCTCCTTTAGGGTGTTCAACTTTCAATGTAGTTGCATCTCATGGACAATAATTTTGGAAAAACTAGCCTTTGAAATTTATATTTAGCATATTAAGGTATTCGACTACCCTAAAATCATGATTTTTTTTAAAGAATTGATATTTTTTAGGATTTTATGTTATAGGTCATCTTATTAGCTTTATAAAAATACCAAGGTTTTTATTTTCCATTCACTAGAACAAAAACTACAAGTGTTTTAGTAAAAGCAGATGCGAAAACTTTACATAAAATGTCATGCTATAAAATGCGTTTTACTCGAAATGTGTTTTTTTCGAAAAGCTCAAACGGGGACAGCGATTGCTCAAAAAGTTTTTGAAATAATTTGCTAAAATTTTTTGTGTATGTTCTGTATAACAATAGAAGTGTATAACAACCTTCAGATTTATCAATCATTGTTTTATTACAAAATTTACAGTTCTTCAAGTAAATATAATTACTGTTTTCTAAGCAGTTTCATATAACTAAGATAAAGTGCTCTGATTCTTGTAAAAATTAAATTATCCCTTATCTTGAAGGTTATTTCAAAAAGGAATAGCAAAGTAATACACCAAAATTGAAAATTTGTTCATTTACTATTTGAACAGAGCGGACCTCGTTTATGTAATTTTTTGTCAATTTTTTACCCATTTCATTAGTAATAATTTATTTTTTTCTTCTTAATTTTAGCCTTCTTTTTCTTAAAATGTACTATATAAATCTAAAAACTACAACCCCCAAAAAAATACCTCCATATCTCCATTTTTTTTTCAAAAAAAAGTTGTCGCATACGTTAAAAAACACCTGATGCACAATAATAGATAAGTTTAAACAAATTCCGTAGGTGCAGTGGCTACATAACTGCGTACCGCGTGGTTGGATAAGGTTTTGGTCACGCAATTGATCAGCTATTTTTTTTCAAATCATTTAATTATTTTTCCAAATAAATTTATTTAAAAAGACTTATTAAATTGTACTTTATGTAATAATAATAAATTTATTAATTTAATTTTGTATTATTTACTTTATAACACTATTTAATAAATTTATATAAGTGTAAAAATAGTTAAATATGTAGAAAAAAATAGCTGATCACCGTGACCCTACCCTTCCGCGTCTACACAGATACGGTACCATCTAAGTCACAGCGCTAACGGAGCTTTTAAGACTTACTTGTACATAACTAAACTGAACTCAGTGGCACAACAGCCCATGAGAGCCAAGGCCTACTGTGCCTATCTCAGTATTTGTACACAGATACGGCACCATCTAAGCCACTGCACTAACGGAGCTTTTAAAACGTATTTGTACATAATTAAACTGAACTCAGTGGCGCAACAGCCCATGAGGGCCAAGGCCTACTGTGCCTATCTCAGTTTACGTGATCTTAGGCGCTGGTGTACATGTGCAGATGTTTCGGTCGAGTGGTCATTTGTGTATAAGCTAAGTATAAATTTTGAAGGATGTTTTTTTCGAATTGACTGTCCATTCAGTGCAATTACATTGAAGGTGTTGAAAGCCCTTAGAAAGTACCACTATACCACAAAGTCTCGTCCCCAAATTAATTTCCCAAGGCGTGAAATAATATAAGCACGAAACTTTCATAAAAAATTTGAGCACCAAGAAATAATTGTGGGATCGTAACGAAACTTGGCATGAAGGTACATGTCGGACAGATATGCAAATGATTAGAAATGCAGCGTGACTGCGCATTACGTGATGCCACTAGAGAGCGTTAAACTTCGTTCTCCTTGGAAGTTGGGGCAGAGCTTGTTTGAGTGTAAAACTTTTACAAAGGAAACGCCGAGGTAGACATGCTCGTGGAGAACGTCATGCATGAAACACTCGTAACAAAAGCACGATACTTTCATGAAGAAAAATTAAGTCAAACACACAAAATAGGCAAAATTTGAGGACTTTTTACCACCATATTAAGTTGCACGTACCGTATTTACTCGAATCTAAGCCGCACTTTTTTTCCAATGTTAATGATACAGAAAAACAGGCGTGGCTTAGAACCGAAGGAAAAAAATTCGTTGGATGGGATAGTTAAAGCAATCAAAGGTTCATGTATATAATTAAAAGTTTTTAATATTCGTAAAATAACTAATTATTCACTTCTCACTTTTATTAGTTCTCATTTTAAATTTATTTTAATTTCGTAAAATTGCATGTCGATATAAATCATTTTTCTACACTATTTTTTTCTTTTTTCCCAAAATTAGATTAGATTCGAATAAATACAGTCATTCTTTCTGTAGATTATTCACTAAAGTTATTTCAATGCTCTTTTGACGAAGAATCATTGTTCAGTCCTTCCGACTTATCACTTTCAACAGAATCAGCATTTTCCTGTAACTCCATTCTAAAAGATACCTCAGGCAAGTCTTTTTTCAAAAGCTGTTCCGGCGAAATATCTTTCGATTCATATTGTGATATTTCTCCATCCAAACATTTCACAGAATTGTCATGAATGTCGTTTACCATAACTGTCTCAGACTTTTCCTTGGTTTTAGGAAATGTCATGTAATTCGTGTTGATCGTAAGTCGCAGGATTATGCTAGAATTCTTCCATTTGAGAGGGCAATGCTCTATCCAAACATTTCACAAAATTGTCATAAATCTTGTTTACCGCCTCAGACTCTTCATTGGTTTTATCGAACGAATGGTTTTGGAAAGGGTCATGTAATTTGCTTTGATCGAAAGTCGCAGAATTTTCACAACGCATTTTTTTTTATCGGTTCCTTACAATTAGATTGTGAATCATCGTCATGCTTACGTTTTGCATTCGATGAGATGTCTAGTTCGTTTCTTTTTGATTCCGATGAATATTCTTTATCGGAAGAATTCTTCATAAGTTCTTGGGGAAGAGTTTCAGAAGGCTGAATATGGTTATGAGACAAACGAAATGGAAATGTCATGTAATTCGTGTTGATCGTAAGTCGCAGGATTATGCTAGAATTCTTCCATTTGAGAGGGCAATGCTCTATCCAAACATTTCACAAAATTGTCATAAATCTTGTTTACCGCCTCAGACTCTTCATTGGTTTTATCGAACGAATGGTTTTGGAAAGGGTCATGTAATTTGCTTTGATCGAAAGTCGCAGAATTTTCACAACACATTTTTTTTATCGGTTCCTTACAATTAGATTGTGAATCATCGTCATGCTTTCGTTTTGCATTCAATGAGATGTCTAGTTCGTTTCTTTTTGATTCCGATGAATATTCTTTATCGGAAGAATTCTTCATAAGTTCTTGGGGAAGAGTTTCAGAAGGCTGAATATGGTTATGAGACAAACCCTGTGATTTTTTTTCCAACAAGGTTGCATCATCGTCGTAGAATTCATGTAATTTGCTTTGATCGAAAGTCGCAGATATATCACGAAGCATTTTTTTTATCGGTTCCTTACAATTAGATTGTGAATCATCGTCATGCTTTCGTTTTGCATTCGATGAGATGTCTAGTTCGTTTCTTTTTGATTCCGATGAATATTCTTTATCGGAAGAATTCTTCATAAGTTCTTGGGGAAGAGTTTCAGAAGGCTGAATAAGGTTATGAGACAAACCCTGTGATTTTTTCCCAACAAGGTTGCATCATCGTCGTGGAATTCATGTAATTTGCTTTGATCGAAAGTCGCAGAATTATCACAAAGCATTTTTTTTATCGGTTCCTTACAATTAGATTGTGAATCATCGTCATGCTTTTGTTTTGCATTCGATGAGATGTCTAGTTCGTTTCTTTTTGATTCCGATGAATATTCTTTATCGGAAGAATTCTTCATAAGTTCTTGGGGAAGAGTTTCAGAAGGCTGAATATGGTTATGAGACAAACCCTGTGATTTTTTTTCCAACAAGGTTGCATCATCGTCGTGGAATTTTGAGTCCGGGACAATTCTCGATTCTGCTGCAGATTCCTTACTTTTTTTCTTGATATCCTCTAAAAGTTCTGGTAAACTGATTTCAGGGAAATCATAATCATCATCAGATTTCGAATCTGGAAACTTCATTTTTATTTGCGTTCCATAACATAGGTCAATCCTCTTGAAAGTTGTTTTCTGAAAATAAAATTTATATTTATTTTAAGTGCATTTTAGAAAAAAACAAAATGTTTAGTATATGCATATAAGAGTGTGTGTAAGAAAAGCAAGACACTTGTACAGAGTGTTTTTTTTCCAGGTATAGAAGTTTAAGTTGGCATTACTTTCCAAGATGGCGACCGATTTAACAGCTGTCAAGTGATTTATTCTCAGTTTGGTTTGGCAATTCATCATGAATAGACTCACGCCTGAACAATGCTTTCAAATTGTGCAATTTTATTTCGAAAATAATGGTCGATTTTCCTAAGCGAATTTTGTTTAGCGAGGAAGCGCACTTCTCGTTGAATGGCTACGTCAACAAACAAAACTGCCGCATTTGGAGTGAAGCTAATCCACAAGTGTATGTCGAAACACCGTTACATCCAGAAGAACTGACTGTTTGGTGCGCTTTATAAGCAGGTGGAATCATTGGTCCGTACTTCTTCAAAAACGATGAAGGCCACAACGTTACAGTCAATGGTGATCGGTATAGAGCCATGATTACTAACTTTTTCATTCCTGAATTGAACAATCATGATGTCCAGGAGCAATGGTTCCAACAAGACGGTGCAACATGTCACACAGCTCGTGCCACAATCGATTTATTGAAAGACACGTTTGGTGACCACCTAATTTCAAGTTTTGGACCTGTGAATTGGCCTCCAAGATCTTGTGATTTAACACCGCTAGACTATTTTTTGTGGGGCTATGTAAAGTCATTGGTCTATGCGGATAAGCCACAAACGCTTGACCATTTGGAAGACAACATTCGCCGTGCTATGTTGGAAAAAGTCATCGAAAATTGGACGTCCAGATTGGACTACATCCGAGCCAGCCGTGGCAGTCCTATGCCAGAAACCATATTTAAAATGTAATGCCACAAGATTATCTTTCGAATAAAAAAAATTCATGTCAATCGAATAATACATCGTTGTTTTATTGCAATTTAAAGTTCTATACCTCTCAAAAAAACACTCTCTATATATAAATACTTAATATATGAAATCTAAATTAAGATTCCCAAAAAAGCTAAAAAATTCGAAAGAAAAAAATCTGAAGTAAATGCAAACATATACAAACTAAAAATTAAATATTTAACAAACTTAGAACAATATGGCCAATAACCAGATCATTTACAAAAGAGATGTAAGCAACATAAAATATATAAGAGAACATAAAATTTGTAAATAAATTATAATTTCAAAAAAATAAAGAACACTCTTTTATAGTTTTTTTAAACTATAATTTATTTTTCAATTTTTAGTTCCATCTACAAAAAGACGTGTTATTTTAGTTTTTTAAACTATCATTTATTCATTGATGAATTAATCTTTTTTGTTTGTTGTATTTGTATTAACCATGAACGCTTTCGCCTTTGGGTTGTAATTTAATCTTTTAGTCGCCAAATCTGGAAATGGGAAATCGTTAGTCATGATGATCCTGATCAAGACAATAGAACAAAATTATTAAATTATTGTATTGTCATCGGTCCTTCACAAGTGTGCAAATTTTCGAATTAATATGACCTTTTAAAATGGGTAAAAATCGAGTTTACAGATTCCGTTACATGCAGGTGATGTTAATAAAAGCGTGCTACAAAAGGAAAGAGAGAACTCTCATTCTCTCTCTATACACCGGGTGGGCAAAAAGTCCGTAAAAACTTTAAAAATTCATAAAATCCGGAAAAATGAACGAAAAAAACTGTTTGCAGGATCAGTATTAGTATGTCACGGGATTTTTTTTAAGCTAGAAAAAAAATAATTCGAAAATTATCCGGTAGGTGGCGCTGTTACAAGCGTCTGTGGTGGAAATATGCAAATTAGACGGCTATAAAAACCTTTGCTCTCAATGAATCCACATTCATTTCACCATTACAAACAGTGAATGTTAACAAGGATGCTCAGTGCGCCGGATAACGCTTCGTTGGTGAAGTTATTTTACATGAACGAGGAATCAGCGACCATTGCCTTGCGTAAATTCCGAGTTCAGAAAAATGTGAAGAGTGGAAAAGGCCCTTTAACACACCTGCAGGTCTCTTAAAGCTTGTTAAAAGTTTTGAGGAAACTGGAAAGTTGGAGGATCGAGCACGAGCCGGACGACCATGCTTGAAAGAAGCACGTGCACCCTGCATTGCTGTCGAAATGGAAGCGATTGCATCCGAAGCAGCTTCAGGGACCAGCAGTGCTCGTGAAGCTGCCAGACGATTTGGCTTAGCACCATCATCTGTCCACAATATTCTTCGTCAAATCCTCCAGCTGTACCCATACAAATTGCAATCGTGCCATGAACTTTTGCCAGCAGATACTGCACAGAGGGAAGCATTTGCGAAGTGGTCCTTCTCTAAAATGGAACAGGATCCCACCTGCGTTTTTAACATCTTGTGGACAGATGAAGCTCGTTTCTCGCTTCATGGTGACGTTAACAACCATAACTGTCGCATTTGGGCGACCTCTAATCCACGTGAGTACACACAGAAGCCATTGCATTCCCCAAAAGTGACAGCATGGTGTGGTTTCACGGGTTCATTTATGATAGGACCCTTCTTCTTTGAAACGCAGTGCCCAGTAAATGGATGGATAACGGAAACGGTAAATGCTCAGCGTTATCTAACGCTTCTGCGGTAAACTGTCGTGTTATGTTTAATTCAACGAGGTCAGATTTCGAATGTCACGTTCATGCAGGATGGAGCAACCAGTCACACTGCTAACCCGGTTAAGGCATTCATGATACAGACGTTCGGGGAAGACAGAATCGTTAGCAGGCACTGCAGGTACCCATGGCCTCCTCGGTCCCCAGATTTAACACCGGCAGACTTCTGGTTGTGGGGATATTTGAAATCTCGCGTGTATCTATCCGGTCCATCAAGTCTGTCGGAACTGAAAGATGCGATCCGCAGAGAAGTATCCTCCATACATCCGGACATGTTGCACTCTGCCGTTGCTGGATTTGTCACTCGTCTGGAATGTCTTCTCCTATGTGGTGGTGGTCATGTGGAACATATTCTGGTGTAAAATAAAATTGTGAAAGTTTTCTGTTCATTATTTACGCATTGTTTCTTTGATTTGCGTACATCAGCGCCACCTACCGGATGATTTTCGAATTATTTTTTTTTTCTAGCTTAAAAAAATCCCGTGACATACTAATGCTGATCCTGCAAACTGTTTTTTTTTCGTTCATTTCTCCGGATTTTATGAATTTTTAAAATTTTTACGGACTTTTTGCCCACCCGGTATATACACAGAGTGGTGGCCAAAATTGAGGACACTTTCGAAAATTGTTTTTTTTTAAGTTTGTATGCTTACAGAAAATGAAACGTTGCACAAAATGCAAAAGCTTTGATATCATTTTAAAAAGAATTTAATACTGAATTCAATACGAAAAAAAAATTTCAAATATTTGTAACGCAAACAAGTTATGCTGCTACAGCTATCGATATTCATTAGATACTGATGATAGCAGTGGCTTATCAGTACTTAATGAGGTATTCCATTTTTTATAACAACTTCACATTGATGTTTCATTGAGCTGAAAATAGTTTTAAGCTCTTCCTTCGTTATTACATGATACATGGAAACAATTATAGCCTCAATTTTTTTTCATGGATACCTCATTCGGACGAGAGGTTTCAAACAGTGTCACAAGTTTTCGATAGGATTGAAGTCAGGGCTGTTTCTTGGCCAGGACAAAAATTCAATGATCTTAGAACGATACCAGTCTCTCGATTACTTTACTGAGTGGTAAGAAGTAGAATCTTGCTGAAAAATAAATGAATCATTGTTGGTAAATGGATCCCTGATGGAAGGCAGAAGTTTAGGTTCTAGAATGGTGCCAATGCATTTTCTGGCAGTGTCCCATCGATGATATGAAAGCGACCGATACCATCTGCTGATATGCATGACCAAATCATAAAACTATGTTGGTACTTCACAGTTGCCTGGATACAGTCAGGATGCAGCATTTCTCCTGTTCTATGTCTTACATATTTTCGATCATTACTACTGAATAACAATATCTTAGTTTCATCGCTCCATAGAAATTTGTAACCACTAATCATTTGTCCCATTAACGTTCCTTTGCCCAATTCAGTCTTTTTCAGCGCTGCTGTAAATTGAGATAAGGCTTTCTTTATGGAAAATTTTACCTCTTAATCTAACATCTGCTAATCTTCTCATAATTGTTTTTGAACTGACAGATAACTTCTGATGACCGTTGAAGACATTCTTTTATCTAGGAGACATAATATTTTTGTTCTTCTGTCATCAACAAATGTGGTGCACCTTTTCGGCCTTTCCTGCTTTGTTTTTCATTAAATTTGTCTCCTGATATCTTAAACACAACTTTCAGTATCCAGATGTAGTCACTGAACCACCCACATGTCTTACTATTTTAACATAAAACTAACCCATTAAGTACTGATAACCCATGCTATATCATCAGTATCTAATGTACCAGGTGGTTATATAATTAAAATATAAATATAAATGACCTCCTACAGCACAAACGGGTGAGCGAAATGCCGCGAAATTTGGTATTAGGCTATACACGAGATGCGCTCACAGAATATCGAAACAAAAAATTTTTTAAATTCTAAAATGTCCACCAAAGGGCGCCTTTTACTTCAAAACATGAAATTTAATACAATAAACGACCAAAACGGAATACAGAAGCAATATTAACAATCCAGAACAAGAATTATTAGTAGTAAAATGCAAAACCGAAAGCTTTCAGAAAAGAAAGGCTGTCAGTTGTAGAAGAAATATATCGAAATTTGCATTCTTGGGAAGAATAGAAAGCTTTATGGAAAACAGGTTAGGGTATAAAACGTTTGCAGTCTTTGTCAAGTTTAAGTCGATGTTTTCAGCTGTGCTAATGGCGGTCTCTTTAATTGAACGTGTTATTGGTGAAGCTGTTTTACGAAAACAAGGGGAATGTTTCTACTACAGTTCGGTAATTTCGTCATAGAAAGAACCTACGGCGTGGGTCTATGTCTACTAAAAGTATCCGGGTAATGATTAAGACATTTGAAGAGACAGAGAAATTAGGAGTTCACAACCTGGAAGACGCCGTAAACGTATCACACAGGTACTTGTTAATGCCGTCAAGACAGCTGTTGACGCATAATCGCAGACATCAGAATTTGGTGGAAATCAGAAAATAGCGCTCGTGCAGTTTCTCGACAGACAGGCTATTCTTACAGCACTGTTCGAAAAGTACTCAGAAACATAATGCACTACTTCCCATATAAGATCCGCCATACCCAGGAGCTGCTTCATCGGGACAAGCACCAACGTCTCTCATTCGCAGTGCTTTCTGAAGAGAATGACTGTTGATTTGTCATGACCTTAGAATATTCTGTGGAGAGTTGAGGCTCATTTCTACCTCAATGGGACAGTCAACACACAGAATTGCCGCATTGGGCTAAGGAAAATCCTCGAACTCACACTGAAATTCCTCTACAATCTCCAAAGGTCACTGTCTGGTGTGTATTCACGGCGACATTCATCCTTGGGCCATTCTTCTTTGAGGAAATGAATGAACGTGGGCTGTCACATGTTCCGTTACGGACCGTCGGTACCATGACATACTGCAGACGTTTGTTGTGCCGCAACTACAGCGAAGACGGGTCCTTACAATTTCCATTTTCATACAGGATGGTGCGCTAGTCGCCCTTTTCCTAATCCATGGCCACCAAGTTCGCGAATTTAACTCACTGCAATTTCTGGTTATGGGGCTATTTAAAAAGTCTGGCGTATCTTGGAGGTGTTGCGGTGTTGACTGACTTGAAGAACTTCATAACGCTTCGTGTGCGAAGTCACACAACTGATCAATTACGATCTGCTGTTGAACACACAATCCATCGACTTGAAATTTTGCAGGTGAATGAGGGTGGTCACTTGAAGTACCTTTCCCTACATCGTCCTGAACACGATTTACAACGGCTCCTCTGGTGCAATTTCGTCGTAATCTGTTCTTGCTTCTGCAAACTCAACTTTTTCTCTCTCTTACCTCTATTTAATGTGGTGGTTTGATGAGAAGATAATATGAAACTAATAAAAAAATTTAACTATTGCTTCTTTATTCCGTTTTGGTCGTTTATTACGTTAAATGTCATGTTTTTCCCGAAAAGGGTTTTTTTTTTCGAAATTCCGTGAGAGCATCTCGTGTATAGTCCATATACAAAATTTCGTGGCCTATCTTTCACCCGTTTGCGCTGTAAGAAGCCGTTTATAGGGAAGTTTAATTATAACCAACCTGGTATATCGATAGTTATTGCAGCATAATTTTTTTTGCGATGCAAATGCTTGAATTTTGTCTTTTGTATTGAATTTAGTATTAACTTATTTTTAAAATGATATAAAAGACTGCATTTTTTGCAAGAAACTGCATTTTTCGAGAAGATCCTGTTTCGAGAACAGTGAATGCTGCTCTAGAGTCGAATAGAAATTTGGCATGATAGATCCTGTAGTCCGCCAAGTTACGACTCCATCAACATCGGAATCAGACCCGGAGACCAGAGTGTCTGGAAAGATTAACTAGCTCATCCTGAAATGAAACCAATTATAGAATTCAGAGAATTATATGACGGAAAGCCCAGCCGGCAAGACATCGCCCCTTTCCATTCTGCAGTAAAGCGTTACTGTGGGCTCTTTGGAATTCTCTCCATATGAGAAATGGTGCCTTATATCGTAAATGGAAGTCTGACGACGGGAAAGCATTCAGGTGGCAATTAATAAAGATTCTTAAGAAAAGAGTATCAACAATTTTTAAGGTATCCGACTACCTTCGGAACCGTGATTTTGCAAAAACGTATAAATAGATAATATTTATGATACTTAGTGTCACTTACATTAGAAAATGTACACTCATGTCCATAAATTAAGGGGTGTTGGAAAGCTAAATTCTTATTTTTTGACAATTTGAGATTTTTACATTTTCAAATTGTATAGATTTTAACCTTTCTAAAAATATCTTACTTTAACCTCTAGTGTATTTAGAAGCCCTTAAAACGTATTTTTAAATAATCGTTGAATTTGGACCACGCCCATTTTAATGGCGAAAATTGTAAACAAATTACTTTGTTTTTGCTTAAAAAGTGTAACGACCGATATAAACCAAAACATGTATCTTTAATTTTAAATTGAGCCTTTTATTTTTTCACTTCCTAGCCGATTAGAAGTCTCCCTGTATACATTAAAATCAATTTATCTCAAAATGTAAATTTTAATGTGCGATGTACCTTTTCTGAGAAACTACTGTTCACAGGTATGTAAATTTTTTATGAATTATTTATAATGATGTCTAATATATATTAAAATGAGCTTTTTGTAAAAAACTCAAAAATTTAATTTTTACAAATTTTTTAAGTAAAAAATGGGTCAAATTTCGTAATGTTCGATAAAATATTTCATAATTTATTAAAAAATTCAAAATTAGCTAAAAGCTCATTTTAGTATAATGAGAGAGGTGTACTTTAATAGTATGAAAAATTTCAAGCATGTAAATAAAACAGATTTTGAGAAAAGGTACATCAAAAACAGCCAATTTAACATTGTCAGTATAGAGGGAGAGAGAGGTTTCCAACTCCCCTTAAGGATAATGAAGTTCAGGCAAAGAAAGAGACAGAAGCAATACAAATTTGACTTACTTGTAAAGTGTATTTATTGAACAAAAGGTAAAGAGCAAAAAAAGATGCTGTATGATTGACATAATTAATAAAAATTGCAATTTTTACTCCCTGGAGCAAAAAAAATACCTATTTACAAAAAACAGTATAACATGGTTAGTATGATGGTTAATACGGAGTATGTCTCCCGGACGATGCAATACAGGCCTTCCAACGCCTAGGCATGCTGAGTATCAAATTATCAATCTGATCTTGGGGAATATTGCACCACTCATCCAGCAATGCCCTCCAAAATTCCGGTAGACAGGTGGGAGGGGGTTGACGGGCTGCAATTCGTCGGCCAAGCATATCCCACACATGTTCTATTCGATTCAAGTCTGGTGAGTATGCTGGACAATCCATACGGGTGATATCCTCCGATTGAAGGCATTCGTCTACAGTGTTTGCACGGTGAGGACGGGCGTTGTCATCCATAAACAGAAATTCAGCACCCATGGCACCCCGAAACAAACATACATGTTGTTCCAGAATGAAATCCCGATAGATGTGGCCAGTCATCGTTACACTCTGAACATGCAGGTCAGTTCTGGAACCAAGAATAATTCCTCCCCAAACGAGCCATCCTGCACCACCGTAATGGTGTCGTTCAGTGGTGTTCTCTTGGTGGTAACGAGTACCTGGCGCTCTCCATATTTAAGTCCGGCGAGAATCAGACTGCAAACTAAACCTGGACTTGTCGGAAAACATCCCACAAGACCACTGTTGTGGTGTCCACAATGCATGCTCTGTACTCCAGGTTAATCGCAGGCGACAGTTAGTTGTGTTAAGTGGAACACATCTGACAGGCCTAAGAGCATATAGATCAATGTGCCCTAAGCGTCAGTACACGGTCTGCCTTGAAACTGTCGTACCGGTAGCTGAAGAGAGCTGACAAGACAGGTCTGATGCTGTTTCTTTTAGCAGTAACTGCCAAATACCGGTCCTCATTCGGCGTTGTAACTCGGGAGCGACCTGTGCTGTAACATCTACTCACATTACCATCATCTTGGAATCGTTGCCAAAGCCTGGAGATGACACTCTGGGCGATTCCAAGTTCCTCGGATACTTCCAGCTGGGTACGTCCACATTCCAGTCGTTCAATAATTCTACCACGTAAAAATTCATCCAAATGCTTCCTTTGTGTCATAACTATGCGGTTATTGCACTGAAAAGCTTTAAAGTGCTTGTGAACAATTTTACTTCTTTGCCACCATTCCTTATATACCCCTCTCTTACACTCTCGTCATTGTGGCGTACTATCCGCGCCATCTGGTAGTTTCCTGTAATTTGCATATTCTTCTTCAAGATGTGTGTGATAATTCTACAGGTGAAATTTTTATTTTAGAGTTCAATTTCTGTGTGATTCTGAATTATCCTTTATTTATGGACATGAGTGTATATAAAATTGTTTTAAGGATAGTATTACAATAAAAAATTATTTAAGTACAATATTTTGACAAAAAATGAAGATAGAATGACCAATTTTCAAAATATTCTCCTTTTGTGAAAAATGCTTCTGTTATAATAATATTTTGCCTGTATATAGCTCAGACCTCTGTACAGAGCTCAGCTAGAATTTTTGAAATATATAACTTAGAAGTGGGTTTATCCAGGTTTTACGGCAACAGAGGGGAGAAATTTTAAGAAAAAACCGCTAATAATTATTTCAATCGGTTGTAACTCTGAAAATAATGTGAATTTTTCAAAAATCATAATTAAGCCTCTGTACAGAGGTCTGAGCTACATATATACAGACAAAAGAAGCATTTTTCACAAAAGGAGAACATTTTGAAAAAAGTTTATTCTAAGTTAATATTTTGCCGAAATATTGCATTTAAATATATTTTTTGGGTGAAAATGTCCTTAAAACAGTTTTATACATGTATTCTAATCTAAGGGGCACTAAATATCATGAAAATTATCCATTTATGCGCTTTTTTAAAACCGCGGTTCCGAACGTATTCGGATACCTTAAGGAACCCATGGAATTCCAACTGGAGGTCATTTTAGTGTTATGAAGACCCTACAAAAAGTTCGAGAACGCTTCGACTGGGATAATGTATGGATTGACGGGGTGTTTCTTAGAGTTTTACTTCTTTCTATATAACTACTAGTTTTTCCAGTCATATATTTACTCCCAACATAAGTTATTCCTGCTTTGCTATGTTTTCCTCGAAAGCATTTATCGTTTTTAAATGTTAATATTTTTTGCGGCAAACATTGAAAAAATAAGCAAGCTAGTCTGCATTAAAGATGTTTTGTGGCTTTATAGTAATTTAAAATTTTATTCAGTGACTGTGTTATCCAATTTTTAATATCAGTATCATTAACATCTTTACCTTCCCCAGATAGTACTTTTACTATAATGTCACGTATTTTTTTAAAAAATTTTCTAGCCATCCATTGCTATCTGGAAATTGGTCGTATCCCAATGCCTTCGCAAATTGAAGAGTTTTCTCCATTACGAAAGGTCCAGAGATCGGAAAGTTTTTTGTGTGCGCCCACTCCAATCTGTCCGCGTCACGACACCCACTTCATAGACTCGTGTTCTTAAACGTTTTGAACAAAATTCGATGAATCACACTTTTGTTGCTTATTTCGATGTTTCATAATAGTTGATAAGCTGTTTGGAGGAATACCAAATTTTAAAGCAATATTCTTCTTCTTGGCGCATTTATCCACTTCCTGAAGAAATAAATTTTTTTCTATGATGCTCAAGCACTTACGTTTGAACATTTTCAAAGCCACAACAAACGAAGTTACCTGCACGACTGATCAACACTGCAAATGAACTGAGTCTAGTTCACGGAGACACGAAACAACTTCACTGAGGAAGGAAGGGGATACCGAAGATGTTTCCAGTGAACTGAACAATGGGTGTTAAAGGTTGTATTTCTTGGATGAAGTGCCCAGAATTCTACTGCTCTCGGCGAGTTAGGCACCAGTTCAAGATTTATGACCACCAGAACATGTGTTAAAAGAGAGAATAACTTGAAAAGTCCAGAAATACAAAATAGAAAGAAAAAAAATTGAATTCCAAGAGAACGTTCGTTATAAAAGAAAATTCACTTCGTTATTGGGAGGTTATTTTACGAAGAAAATCATGAAATGTTCTTGGTTCCAGGAAAAAGTTCGCTGTATAGAAAAATTTCCAATACAGAGGCTCGACTGCATTATATATATATATATATTATATACTTACATATTTAACCACCCCAATTTATAGCCGACATCACAAAACGAAGTTATTCCTTTTGACAGTTTCTATAATATCACTTCATGCATGTGAAAAAAGTTTTTAGTGAGTTATTGAATTTATCTTTGTTTCTGTTTGTGACGGGGCTTTCATCGCGATTTCTTTTAATGTCCTCTTGAAGTTTCTTTGGGATCGAAATGGCAATTATTTCCAACCAACTCAACGAAAGAAACGTGGTTACGTAAATTAGGAATTATAAATTACGTAAGATTTTTTTGAGAGGTATAGAACTTTAAATTGCAATAAAACAACGATGTATTATTCGATTGACATGAATTTTTTTTATTCGAAAGATAATCTTGTGGCATTACATTTTAAATATGATTTCTGGCATAGGACTGCCACGGCTGGCTCGGATGTAGTCCAATCTGGACGTCCAATTTTCGATGACTTTTTCCAACATTTGTAGCCGTATATCGGCAATAACATGGCGAATGCTGTCTTCCAAATGGTCAAGCGTTTGTGGCTTATCCGCATAGACCAATGACTTTACATAGCCCCACAAAAAATAGTCTAGCGGTGTTAAATCACAAGATCTTGGAGGCCAATTCACAGGTCCAAAACGTGAAATTAGGCGGTCACCAAACGTGTCTTTCAATAAATCGATTGTGGCACGATCTGTGTGACATGTTGCGCCGTCTTGTTGGAACCACAGCTCCTGGACATCATGATTGTTCAATTCAGGAATGAAAAAGTTAGTAATCATGGCTCTATACCGATCACCATTGACTGTAACGTTGTGGCCTTGATCGTTTTTGAAGGATTCCACCAGCCCATAAAGGGCACCAAACAGTCAGTTTTTCTGGATATAACGGTGTTTCGACATACACTTGTGGATTAGCTACACTCCAAATGCGGCAGTTTTGTTTGTTGACGTAGCCATTCAACCAGAAGTGCGCTTCATCGCTAAACAAAATTCGCTTATGAAAATCAACCATTATTTTCGAAATAAAATTGCACAATTTGAAAGCGTTGTTCAGGCGTGAGTCTATTTATGATGAATTGCCAAACCAAACTGAGAATAAATCACTTGACAGCT
Organism: Trichonephila clavipes; assembly: GCA_019973935.1. Lineage (NCBI taxonomy): Eukaryota > Metazoa > Arthropoda > Arachnida > Araneae > Nephilidae > Trichonephila > Trichonephila clavipes. Next base: position 283,281 of record BMAU01019196.1, on the reverse strand, counting down.
GTTAAATCGGTCGCCATCTTGGAAAGTAATGCCAACTTAAACTTCTATACCTGAAAAAAAAACACTCTGTATATATTGGAAGTTAGCAGTAGAGCAGAGTCGATGTCCGAGTTTAAGTCTATGCGCAGAAGTGATTGTTAAGTGGGAAGAAGTCGCTAAGTGGAGAGTTAGCTGTAAAGTGATTGGAGATAAAGTTAGAAGAATCCTAACTCCGTGAAACAGCCTAGCCGTGCCTCTACTGACGAACCAAAGTGGGTTCGATGCTATAAGTAATACTGTCGGATTAAAGGCACATCAGAACAGATGCAGAACGTAGCTGATTATCTAGAATACAGCGGTAAGCAATTTTATATAAACTATAAGGAAAAGACGTATATTAGTGATAGAGAAAGTCTATAAAGTTAAGATTCATTGGTCAAGTACACGACTATTTGGTAATACGTGTGTTGCGTCTTCTCATTCTAGATCAACTTACTTAATTATTCTTGTTGTGTATAGTGCTTAAGTTAAGACATTAATAAACAGGTTTTAAAAGGAATAATTTGAGTGGTTCTTCGTTCTTTCCCACAGAAACAAGATAATGTCGAAATGAGGTCCCCACGGGCTTCACATGTTGTGTGTATCATTTGGAAGCTTTCACCATTGACAGCCGCGATACTCCACCTGCAGCCCACCGAGCCTTTTCAAGTGTCATGGGCCATTGCTCTGAGAAATTCTTTTATTTATATCTAAGAACATGGTATTAAAAATTTGGTAAGGCCTTCTTTGTCGAGAACTCAAATATATCAATTTTGCTTTTTACGGTCGGTGTCGTATGGCTACGAATTGATATTCTTTTTCTATATGGAATGGTTTGGATTAGTGATAACACACAACAGTGGAGTAGCGACAAGTTTATGAGTGGAACTAATTTTCGACTATCTTTCATATCTTGCAAGCGAACAATAGTTGAGGAAAATATATCATTTCAAGACGATTCTGAGGTTGACTATTTTGTAGTGATAATCCAACATGGATCAGTAATTGTTTGCTTTGTCACGAAAGGGCTGTATTTAAAAAAAGAGTGTTTCTATACTTATGGACGCACATAAGAAGTTATACTTCTTTGGGGTAACAAAATTAAAACCTTTCTAAAATATCTTGAGCTGGGCCAAGGCGAAAGGCGGTCACGAGCAGAGTTGAACGACACTAATCTTAAGTCAATCGGACCAGCCAAACCTGAGATAATCTCGATTTAAATAAATTTAAGCACCCCCGCACAGGGACAATAGGACCAATAACATGGGTTTTGGGCAGACTGTATGTGGAGATGAGGTGAACCGAATGTAACACCTGATACCTCATATTGAATATCTCGGCCGGAAGAATCGTTCCTGAGAAAATTAAGACATCCGCTTGAAGAGCCCCCGAGTTGTGGTCATTTAAAAATAATTAAAACATTTAAAACAATTAAATAAAATAGAAGCAGAGTACCCAACATCTCTAAATCGGCCTGGTTGTGAAGAAACACAGGAGGAATCCATTCGAACCGGTTCGGAGTATGTAATTGCAAATGGGGCGGCGCTAGCTCGGGAAAGGAAAATGAAATTAACTCCCCTCGGGAGGGGGACAACTGTGACGTAAATGGCCACGCACATTCCAACGATAAACAGAGTAGTAGGTTATCCCAAATTTTCATCTTTCTATCTCTGCAATATTGTGACGTCATCAAAAGATCGAACCCCATAGGAATAACATGGGGATTCTAATTTTAGTGATTACGCCCTCCTAGGCCTACTATCAACACACGAATTATAACACATGAAAGAGCTCAACGAGGAGAACCAATGGTCCGAGTTTCATTAACGAAGCTCAAAATTCCTCGGATCTATGCGGGATTTTAAAAAATTTAAAACTTCAAAAATAATTTTAAAATGTTAAATATGTGTGAAGAAATGGGGCTATGGTCCTGAAAAAAATATATCTTGGATGCTCATAGGGAGAACAATCGAATCCAGCTGGTGCGGTCGACTAAGGTGGCATAGGACTCGAGTTATTACTGGGGAAGCCCTGTAGGGGGGGACACCGGAAGGGGCCAATTTCACGTAAGGCTCGCGCTAATACGAAAATATGGGTGGGGGCTAAGGAATTGATCTTGGGATTTGGTTTTTGGAGGTCGGCCACATTCCAGTCACCATAGGATTAACATGGGAGCATATTTTAGTGCAAAAGCCCTCTCCATGACCTACACAACGGGAATGAAGTAGATGACTGGATCGATCTCGACGAGTGGAACAGTTGGTACAAATCGCAAGTTCAAGACTCAGAAGCCAAGATATTGTGAATTAAAACAAATTTAAAAAGTTTAAAACAATTAAAAACTATAGAAGAAATAGCCCTATGAGCATGAAATTTTAATAACTGGAAGAGCAGATAGAGAGGGATAGAATGAGCCAGGTCCGAATGGACTGTAAGACTTGGGTGCCGAGATATTGGCCAAAAATCTGTAGAGGGGGGATGCGTCTCAACAGATATGGTATTACACAATAGTTATTACGATCTCCTAGCACCAAAAAAGTAGCATCTACTCTATTAAAATCCGAAGGTAAGCAAACGTATCTATGTAGGTATATAGGGATGCGTCCCTATTTTCTCAAGAACCACAAGACGCAGAAACAAGCAGAATGTATCAGAATTTCGGGAATGATCCGAGAAATCCGTTTTGACCATTTATATTCCGATATTCCAATTAGTTAAAAAGATATTAATTAAAAACCTTAAAACGCATTAAAATGCATCGTGGCGCCATCTGCAGAGAATATCGGAAAAAAATTCTCTTTTTACAAAACAACGAAACTTTGCATATAAATAAATTTATTTAAGTTTGAAAGCATTAATTCATCGTCTATTATTTTGAATCAAAATACATTTTAGAGACATTTTTTACTCTTAGTATCAGAATCGTTTTCTTTTTATTGCTTCACATTAATAATATTTTAATTCTAACGCACGACTGTTAAGACCTTAAAACATCGGAAAGATCATTTTAAAATTTTTTTAGTGGAATGAAAAATGTTAAAATTAAATCGGTTATTTTTTAATGGTTTTTTAGTACATGTATATAAATATATATATATCTAGGCTTTCCCCCATACTGTTTTTTTTTCTAACTTATATATATTTATATGTTTATTCATTCAAACGTTCAGAAAAAAGCAATCTTTTCAATAGCTACATGTAAATTTTTCTTTTATTTATTACTTATAGAAATTTGAATTTTATAAATATATATATGTTTTTTTAAAAGGATTATTTCTATTATTTCATTACTATAAAGGATTTCTTTGTTAATTAAAAAGTACATCGTCTATTATTTTGGATCAAAATACATTTGAGACATTTTAAGTTAACTATATGTAACGATTGATTGATTCATGAAAATCTGAAATCTATTTTATTATTTTAGATTCTTAGAAACTAACTATTATTAAAAAATGATGAACGTTTTTAGTTTTACTCTTAGCATCAGAATCGTTTTCTATTTATTGCTTCACATTAATAATTTTTTAATTCTAACGCAATATTTTTTTATAAGTCATACATCGAAAATTGAAGCTATATCTTATCTGTGAGAAGGAGGAAAAGATAAAACAATTTTACACACTAAAAAAACCGTGTTTGGGCTATAGATAGGGGAAAGAAACCTGTCTTAAATCAAAAATAAGTGGAATAGAACAAATTTCGAAAAAGGGAAATTTTTTGACATAATTTTAGAAATCACTCACATTGTGCGCGTACAAACACACACACAGAAATGCTGGTGTCATGAGGAAAAGAGAAAGCCCGAGAAACGCCGGGCTAAGCGGTGGAGGGGGAGGGTGGAAGTCATTTTGAAAAAGAGTATTAGAAGTGCTGATTTTGTGAAAGAAAGGGAAAATTTATAAAAGTAGAGATAGCCCGTGCCATGCAGCTAGTGTGCACTATTAAAATTCGTAGGTAAACAAACGTATAGGAATCTATCTTCACACGAACCGCACGACGCAGAAACTTGCCAAAGGTACCAAAAGGTCGGGAATGATCCGAGGAATCCGTTTTTACCATTTATATTCCGATATTCCAATCAGTCAAAAAGATATTAATTAAAAATCCTAAGACGCATAATTAGTGCCATTTTTTCACGCCAGGGGCAAAGTTCAAATTCTCCGATCTTTTTTCTCTCCCCAGACGTTTTTAAAACACGATCTAATTCTTTTATGAGACTCAGCCAAAAAATAATTACAGAATCGGAACGATCATTTACTTCACCATGATACGGAATAATTTATTTTACAAAATAATTATATTTTCTCTTTTTTACAATATTTTCTAAAATGAGACAAAATCTGTACGATTTTATGAAAATGATTTCTAAATCGTTCCGCTTTCATTTTCTTTTCGCGTTAATGAAATAATATTTTACACTAAAAAAGTTCATGCTTTTCTTTTTTTAGAATCAGTCATTTAAAAAATTAATGTCAAAAATTGTTTCTTTTTCAAGATTTTTCAAAAAAAAACTCAAAATTTTATTTAAATGATTAATAACTTCTTTATTAAAAAAATAATCTCAAGAAACTTTTTTTCCGTGTGTAGAACAATATTATCCGTAATCTGTACAAAGATTGAAAAAATTGCTTAAAAATTACGGGTTTTTTTTTAAAAAAAAAATTGTGTTTTTCGGTTTTCTCCCTTTTGGCGAGAAATATTTAAGCATTATTTTTGTTACACTTTTTGTTTAAAAGTTACCTTTGTTTGCAATCGATATATGAATTTTAACCGCATTAACCTAAAATTGAAGACCCTCCGCAAAAAAATTAAAACTTTTACAAAAAAAATGCAATTTTTTAAAATAGCTTAGGGTTTTGGCGTCGAAAACCTGTTTGGCGCCAGAAAACTCTTTTCCACTCAGCCCGTTACGTTTGATGAAATGTTACACTAGAAAAGAAGGTGCGCCTATAAATATTGAAAATCACCAGATTTGGTGAAATTGAATATCAAAAACTTTTTTTCTTACGATTTTTCAAAAAAATACTCAAAATTTTATTTCAATACTTAAAAGATATTTATAAAAATAACCTGATGAATTTTTTTTTCTGTGTGTAGAACGATATTATCCGTAATCTGCACAAAGATTGAAAAAATTACTTAAAAATTACGGTTTTTTTTTTTTTAAATTGTGCTTTACATTTCCCCCCCTTTTTGCGAGAAATATTTAAGAATTATTTTTGTTACATTTTTTGTTTAAAAATTATTGTTGTTTGCAATCCATATATGAAGTTTGAAGGCATTAACTTAAAAATGAAGCCCGAAAAAAATTAAAACTTTAACAAATAAAGCATTTTTACAATAGGAATAACTCTTCCTTTTATTTTGAAGGTCTTTTCACTTCTTTTTCCCGACGTTTTCACGGCACGATCGTTTAAAGCGCTTCATTACTAACTGTTGGACCCGGGTTCGAAACAACAATATCGCTTTACTTTTATTATTTTTTTAAAAAATACGCTAAATTTTATTCGCGCATTTAAAAACTTCGCCAGCAAGTTTGTAATTGGAAATATAATTTATTTCTTCACAATACATTTTTTTTTACAAAACAACGATACTTTACATAATTTAAGATAATGAATCAATATTGGTGCGTTTATTTGAAAATGATTTTTAAAAAACTCATACTTTCATCTTTTACAGTTACTGATTTAAAAGGAGTTACTGATTTAAAAAATAAAATGCCGAAAACTTTTTTTCACAAATTTTTAAAAAATACTCAAATTTTAAATATTTAATAACTACTTATCAAATATTTATAAAAATAATTGAATGAAACTTTTTTTCCTTGTATCGAACATTTCAAAAATGCCCACAATTTTATTTCGACATTTAATACAGTTGTGAAATTTTGTAATTATAAAGATTTCTACTTTTTTCAACATACAACTATTTTTCTAAAGGTACATTTTCGTTTCTGGGGCCTAAAAAGTTGCAAAGTGTGAGAGAGAATATTTAAGTCCCGCTGTTCACATACTCGAGAGCTCTGATAGCGATATAGGGCTGTGGTAGTCCAGTGGTCAAGGTATCGGATCATGGCAGGCATGCCGTGAGTTTGAGCCCAGTACCACTAAAGACCCACCGTGTAGGGCAGCGATGCACGTTAATCATGCAGTCATTTTGAAAAAGATTATAAGAAGTGCTGATTTTGTGAAGGAAAGGGAAAATTTATGAAAGTACGAGAAAGCCCGTGCAACGCCGAGCCATACTGCTAGTGTTAAAATATTAGACGACGGTGTATGCGCGCAACGTAAAAATTTTCCCTCATCTTTTTTTCCAAACGCGCAATAAGAAGTAAACAGTGTTTTTTTTTCAGGTACAGAAGTGTTTCAGTTGGCATTACTTTCCAAGATGGCGACCGATTTAACAGCTGTCAAGTGATTTATTCTCAGTTTGGTTTGGCAATTCATCAAAACGATCATCAAGCAAGGCGTAGGTTCGTCGAATGGGCCCAAAACGAGATTGCCGTTGTTCTCGATTTTCATAGGCGAATTTTGTTTAGCGATGAAGCGCACTTCTGGTTGAATGGCTACGTCAACAAACAAAACTGCCGCATTTGGAGTGAAGCTAATCCACAAGTGTATGTCGAAACACTGTTACATCCAGAAAAACTGACTGTTTGGCGTGCTTTATCGGCTGGTGGAATCATTGGTCCGTACTTCTTCAAAAACGATGAAGGCCACAACGTTACAGTCAATGGTGATCGGTATAGAGCCATGATTACTAACTTTTTCATTCCTGAATTGAACAATCATGATGTCCAGGAGCTGTGGTTCCAACAAGACCACGCAACATGTCACACAGCTCGTGCCACAATCGATTTATTGAAAGACACGTTTGGTGACCGCCTAATTTCACGTTTTGGACCTGTGAATTGGCCTCCAAGATCTTGTGATTTAACACCGCTAGACTATTTTCTGTGGGGCTATGTAAAGTCATTGGTCTATGCGGATAAGCCACAAACGCTTGACCATTTGGAAGACAACATTCGCCGTGTTATTGCCAATATACGGCCACAAATGTTGGAAAAAGTCATCGAAAATTGGACGTCCAGATTGGACTACATCCGAGCCAGCTGTGGCAGTCCTATGCCAGAAATCATATTTAAAATGTAATGCCACAAGATTATTTTTCGAATAAAAAAAATTCATGTCAATCGAATAATACATCGTTGTTTTATTGCAATTTAAAGTTCTATACCTCTAAAAAAACACCCTTTATAACTTCAAAAACACCAATAAACAGGAGTTATTCAATGACACTTTTCCTCGAAGATCTCTTTCAAGAAGTGATAAATAGGCTTTCATGTATAATCTTTGTAACAGCAACAAAGTGAGATCACAGAGGAGGTAATATTACAGCGGTAACAAAGACATCCTATAAAGTTTGTTATATTATTGGTAATCATATGAAATCGTTTACTGATGCAAAAATTGTGAAAGAGTGTTTCTTAAATGCTTATAATTTAGTGTAAGTAAAAAAATATTAAAAAAACAATAATTAAAATAAAACAAAACAGGAGTTATAATATTTCGACCAATTTTCCACATTTCAAATTTCCATTGTTATCATGGTGGTATTAAAGCATTTCTCCCCCATTTATCCTGATGTTTCGGCCCGCGTGAAATAACTATCATATGTATGCGGCCCACATGAAATAGCTGACTTATGTATGTGGCCCAGCAGAAAAAAAGGTTGAGGACCCCTGATTTACACATTAGTCATTCTTCTTAGTTTAATTTTTTTTTATTACATTAATGTTATTTACACGTGCTGTTATATAGTTAGACTTCGCGCATTAGTTTTTTCCCAACAAAAAAAAAAAAAAATTTCTTGCACTATTCAGTATAATATGCACTATCTCTGCTAAAGGAGAAGGTTGGGATCCAATAAAGCAAACTGAACCTTACTTCCCAACACAAAGTCGGTGACAGCTCTAAAAAACATGATAGTTATACACTGAAGAGCCAAAAAAAAAACTAGTACAGGTATGCGTATACAAATGAAGAGATATGGAACCAATCAAGAGTACGACGCTACGGTCTGCAAAGTGTATATAAGACAACGAGAGTGTCTGGCACAGTTGTTAGATAGGGGTACGGGTATGGAGACAACCTCATGAATCCATGGACCCTTCATGTCAACAGGGAACTGTTCAAGCTGGTGGAAGCTCTGTGATAGTATGGGGCGTGTGCAGTTGGAGTTATATGGGACCCTGATACGTCTAGATATAACTCTTGCAGTAGACAGGTACATAAGCATCCTGCCTGATCACCTGCACCCATTCATGTCCATTATGCATTCTGAAGGACTTGGGGAATTTCAGCAGGACAATGCGACACTCCACACGTTCAGAATTGCTACAGAGTGGCTCCAGGAGCACTCTTCTGAATTTAGATACTTCGCTGACCATCAAAATCCCCGGACATGAACGTTATTGAAGATATATGGGATGCCTTGCAACTTGCTGTTCAGAAGAGATCTCCGCCCCCTCTCACTCTTACTGGTTTATGGACAGCCCTGCAGGAATCATGGTGTCAGTTACCTCCAGCACTACTTCAGACATTAATCGAATCCATAACACGTCACGCTGTGGTACTTCTGCGTGCTCGAGGGGGTCCTACACAATATTAGGCAGGTATATCAATTTTTTTTGGCTCATCAGTGTATATATATATATAATATACAGCTATACATTGGTTTGTGGCTCTTGGTCTTCGATTCCTTAATTTTTCCATTTTAAGTTTTGTAAGAAGATTTATTATGTTTACATTTATTTTGTTATATATATACATAACAACTTTTTAGTCAGTAGACTAAAAATCTTGAGATTTCGATTTTGAGATTTCTCAAATTTCCAATTCATAACCTTTCCTGTGACATAACATAGTTGCTATTTTATGAATTAGAAGTATGTCAAAATGAGAGACTTTTAAAAAATATTCAGCAGTTCTCTGCCACGCCCAATTTGACATAAAAAAGTGTAAATATTGGTCTTTTAAACCTGGGAAGCAGTTCCAAAGCCTATACATTTTTCCCTTTAATCATACACAATTAACTATAATAACTGCAAGTTTAACTATTAGTTTGTTTACCTACTTTTGAAGCGAAGTTTGGAGTAAATTCTATGAAATCATTGAGCTTTTAATTATTTGAAATTTAGAACCTGGGTGAATGTTTTTTTGGTTAATTGAAAAAGGTCTTTCCTTGAAAATTTTATTCTTACTCTAAGAAGAAACTTACAGTTTTAAATACAGCAAAACTTGTTTATAAGAACTCTGTTCAAAATGTGTAAGAAGAGAGCTATATATATATATATATATATATATATATATATATATATATATATATGCAAAAATAATAATAATAAAAATATTTAAGATTCCTGAAAATGAGACATGGTAGATACGAGGCTACACGCCATTTAAGGTATCCGACTACGTTCGGAACTGTGACTTAAAAAAAGCGTATAAATGGATAATTTTCATAATATTTAGTGTCATTTGGATTAGAATACATGCATAAAATTGTTTTAAGAATATTATTAGAATAAAAAAAATATTTATAGGCAATATTTTGGCAAAAAATGAACTTAGAATAACCTATTTTCAAAGCATGCTCCTTTTATGAAAAAATAATATTTTGCTTATATAAAGCAAAGATTTATCCAGAATGCCTGAACTAGGAACTTACCAAAATTCGCATTATTTTCAGAGTTACTACCAATTAAAATAATTATCGGTGTTTTTTTCTTAAAATTTTTCCACTCTGTTTTATTGAAATATGGATAAATCCACTTCTAAGTTATATATTATGTTTCAAAAATCCTAGTTCAGGCCCTGTACAGAGGTCTGAGCTATGTGTAGACACACAAAACATCTTTATTATAGAAGCATTTTCCATAAAAGGAGAATGTTTTGAAAATAGGTAATTCTATGTTCATTTTCTGTCAAAATATTGAATCCAAATAATTCTTTATTGTAATAGTATTCTTAAAACAATTTTATACATGTATTCTAATCCAAGCGACACTAAAAATCATAAAAATTATCCATTTATACGCTTTTACAAAATAACAGTTCCGAACGTAGTCGGATACCTTAATGGTGCACTTATTGCAACCAAATTATATAATAGTTGCTAAAATACTGAAAATGTATTAAAACCAACATTTTCATCAAAACAATAGTAAAAGAAAAAAATTCGTATCATCTAGTATATCAATGGAAATTGAAGGGGAACCAAGAAACTTTCAATCTTCATTACCTTGCGTAATAAATTATAGGCCACATTTTTTTTTTTCTTGATAAGGTAAGATTTTGTATAAAAATTACTGTTTCCTAAAATTTAAATTTTTAAAACTGTGTAAATTTATTGTATGCATGTACTCTATGTTTCTTAAATGCAATTGAGTACACTGAAATGACATTTTTGAAACATTCTTAAAACATTCAGCTAGAAAGCTGATATCGTAACAAAAAATGACAATTTTCAATAAATTCATAATGGTTCTCGGTAAAATTTAATGTTTGAAAAAGTAATTAATATGTTTAAAAAATTTCGCTTCAGTATAAATATAAATATCTGAAGGAAGGTTCGTTCTGGGTACCTTCCGTTCCGAATGAAAATGCGAGTACTTAATTAAGTTTTTGTATTCAAAAGTTTCTGGATAAAAGGTACATAAAGATAGCTTAAATGCGATGCCCTTTTTCATTGCACGCGAAGCTTATTATATACATAAGAAAGAACAAATTTTATGTTTAAAAATATAAAAACATTTCTATTTTGGCTGTTTTAAAAATCATTTGTCCAGTTTAGAGAAACTTTTAGAAACTCTGTTTGCATGTGAACATACAATACAATAACGAAAACTTTCGAAATGTCCTATAATCATATATTCCCAAATGCAAACACAAATTCAAACCAAACCCATATTGATACATTTTCCCATTATATTTATGATACTTTATGGTCAACTTTGAAGAATTTTCAGCTTTGATGCATGACAAAAATCAAAGATAGATACAGAATTTGAGAAAAATTATGTAAATGCTACAAAACATCTCGTTAGACAAAAACTGATGAATTCTATGTATGTATTTTCTGGGCAATTTAAGTAAAATAAGAAACAAAAAAGTGTCTTAAAATAAAATAAATTAAGAAGCTAATTTTTAATAAAATGTGATCAATACATATTTTTATTCATAATTTTTGTGGTGACATTTTATATAAAATGCAATTTTCTCAAAATGTTTTTAAAACTGCATGTACCTTTTGCTCAGAATGTACCTGCAATTAACCCCTCTCATGTTACTGATATGTAACTATGGATACTGAAGAGAGCTTTTTGAGATATTCCCAAAGTATTTAACTGGATACTAGATATCATGACAAAAAATGACATTTTTTAAAAAAAATTCATAGTAAAAGGTGCATGTTTTTGTAATAACTAAACAATATATTTGAAAATCTCACTTCAGAATAAATATTAAAGTATACTTAATATATACAGATAAAATTTGAAATTTTTATATTTAACAGTTTCTGAGAAAAAATTACATAAAAAAGCCCAAGTTAAGATTGTCAGTATAGAAGGTACCGACTCCTCATAATGGAGTTAGAGCATCTAACTCTCATTACGACAAAAAATGATCAGATATAGTTCGTCAAAGAACATTTAAATTTGTCTATAAAATTTCTACAAATAATAAAGAAGAGGATTATATTCAAAACAATCAAGCAAGTCATTGATAAGAATAAAAAATAAAAAGGGACTCAAGTTGCATTTCAAATTACAAGATCAATTACAAAAATTTAATGATCTAAAATTTATATGCGATCACCTTTCAACTATCACGTGCGAAACTCCAAGACTTCCGTAATAATCAATTTCTGGTTTACCTAACGAAGAGGATACGACCATTCCCCCCATATCTCTTAAAAACTAAAAACTCGACGTATCTGGACCAACCAGAAACTTTACCGGAAATCATGATGTTAATAGTTTCTGTCACATACCTCTTATAATAATTGGGATTTATTTTGTATTGTAATATGATTGTGTTAACTGTAACTTTAATTGAAAATGTGTACTACTTCTTTGACTTCAGATATACGTTTGTTGTTGTTCTGTGTGTAGAATATAGATAGCAATGAACCCATGCATGTAATTTTTTAATGTTATGATTATTTATTTATTTTCTAATGAGGCTGCGCATAGGTATATGTTATGATTATGTATATATAAATAGTGCTTTATACTAGATAAGATTTTCAGTGAATCATTAAAGAACATGATATGGTGTCAGGATAATTTTCATACCCAAATGCTAAATATTCAAGCAGATGAAATAAGATTTTGATTCTCCATGTGTATATGCTGATTTTGGTTTAGAGTGTGAGTGGAGACTATCAACTTCTTCTATTAACTATGCTCAGTTTTCACTCGACTAATATTTGTTTAAACTAATTGTTCTTTCTTCAGTGGAAATGGAAACGTTTAGACTTCCAGAGGTGAAAGTAACTTCACATGTAGCAACCTAGCAGAAGTATGGAAAAAATGGGTTCAGAAATTTGATAACTACCTTATAGCTTCTAAAAAATGAAAATGATAAGGTAAAATTGCCTTATTAAATTTTCTTGATGATGATGAAGTGGAAATCTTTATTAAGTTTAAATCAGAATCTGACAAATATAAGGGAAAATTTGAACTTAAAATTATATGCAAAATTTAGAATTATATATTGATAGTGTGTGTGCATTTGGTGAATTCTCTAGATAATGAGTGGATAAAAAAAATCAAAGTTGATAAATGCGACACTAGTGTGTGTGTCCTGTGGTAACTTCAGGTTAAAACCCGAAGGTGAGTTATTTTTGAAATGCTCCGTAAATGATTTTATTGATGTTCCATTAAACTTTATTGTTGTTGAAGTATCCTCCAAGCCAATCCTAGAGATAAAAGCATGTCAGAAACTCAATTTAGTCAAAAAAGTAGATTAGGTTAAATTAATGTCTAAAAATGAAGTGATTAGTAGAAACAGGGAAATATTCAAAGTGTTTAGCAAATTTCTAGGAGATCCCAACCATATTGAATGAAAACCTGAAAGTAGACTTGTAAGATCCTCCTAGGCGTGTCCCTCTAGCACTTAATAGTAAACCTATTGCGGTTTTAGGTGGATGTTGTGGCTGGGAAACTTTTTAGCTGATTGATACATGGTCGACAGACGTAGTAGGTTATATGAGAATAAATTACACATGTTTGGCAGAAAAAAATGCATTTTATTGCGCATTTGTGTACAAAAAGAAAAAAAACACAATTTGTGCATATGAGAAAAAAAGAATAAGAAAAGGTGTTTTCTTCAAAGGAAATCATTTTTAGTAGGGAGTATGGTTTCCACGGACGGCCAGCAACGTTGAGCACCTTTGAGGCATAGAGTCAATGAGGCTATTAATCACGAGTTGGGGTATTTTGTCCCACTCTTCCAGAAGAGCTCTTTCCAGTTCTTGGAGAGTTTGAGGGGGTGGTTGGCGGCCAGCAACTCGTCTTCCTAGAGCGTCCCAAACGTGCTCTATTCGATTCATGTCTGGAGAACACGCTGGCCATTCCATTCGTACGATTCCTTCCTCGAAAAGGAAATCCTCCACCAGGTTAGCACGATGTGGCATGCAGTTATCGTCCATTAAAATGAAGTCATCTCCGATTGCTGCAGCGTAAGACACTACGATAGGTCTGAGGATCTCATCACTATATAGGCGAGCAGTCAGAGGTCCATCTCGAATGATGTAGAGGTCTGTGCGCCCGTCAATGGAGATGCCACCATACACCAACACTTCCCCACCGCCAAATATGACACTTTCGTGCACGAAAGCAGGATTATTCCTACGGCCACAGTCTCTCCAGATGAAAATACGCCTATTATCCGGATGAACAGAAAAACGGGACTCGCCAGAAAAAAGAACATTGCTCCATTCATTTCTCCTCCAGTTCACATGCTCTGTTGCCCACTCCCTGCGGTCGCGATGATGCCTTGATGTTAGTCTAACACATATCATCGGTCGGCGAACATACAGACCTACACCATGGAGCCGGTTTCGGACAGTCTGAGTTGAAACCATGGTGCCAGTAGCCGAGCGAAGGTGTTGTTGGAGAAGAGTAGCGTTCATATTTCGGTGTCTCCGAGCCTTTAACACAAAATAACGATCTTCATTGGGCTTTGTTGCCCGTCTACGACCTTGTCCTGGTCTTCGGCCTGCACTTCCAGTCTCCAAAAAACGGTTCCAGATCCTGGAAATCACGCTTTGTGACACACCAATGGCTTGCGCTACTTCGGCTTGAGTTTGGCCCCCTTCTAACCTACCAACAACTCTCCAAGCTTCTGAATCGGTTTAATGACTTCGCTGAGACATTGTACTCATCGAAACAAAACAGTCACTGAATGCCGATCATCCTTGTCTTCATTTCTGTTGAAAGTCGAATTTCATTCGCTGCCGCTGAAGCGACGTTTTTGACGTCGAACTCAAAATTAACATACTCCACAGTTTGAAAATCAGAAAAATTTGCATTTGGGATTCTCTTCTTCCATTCTCGGCAAAAAAATTTTCGCTTATATCTTTACTTTATATAAAACTTACAATATCATTTAATTGTTTTGAGCAGTGTATATAAAGGAGAAAAGCGACTTACTCATTGACTAATCACGATATCTCCGGAACTATTAAATCTACAGACTTGAAATTTGGTAGGTAAGTTCCCTTCATGGAGTAGACGTCAGCTAAGAACGGATTTTGCAAAGTTCGAAACCCAAGGGGCGTTACGGGGATTTAAGGGGCGTTATAGATAATTATTTCCATTACTAAACTATTATATGTACAGTCGTGAAACTTGGTACACAGATTTCTTTCATAAAGTAGAGATTCCCTACATAATGACTTTTACAAAAATCGACCTCCAAGGGGCGTTGAGAGCGCTTAAGTGGCGTTATACATAATTATTTCCATTTTTAAACTATTAGACGTACAGTCTTGAAATTTGGTAAGATGATTCCTTTCATAGAGTACAGATCCCCTACAGAATGGGTTTTGTGAAAATCGTTTCCTAAGTGGCGTTGCGGGAGCTTAAGGGGCGTTATAGATAATTATTTCCATTTTTAAACTATTACACGTACAGTCTTGAAATTTGGTAAGCGGATTCATTTAATAGAGTACAGATCCGCTGCAAAATGGGTTTTGTGAAAATCGACTCCCAAGTGGCGTTGTAGAGTATAAGGTGGCGTTATAGGCAATTAACTCCTTTTTTAAACTATTAGACGTAAAATCTCGAAATTTAGTAAGCCGATATTCATTAAGTAGAGATCCGCTATATGATGGGTTTTGTGAAAATCGTTTCCTAAGTGACGTTGCGGGGGCTTAAGGGGCGTTATACATAATTATTTCCATTTTTAAACTATTAGACGTACAGTCTTGAAATTTGGTGAGCGGATTCCTTTCATAGAGTACAGATCCCCTACAGAATGGGTTTTGTGAAAATCGACTCCCAAGTGGCGTTGAAGAGAATTAAGTGGCGTTATAGGCAATTAACTCCTTTTTTAAACTCTTAGACATAAAATCTTGAAATTGAGTTAGCAGATTCCATTCACTAAGTAGTGATCTGTCATAAGATGGGTTTTGTGTAAATCGTTTCCTAAGTTGCGTTGGGGGGCGGTATAGATAATTATTTCCATTTTTTAACTATTAGACGTACAGTCTTAACATTTGGTAAGCGAATTCCTTTCATGGTGTAGAGATCCGCTACAAAATAGTTTTGGGGGAAATTGATCCCCAAGGGTCACTGAGGGGGATTAAGGGGCGTAATAGATAAATATTTCCGCTTTTCAACTAATAGAACCACCTGCTTGAAAATTAGAAGGTATGTTCCGTTCATGGAATAAAGTTCCTTTTACAAAGATTTTTGCCAAAACTGACACCCAAAGGAGTGGAGTTGTGAGGGATTAAGGCGTGTTATAGAAAAATTCCTGTTTTTGAATTTAACTCATTTACTTGAAATTTGTTGAGCACTTTTCTTTAGTTGAATAGAGTTCCACTAAGAATGGATTTTACGGAAATCAACTCCAGGGGGAAGCGGAGAGAGTTATTGAGGCGTATTGGTAGACAAAAGTCCCGTTTTTGAACTGCTAAGACTATAATAATAAAATTTGGTTTGCATGCTTCTTTTGTTGAATTGGAATCCGCTAAGAATGCTGTCAACGAGGTATTGATGATGAAAATTCCATTTTTGCTCTGTTAGATTTAGACTTGAAATTTATCACGCATGTTTATTTTATGGAGTAGAGATCCCCTGAAAGTTGCTTTGGTGGAAATCCATTTGATTATTAGGTTAAGTGAGCGAAAACAATCTTTTTACTTCTATTTTAGATATAAATATAAATTAGATATTATAATTTATGTTCTTTTTATATCAAGGGGTGAGAGTGTAACAGCTATAAATATATTTTTCAATATAATCGAATTCTTAATGCTAGATATCAATAATTAATATATGTGTAAACAGTATACATATATACAATATCGTGAAATACCCAGTGAAGCGGGTGGGTAACGGCTAGTTAAGTATATGCATGGTAAAAAAAATAATTCTATTTATTCCTATGATTTTGAAAACTTATTTGACTCCATTGATATAGAAAAGACATGTTTAAGATTCTAAAATAACATGTAGCAAACATTTTTTGAATAAGATAATAAAATATGATAAATATATATTTCTATTATTGAATTAGTATTAAAAGAAACTTATATTTTGCATAATAATGCTCATTATCAGCAAATTAAAGGATTACCACAAGGTGGACCAGCTAGCAACTGCTTAGCAAATATTTACCTGCATTTTTATGAAAATGAAAGTATTAGTTATGATTCTTGTTACTTTTTTAGATACATACATGACTTAATTATTTTTAGTAATATAGTTGACTGTGTTCCTAGCTTTAATTATTATCCCCGTTATTTAAAATTATTAAAAACTAATTATAATAATGAGTCAGCTAACTTTTTGGACCTTCAATTAAACGTTAAGAATAATTTGCTTACAAGTAATATTTTTGATAAGAGACTCTTTTGATTTTAACATTATAAAAATGCCTTTTTGGGGTAGTAACCTACACTTATCAATATTTAGAAATATTATCTTAAATTTTATGAAAAGAAACAATGATTTAGTTACTGATAAAATTTTAATACATAATAATTTTGTGAAATTTTGCAATAATTGTTTAGAATACAATTATCCTAGTAAATTTATCTTTAAATATATTTCCATTTCTAATTAAATCTAGTTTTAATTTTAGTTCGATATTTTAATTAATATTTCTTCTCTCTCTCTCTCTATTGAGTTTATTTTTAAAAAATGTATTAAAAAACTTTTTATACGTTTAATTTAATTGCAATATAACTTTCTAGTATACATTCATCCAAGTAAATTTACTATATTTCTATTTGTTACTATCTATTCTGAACTCTGTTCTTTATTTTATTTAAAACTTCTTATGTTTTGTTTACTCAATTATTTATCTTTGTGGTTAGTTTAATTGCAAAATAACTATCCAGATGGCGCTGCGGTTTTTTCTTTCCTGCGCTGGCGTTTCAATCTTTTACGGCATTTCTCGTAGGATCTCATTGAAGTAAGAGGTGTTTTTGCGGACAGATTTTTGTTTTACAAGAATTTTTTCCTAATATTTTCTATTAAAAAATTTTTTTTATTCCTCTCACTGATATATTCATTATTGTTCTCTTTTCTCAATTTCATTTTACAATTTTATTAGGTTCTTCAACCACGTGTTGTATTAGGCTTAACTTTTCAACTTGGTTTTTTTTCTATTATGTCGAAAATTTCTGCTATACGGGGAAGGTGGATCCATAAAGCATTGCTAACCCTAATTCGCTGGCCTAATTCAGCGACAGCTTTAGAAATCATAATAGGTCTCCAGTTTAGTCCTATGACTTTTTGTATCTACATTTGTTGTGTTTGCTGAATTCCAATTTCTTACTTCTTTAGTACTGTGAGTTCTAGCTATTCTTCACTTTTATTTTATTATACTCTCTCTCTCTCTCTCTCTATATATATATATATATATATATATATATATATATTCAGTCCTTCACAGGTGTTATTAGGTGAGGAAAGTACAGAACTCTGTACTCTTAATGCTCTATTTGGTAGGTATCAATTTTTAGTTTTGCCTATTGGTATTGCATCAGTACCAGAGGTATTTCAAAAGAGAAATACCAACGTTTGATGATATAGACAATGTAGAAATTTACTTTGATAATGACTGCAGTAGAAAATGAACAAAAGCATGACCTAACATTATCAAAAGTATTGAATAGGGTTAAAAAGTGTGTAATGTTAAATTTAATCCAGATAAGTCCCAGTGTAATAAAGTGTGATGCATTTATTACCTGTTAATTGCATTATTTTTGTATCTATTTTGTGTATTATCAATAGTTTTGTATCGAAGTTATATATGTGACGAATCTGTACGGAACCTTTCCACTAATCTTCTTAGGCGTCTTTCTAGGGAATATAAATTCGCGTTTATTTCCAATCAACTCCAAAAAGAAGTTTGAGATATTTAAATTAGATGAGGTATTTAAGTCGAGGGTTGCGAGATAGCAATAGAGATGATGGTAGGCTATTGAGCCAACAACGTTTAAAGCAAAACTAGAAGATTCATAGAGATTAGATTCGTGAAGACGTCGTGCTGCTAGACGTACCAGAAAGCTGATATAAGCCAGCGGTAAATATAATTCACCTACACTTAAAGTAAGCGTCAGTTTGAGATACTTAGTTAAAGTTAATGACAATTAAGAATTCGAATACGTGTGTTTCTCGGATCTCCTATTTCGGTAAACCTTACTTGAGTTGAGCTAGATTAGTAATCAATCGTATTCTCAGTAATTTAATTTAATATATAGGCAAATCCCTTTAGAAGACGTAACATTATTATATTATTTGTTATCAGAGATTTTTGAGGAAATTATAACAAAAATAAATAATATTATTATTCAAAATGGCTTTTGGTGGTTCTTTGCCTCAAATTAATCTTGGTGTCCAAGGTGTGACCCAGGGGGGTCACCGCATATATATATATATATTTTCAAGATAATATTCTATAAATATGTATAAAGAGTATTGTATGTTTTGATGTCCTGTAAGAACATCGTTCGGATGTTTGCTTAGGAAACCAGAGATCGCTGTCTTTTTTTCAACATCAGAGTGTTGTATTATTGCATCCTGAATAGAGTCAGAGTGATGTGTGAGATAGGAACGGAAGAGGAATAGTATGAGAAGAGTCTAGTAGAAGTTGTGAGGTTGTATATGAGGTGTAAGATAATTTACTTTTTATATAGTTGAAAATATATAGAAGTGTTATTTTGTTGAGAAAGCGTTGAAATAAATTTAACGTAAGAAGTGATATTAACAACAAGCAGCAATAAATATTTTAAAATTATAATAGAAAATTCATATTTAGTTCTTGAAAAAGTACTTAATGAAATATTTATTTTTAGAAAACAATAATGAAATGTCAAAAAACACGCGTATATTGTTATATATTTGTAGTCGTTCCTAGATTTAAAACTAATTATTTAAATAATATGAAAGCAAAATGTGTTACAGAGAGAAAAAGAAATAAAAGTATCATTAAATACAATACGGGAGTAAAACATTATTCAAGAAATAACACAAGGTGGTATAGTTAAGCTGCGTTTGATAAACTACTTTAAGTTACTACAAATATACACTCGTTGCCGTAAAAATTTGCGCACCAAGTAAGAAATGTCAGAATAAAACTAAATTTTATACACTTAAGTATAACGTTGAGGAAAGTAAGTGATTACAAACGAATTAAGGCTTTAGTACCCTTCTGGATGGATCACTCCTAGCTTGAATGCATGTGATACGGTTGGGCATGGAGGCATACTTGTGCCGTATGATGCCTTGCGACATCTCGCGTTCCACAGTTGCTGTAAAAGCGCCTCTAATTCGACCAATCCGCCCTAAATAATCCCAAATACGATCAATTGGGCTAGAGATCAAGCAGGCCAGGAAAGAGTGGAGACGTGGAGGAAGTGAAATCCTTGCTATGAGTGGGTGAGCAGTGTTTTGTTGAAAAATGGTTCATGTGAATTCTGACATCAGTGACAACACATGTAGCTGAAGAATGTCATGAAAGTACGTCTGGGCCTTCTTGGTGCCGTAGATCAACATTAGGGGTGATCATGTATCTCATGCAATGGCATCCCATACCATCACACCAGTTGTGGGGGAGGTGAGCCACTGTACAGCGAAGGCAGGATTGAGACTTTCACCACTGGGCTCCACACATGTACACGATTGTTATCACTGTCCAAATTGAAAATGGATTCGTTGTTGAAGACGACCTGATTCCATTCCAATTCCTCCGAGCGCAACATCATTTCAAACGGAGGTAACGGTGAATAGATGTCTGAGGGAGTTGCGCGTAATGAGCGCCGCGATAGCTACTGCACTTCAGCCAGGCGTCTTGCGATAGCATGGACTGTCACAGAGACCTTTAGTGAAGGTGCTGCCTGTATATGGATTGCGGACATAGTCTGTCTGTATTGCCTGTCGAGGATGTACTGAGTCTAGTAACAGTCCTCTTTCTTATCCACTGGCTCCAACATCTCCTCACAGAAAAGTCAAAACGGCCTAGGAGACGAGCTACTCTCCGATTTTTATCATACCTATCATTCCTCCTTTCTCGAACTCTGACAGCTGCTCATATTGTCTCTGATGGCGTCATATTGGTGTGTCTAGTAAAACAAGCTTTGCTTACCTTTTTTATAATCCAAGGGGAACGAAGTTCAACGCCGTCTGGTGGCCTAACACACAATCAGGCTGCATTTTTAATTATTTACATATCTGCCTGACACTTACCTTCATGCCAAGTTTCGTAACAGTCCCATTCTTACTTTTTGATGCGCAAAATTGTATGACAATGAGTGTATATAAAAAAATAACAATTATAAGTATTTTTACTTCAATTGATTAGTTTTTAGAATTGACGAGGTTAAGAACCAGTGAATTGAAAAGAAAACCACAAAGTGAATGTCAGCAATTGTAAATGACACTATTGACATATTTGTACAAACAAAGGAGTAAGGGCTGCGACAAAGAAGTAATACTGCGAATACTTTCAATTACACCACACGCATTAAACATACTCATTGCTGTATTCATCACTAAGCGCACCCTCGTGTTGCTTTACTGTGCAACGTCAACGTAACCCAACTTGGTCATTAACTTCTGCATGTGTAATAGTTTATTTGTTTATTTTGTAAATATATAATCTAAAAGAATTATTTCAATTTAATTTTTTATAAATGTATCTTTATGGCAAAATCATTACTTTTTTATACGTAACTACTATACATGCTTTTTTTTAAAGTTTACTTAAATATATGAGTTTTTTTTTATAAATCTCAAGTCGATACATTAAAAAATCTCTATTCTAATCTCTCTATCTCACTGTCTTATCAAATTTAAAATGGTTAGGCAAGACTTTTTACGCTTTGTCATTTTTAAAAGTTGGCAGGTATAGGTATAAAACAACAAATATAGTCCAAAATGATTTTCCAATATTGTTTAAAAATACACTATTTTATCAGACAGAAAGCTGTGAGACGAAAGAAAAATTTTATTTAATCTTTCAAAATATATATATATATATATAATCAGTGAAACATATTATGTATACAGCTATAAATATAATGTGCAGAATACATTGCAATGTGCTACAAAATTATGAGACCATAAGATTTGTAAATAGCTAGAGCAATGCTCCCCAACCTTTTTATCGCCGCGTACCGGTCAACGTTGGATAATTTTACCGCGGCCCGCTGAGGGAGAGGACGTCGATTGTTTATATTTTAGATTGTTTTGTTTTAATAATTTTATTTTAATTGTATTTAAACGTGCCTTCAGAATAAAATATAGCTACACCAAAAATGAATATAAAGTAATTTAACAAGATATATAAAGTGATTTTCACAAAAAGTAGCTCAAACCCAAGAAAAATATGTATCAAAAGGTGATAAATAGGGTCTCTTGCTGAATAATCTTTACAACAGCAAAGAAGTGTCTTGTCAGCGGTAACAAAGGCACCCTAAGAAATTTGTTATATTATTGGTTATTATATGAAACCGTTTACTGATGCAGAAATTGTGAAAGAGTGATTCTTAAATCCTTCCAATACACAAAATATCAGTAACAAAAATTAAAAGAATAATTAGAAGAAGAAAAATAGGAGGTTCAATATTTTAATTCAATTTTCCACATCTTACATTCTCTATGTTATCTTTGTCTTTAAGCATTTCTCCCCCTCCCCTCTTCTATTAATCCCCATGTTGCGGCCCGCGTGAAAAAGCTAACATATGTATGTGGCCCGGCAGAAAAAAAGGTTGAGTACCCCTGGAGTAGATAATACACTATAGTATACTTCATACTGAAACAAGGTGGCCCTAATTTAAAAATACAGCAAAGTAAGTGGCCTTCACCAGGATTATTTATAAAGGTTAGGATTATTTATACATATATATATGTAAGGATAGTTAAATTAGATTTAAAATTCAATTCCCTATATAGCACTTAACTTTTATTTTCATTACATTTCTCTTCAAGTATTAAATTAATCACCCAATTATTTCTACGAAACATATGGCCTAACCACTAACATTTCTGATCCCAGATCATTATATTCAATAGCCCTCTATTTCAGCATTAACTTTCACGTACACTCATAAAATCACTCACATCTGGGTTTAAGTGGTAAAACACTTAGATTTCACTTTGGCATTCTTTTTTCTCTCTGCCTCTTAGCGTCAGATGATGTCGAGAATTCCTTGAATAAAGTTCCTTTTTAAAATTAAGTCTGATTCTGACTCAAAACATGTTATATATATATACCCTAATGATGCTAAAGTTCCAATTATGACTGTGTAGATGTTACAAGAGCAATTAAGAAGACGCACCTCAATCAAACATTTCAGAGACAATAACCTTTTTCCAAGAAATCAAAAAAGGAGAAATGCATAGTTCTTTTTTAAACAATATCCTCGCTGCTCTGCAAGTATTTCAAAGACCACATGGTTGCAATTATTGGTAGGCGCTCTATAGCATCAACTGCTCAAAAGTTCCTCCTTAAGTATCTGAATATGGAAAAACATTTTCTGCCCTTTAAAAAAACTTAATCGTCGTTGAAGCGTCATTTAAGATCATGAATTAGTCAAATAACTTAATAGCATAAAAACATATCACATAATTAAAAATGTTTACATTTATATTTCAAGTTACTGTAAAAGGTTTTCTTCAAACATGGTCTCGAATTCGACGAGACGTTGATAGGAGACGTCCATGTCAAGAAGAATCAAGGCTGAAAAAAGGCAAACGGTGGCCCAACGAGATATTGATGAGGTGATTATAATTATGAGACCACTTAGAGTATTCATAATAAAAAATGAATACCACAGAAAAAACAAATGATACAGTGAATAAAAGGGTAAAATAAGCAAAATAAGGAGAGCTTCAAAAACAGGCTTATTACAAATTTTAATACATAAGAAATCCCTAAATTATGAAAATTTTATAATTCATATAAGTATATTTATTATTACAGAGTAGAATTTGACAACATGTAACAATTTGTGTTAAAATTAAACTGTATAATCCAATTCTATTGAGATCGAAATTAAACTTTAATTTGAACCCCCCTGCGCCAATATCCTATGCGATTTTTTAAAATTCGTAGCCTCCTTATTACTTTTGGAAAATATATAAGCTATGATACAATAAGAAAAACTATCAAGGTAGCAAAAACATCGATTTCTTTTTTCCTTAAAAGTGCAGTACATCTTCAAAAATGCTTGAATTCCTTTTCAGTTACTGCCTAGTCCCTTTAAATGAAACCATGAACCTATTTGGATTTTGGCAAATATAGATTTTATTAATGCCAGCTATAAAATAAAGATATGTTTGCTTTAATTCAGAATTTCATCTATATTGAATTGGTACGTAAGTCATGCAACAAATAAGCATAAAAGACAAAAATGGATCTAGGTTTGTCCGAAATCTGCAGTAAGTCACTAATGAATATTACAACATTGCCAAACACATTTCGGAATTCAAAGAGTATGCGAGAGAAAAATCATCACATCAAAATGTGACTCTATAAGGAATTTAAAAAAAAACAACTTTTTTGTAAATTTTAATACTTTTATTCTTATGCGCTCTAATATATGTATAGCTTTGTTTCATGATTTTCACAAAATAAACCAATTTTAAAATCTAAATAAGGTAAGTAACTAAGAAAGTAATATAATAAATATCTGCTCAGCAATTTCATTTAGGAAACAATAATTTTTTTAATAATTATTCCAACAGATTTAATACTAAAATTTTACGTCAGATGCACATAATTCACATGGAGGGGAGAAAAATTATTTTAATCGGTCAAACAAATAAAATAATTCCAAAATTTTAATGCCTTATACTAATTAGACTAGATATAAAGTTTCATAGTTTAGATTTAAAGAAACTGTAACCAGAGAGAGAGAGAGAGCGTTTTTTCATTTATTAAATTTTTGAAAAGTTCAAAGTTTCTTTTATTTAGAGAGAGAGATTCATATCTCCCATCACGCCACAGAAAAAATTCAAAACTATTTTTATAAATATCTTTTAAATAAGAGATTACTTCTGAACAAAAAATTTATACATATAAATGAATTGTAAAAAGCCTCCAAGCCAGTATAGTGGATGACACTCAGCTCATAATCGAGTGGGCTCAGGTTCGAATCCCGAATAAGACATGCATGTATCTTCGGGAAAATAAGTAGGACTTACGAGAGAGAGAGAGAATGAAATGGATTCCCGTCTCGAATGAAAAACACAGCGCAAACCTTCTGTTCTATGCAGGGATCATTGTTTGTAATAAAGTCTACACTCTTCTGTGATTGTATTATATGACTGTTCATCTGTCTTTCGTATGTATCCCAGGATGAAACGCACAACAAAAAGCACACATGCTCAAATCTTATCAATTTGGAAGCACGGCATCTTCGTGCGGCGTAGTTGGTAAGGCGCTGGCTTTGTAAGCATAAGTTTACAGATTCGACCACGGCATAAGTCGATGGATTTTTATGATACAAAAAATCAACAGCGTCCATGCCGTATGATTATTCGGCATATTAAAAATCCCTAGAGTGCGTGTTTGGCTTAGTTGCTCTCGACAAAGTAAAATTCCCAGTACAATTTCGTATCGTCAGAGCTCAGTAATTTTTTTTTTAATCTCAGAGATTTTTTACCACAACAGGAAAAGAGATCACAAATATCTCACAAGAATAATTTATTCGAATGAAGGTGACTTCAATGAACTAAAATTTTTTAATTATTGTTAAGAAGTAAAGAAACACTTGTGACGGGGCTTTTATCACGATTTCAAAAATGTCCTCCTGGGGTTTCTTTGGGGCCGAAATGGCAATTCTTTCCAACCAACTCAAGAAGAGGAACGTGGTTATGTAAATTAGGAATCATATATATATATTGGAAGTTAGCAGTAGAGCGGAATCTATTTCCGGGTCTCTGTCTATGTGCAGAAATGCTTGCTAAGTGAGAAGTGAATTCTCTAAGTAGAGAGTTAGATATAAAGTGATTTGAGATAAAGTTTAGAAGAATCCTAACTCCGTGAAATAGCCTAGCCGTGCCGGTACTGACGAACCAAAAGTGGGTTCGAGGATAAAAGGAACACTGTCGGATTAAAGCCACATCAGAATAGATAAAAAAAAACTTAGCTGATTACTGTGGTATATTTAACTGCAACCAGTTAAAGACAGTTAACTGTGACTGAGTGAAGGATTGTACATAAATACCACGCAACTATGAGAAATGATCTGTAATTAGTAATGTGTAGTACTGTGGAGTAAGATAGATATTAAACTAACACAGAGTGGTTTTTTTCCAGGTATAGAAGTTTAAGTTGGCATTACTTTCCAAAATGGCAACCGATTTAACAGCTGTCAAGTGATTTATTCTCAGTTTGGTTTGGCAATTCATCATGAATAGACTCACGCCTGAACAACGCTTTCAAATTGTGCAATTTTATTTCGAAAATAATGGTCGATTTTCATAAGCGAATTTTGTTTAGCGATGAAGCGCACTTCTGGTTGAATGGCTACGTCAACAAACAAAACTGCCGCATTTGGAGTGAAGCTAATCCACAAGTGTATGTCGAAACACCGTTACATCCAGAAAAACTGACTGTTTGGTGCGCTTTATGGGCTGGTGGAATCATTGGTCCGTACTTCTTCAAAAACGATGATGGTCACAACGTTACAGTCAATGGTGATCGGTATAGAGCCATGATTACTAACTTTTTCATTCCTGAATTGAACAATCATGATGTCCAGGAGCTGTGGCTCCAACAAGACGGCGCAACATGTCACACAGCTCGTGCCACAATCGATTTATTGAAAGACATGTTTGGTGACCGCCTAATTTCACGTTTTGGACCTGTGAATTGGCCTCCCAAGATCTTGTGATTTAACACCGCTAGACTACTTTCTGTGGGGCTATGTAAAGTCATTGGTCTATGCGGATAAGCCACAAACGCTTGACCATTTGGAAGACAACATTCGCCGTGTTATTGCCGATATACGGCCACAAATGTTGGAAAAAGTCATCGAAAATTGGACGTCCAGATTGGACTACATCCGAGCCAGCCGTGGCAGTCCTATGCCAGAAATCATATTGAAAATGTAATGCCACAAGATTATCTTTCGAATAAAAAAAATTCATGTCAATCGAATAATACATCGTTGTTTTATTGCAATTTAAAGTTCTATACATCTAAAAAAAACACCCTTTATAAGGAAGTAAAATGTGCATCTAATTATAGTTTGAACTCACACAACACAATAGTTGGCGACGTGAATGGGATGAAATTTTTGTTTAATTCCGCATGATGTGAAGAATCTTTTTTGTGTGTGTGTGTGTGAAGAAGAATTCTTAAATTCTCAGATAGAGATGAAGTAAGAAGAAACAATCTTTTCCTTTCGGATAAGGCATTGCCTGAAGACGGCTCAAGGTAAAAAAAATTTTTTTTCCCCTCTTTAATCGGGAGGAACCATGGAACAGCAAATTGCAGATTTGCTCCGGCAGAATCAAGACCTGATTCGAGCGCTGCAAATTAGAGACGCGCGCGCGCGCGATTCTCATAGTCATAAAGTAACTGTACAATTTGAAAGATTTGATGAAGAAAATAAAATTTCGATAGTTTCATTGAAAGATTCGAAACTTAGATGTACAGAATGTACCAATAGCAAATCGAGCTAAGGTTTTTGTTTCGTCTCTTAGTGCAAAATTGTACCAGTTACTAAAAAATTTGCTTGCACCTGACATTCCATCCGACCAAACGTTAGATAAGTTAAAAGATGCACTTAAAAAACATTTGACCCCCCCCCCAAACCTTTGATTATACCTTCTCGTTACAAATTTTTAAACAGAAAATAGACTGAAGGGGAAGGTATTAATGCATACATTGCCGAGCTTAGGGCTCTAGGAATGAATTGTGATTATGATAAAGATATGTTGAATATTATGTTACGCGACGTATTTGTAAGCGGGTTGCGAGATAAAATGATTTTAGATCGATTATTTGAGGAAGATAATATTAATCTCGAGAAAACGCTAAATATAGCATTGGCTATGGAAAAAGCTTTTAAAGGGGCAAATGATATTATGGGCCGAGGAATAAACTCAATGCAAACTTTTAAAAAACACATGGATAAAAAATCCAATTTTACAAAAAACCGAAAGAAAACATTATATTGTTCACGATGCACAGGTACCAACCATGCAAAAGAGAATTGTAGATTTATTTCAAGTAAATGTAAATTCTGTGGGAAAATTGGACATATTAAGCTGGCATGCTTCGCATCTAAAAAGGCAAATACGAAATCGGCTAAACAAAAACAGGTAACTCTATTAGATGAAGTTGAGGATAAAAATAGAATTCCACTATACGAATTAAAAATTCAGGATTGTATATATATTACATGAGAAAGAACCGAAACGACCTCCAATTATGATAAATTTAAAAATTGAAAACAAAAGTTGTTCTATGGAATTGGACACGGGGGAGCGGTTAGTGTAATGAGTATTGGAAAAATTTCAGGAAAATTTCAAATAAACAAATTAAACCTACAAATATAGTTTTTAAAACATATAAAGGAGATTCATTAATACCATTAGGATATTTTACTGTAAGGGTACAATATAAAAATCAAAAAGTAAACTTGAACTTATACATTGTGAAAGAAAACTTAGATACTATTCTGGGTCGGGAATGGCTCTATAAAATTCATTTAGATAGGCCGGCTATTAAAGCTTTTAGAGCAAAAACGGAACAAAATTTAAATAACCTTCTAAGAGAGTATAAGGATATTTTCGACGATAAATTAGGAGAAATAAGCAATTATGAGGCTAAATTAAAACTCAGACCTGGAGTAAAACCTAGATTTTGTAGGGTTCGAACAGTACCCTTTGCTCAAAAAGGTGGAGTTAAAAACGAAATTAACAGACTTGAAAGAGAGGGTATCATAGAAAAAGTGTCGACAGCTCTGAATGGGCAACCCCAGTAGTTCCTGTTGTTAAAACCGATGGTAGTATAAGACTATGTGCTGATTATTTAGTATAACCCTGAATCCAAATTTAATTGTCATTCAGCATCCTTTACCAAGATTGGAAGAAATTTTTGGTAGTTTAAATGAGGGGAAAAAATTTACAAAATTAGATTTTAAGCATGCATATTTGCAAATGAAAGTCCATCCCGACAGTCAGAAATTAATGACTATAAATACCCACAAGGGATAATGTTTGTAAAAGACTTATGTATGGATTAAATGGGGCACATGCTATTTGGCAGCGTTATGTTGAAGGACTATTTCAGGGTATGGATGAAGTCAAGGTATTTATGGATGATGCTAGAATAACAGGGAGCGAGATGAAATTTCACATTTTACAGCTTTAGAGGAATTTTTTAAGAAATGTAGAGAACATGAGCTAAAGCTTAATTTAAATAAAAGTAAGTTTTTCTAAAATTAAATTTTTCTTGGGCGTAGAATCGATTCAAAAGGGTTACATAAAACTGACGAAAAAATCTCAGCCGTTGTAAATGCTCCTGTACCCCGGAATGTTCATGAAGTAAAAAGTTTCTTAGAGTTAGTTAATTTTTACGGGAAATTTTGTGAAAATTTAGCTACTATTGCTAATCCTCTTAATAATTTGACAAAAGAAAAATGTTCGATTTTTATGGTCGAAGGATTGCCAGGTTGCCTTTGAGCAAATAAAGAAGGAAATTTGTTCACCTAAAGTTTTGGTGCATTATGATCCTAACCTATATATATATATATATATATATATATATATATATATATATATATATATATATATATATATATATATATATATATATATATATATATATATATATATATATATATATATATATATATATATATATATATATATATATATATATATATATATATATATATATATATATATATATATATATATATAGCTTTAACTTTAGCTAGTGGTGCATCTCCAGTTGGTATTGGTTGTGTTCTGTCACACGTATATCCAGATGGCTCTGAACGTCCGATCGCGTTCGCATCAAGAACATTATTTGAGTCCGAGAAAAAATACTCCCAAATTGATAAAGAAGCTCTTTCAATAGTTTGGGCAGTAAAAAAGTTGTATCTATATTTGAAAGGTTGAAGATTCACTTTGATAACAGATCACAAACCTTTGATAGCTATTTTTGGTTCAAAAAGAGGTTTACCAGTGTTGGCAGCCACCAGACTTTTACATTATGCGCTCATTTTACAGTCATTTGAGTTTGATATAATATTCCGTAAAACGATTGAACACGGAAATGCAGATTTTCTTTCTCGGTTACCAAAAACATTAAAGTTAAAGATGACATCACAATATTTCAGATGTCACAAATTGAAGCATTACCTGTTACTTCTAAGGAGTTACGACAGGAGACGGGTAAAGATATAGAGCTGGGTCCACTCTTAAAAGACTTAAGGGAAGGTAAAGATTTGCAAGGGAGGGAAGCCCAGTATACCATTGAGGATGGTTGTATTATGTACGGACAAAGGGTCTGTATTCCAAGGAAATTTCGGAAGAATGTTCTGGAAGAATTACATGCTGGACACTTAGGAATAGTAAAAAGGAAGGCTATAGCTAGATCGTTTGTCTATTGGAAAAATATAGATAAAGATATTGAAGAAGCCGCAAAAAACTGTTGATTGTGCTAGATATACGGCTGATCCCCCAAAATCTAAAGTTCATTACTGAGAATATCCCAGTATGTCCTGGGAACGTATTCATGTAGATTTTGCTGGACCAATTTTTGAACACACGTTTTTTCTGATCGTTGACGCTCATTCCAAATGGTTAGAAGTATATCCTATGAAGGTAACCACAACCAAGAAAACCATCGAATGTCTTCGAGATAGTTTAGCAAGATTCGGATTACCTAGGGTACTTGTCAGCGATAATGGATCTCAGTTTACATCCTATGAATTTCAGGGATTTATGCATAAAAATGGAGTTAAGCACAAAACTAGTGCAACTTTCAAGCCTTCTAGTAATGGACAAGCAGAACGCCATGTTGCTACTTTAAAGCAGTCATTAAGAGTTATGCATAAATACGAAGGTACTATACAACATAAGTTAAGTACATTTTTAATGCAATACCGAAAAGCTCCTTATGTAACTACAATACTTAGTCCAGCCATGTTATTCCTAAAAAGAGACATTAGAACTAGGATAGATTTACTTTTACCTGAATTGAAAACAAAAATTCAGGATAAATTACGAAGAGAAGGAAATTTGATGTTGGAGATCGAGTGGCTGTGAGAGTTTACAGAGCAGCTAATACTAGATGGAAGTTTGGTACCATTGTAAACCAGGACGGCACACTCCACTACATTGATGTTCAAGGAATCCTGGTGAGACGACATGTTGATCAGATCCGTCCAATGGGGGATAAAGTGCAAGAAAACATCATTTCACTTATTCACCAGAGATTTCCATCAGCAGAGGTTCGAGAAAACAATTCTAATATTCAGCATGCAGAAACGGCAGAAGATATTTCTAAGGATCTGAACAAGGAATTCGGTTAATCTTCCGTACAAGGAGTGCCAACAACTGATGTTGCTGTTCCAGATCTATCACAGTCTTCAGCTAAAGAGACTGACTCCGAGACGAGGAGTCCACCAGTTCCAGACAGGCCATTTCCTAGGCGTTCCGGGAGAATCAGGCGACCTCCGGAGAGACTTCTTATTTAAGGAGGGAGGATATGTGGTATATTTAACTGCAACCAGTTAAAGACTGTTAACTGTGACTGAGTGGAGGATTGTGTATAAATACCATGCAACTATGAGAAATGATCTGTAATTAGTAATGAGTTGTACTGTGAAGTAAGATAGATATTAAACTAATATAAGGAAGTAAAATGTGCATCTAACTATAGTTTGAACTCACACAACACAATAATTACTTAGGACTGGGGGGGCGAACCTTTCTGGATCATCGTGCCATTTTTTTTATAAAGAAATGTTTAATGAAGTATAGACGTGCCGTCAAATAATTTTGACTTGTGATTATTGGGAAATTATAAAACTACATACCAACAACACAAAACTATTTACTACGAAAAAATACCTTTTGCACTGTATAGTTATAAATGTGTTTTAGCTATGCGTGTAATTCAAATTAAAGTAAAATTAGTGTGATTTCTGTTGTTGCAGATTGTGTGTGTGGACAAATAACTTATATTAGGATTGTAAGATGTTACTTTTTGTAGAATACATGCTTAATTGGAGTCATCTGTCAAACGGTTTCTAAGCAATTAATAATTTTTTCTGTGGTTCACTTTTTTTAAAAACAAAAGGGTTTACGATTTCTTTCAAAATACCGTTTTACAGACGATATATATATATATATATATATATATGTTCTGCATACCACTATTCCAGAACATTAAACATACACTGCTTTGTCGCCTTTTCTAATAATGCTTTGTTTCTCGGTTCATCAAATTTGAAATTCTCTGTTACGCTTACTATCTTGAACTTTTTGTGTTTTTGTTGAACTAGCCATCTCGAATAACAGTTAAAAATCGTAAATGTAACACAAATAAACTTTAAAATACTCAATGAAATTGACTATGCTATGCGTAGAAAAACTTTACAACATAAGTAATTGTAGTCTACGACGTAACTAAGGCAAGACAATAACAAACAAGTGTGCTCTCCACCACCTATCACTCGCGTTTGTTCGTAATACTTCATAGTGAACTTTTAAATAAAATGCAAACCATTTTGATCACTGGCGTGCCGAAAATATTGTGTAGCCACTGGTTCGGCATCCCTGACCTAGGATATAGCGGTAAGCTAATTTATATAAGCTATAAGGAAAGGGCATATATTAGTGATAGAAGAATTAAATCCATAAAGTTAGATTCAGAGGTCAAGTAAGCGACTATTTGGTAATACGTGTTGCGTCTTCTCATTCTAGATCATCTTAAGGTATCCGACTACTTTCGGAACCGTGATTTTGCAAAAGCGCATAAATGGATAATTTTCATGATAATTAGTGTCACTTAGATTAGAATATATGCATTAAATTGTTCTAAGGACATTTTGACAAAAAAATTTATTTAAATACAATATTTTGGCAAAAAATTAACTTAGAATAATCTTTTTTCCAAATGTTCTTTTGTGAAAAATGCTTCTATTATAATAATATTTTGCCTGTATATAGCTCAGACATCTCTTCAGAGGCTCAACTAGAATTTTTGAAATATATAACTTAGAAGTGGGTTCATTCATATTTTACGACAACAGATGGCAGTAATTTTAAGAAAAAAACGCCAATAATATTATTTCAATTGGTGGTAACTCTGAAAATAATGTGAATTTTGCAAAATTTCTAGTTGAGCCTATGTAGAGAGGTCTGAGCTATATAAAGGGAAAATATTATTATAATAGAACCATTTTTCCCAAAAGGAGAACATTTGAAAAAAAATTATACCAAGTTAATTTTTTGCCAAAATATTATATTTAAATATTTTTTTTTTGTCAAAATGTCCTTAAAACAACTTTATGCATGTATTCTAATCTGAATGACACAAGATATCTTGAGAATTATCCATTTATGCGCATTCTAAAATCACGGTTCCTAACGTAGTCGGATACCTTAATTATTGTTGTGTATTGAGTTTAAACTAAGATCTTAATAAATAGATTTTAGAATGAATGATTTGAGTGGTTCTTCGTTCTTCCTCACAGAAACATGTCACGTAGATCAGTGATCCGCAACCCCCGGTCCACGGATCAAATGGTGCCAAGCCGCTTAAAAAACATTAAACTATTGCAATTTTATTTTAAGTGATGCATTTCTCTCGGATTTGCACAACTTTCCACGTTAAATCACTTTTATTCATTTTTGGTGCAACCACATTTTATTCTGAAGGCATATTTAAACGTAACTAAATTAAAACAATCGTGTCCCACCCTCAGCGGGCCGCAGTAAAATTATCAAACGTTGACCGGTCCGCAGCGATAAAAAAGGTTGGGGAGCACTGGCGTAGATAATGTAGAACAGAGGTCCCCCACGGGCGGAGGCTTCACACATTGATTTCTCTCTCTAATATTAGTTTCAAGTATAAGAAAACTGACTCAATTCTCATCGTCAAATATGTCTGAGCAAGATTAAAAACGGAAAATAAGAATTATAGCCCATGGAGATTGATCCATGCCAGTTTCGGGAAAAACAACTGATAATTTTGACAAGAAAATTATAAGGAAATTTTTTTGTATCGACTTGATTAATGCACTAAAGTAAATATAAAGGTATTTATATAGTTATATACTTGTAAGAAAGTAATAACTTTACAATAAAGATATTTTTATAAATACAGTGATATATATATATATATATATATATATATAACTGAATTTTTAAATTCTATTTATTAATAAAATAGTATACATACAGAAATAAAGGAACGCATGTAAAAGAAGTTCGAGATAACCATTGAGTACACATGAATGCAGTAAAATTTGTGTAAAGCTTCTTTCTTGTATCTACTAACTTTTTATGCAATAAAATCTATTTATGAGCATCTCATCATTACATTTAATTGTAGTTTTTTTCATGCAATATTTTTGGGGGATCACTACATTGAAAATTAAGGCATAAACAAACAAAATACTCAACTTTGGGAAATTTAATCCGTTAGAACTAATTAATAAATTAAAGATATTCAATTGTAAAATTAATTATATACACTGTTCACTTAAAATAAACAATCAAATCGTTTTCTTAGGTCTTCATTTACAAAAAAAAAGACACTTAAATTTTGACATTAACTGTTTTGACGTTAATGTTTTTGCGGGACTAAAATGATAATCTTCGCAATCCGCTTTAAGGCTGTTTTCGGTCAATGTTAAAGGATAGGGATGAAACGGCAAAGACATTTTTATGGGCAGGAAAAAGCTCAATAATAATAAAAATTTTATGGATATAAAGAAAATAATTGTTTAAAGGATAGTGTTTCTTGAATTTTGATTTTTGGAAAATTACACAGTTTTCAGCATTTTTGCAAAATGAAATTTGACTTTTCCATGTTAAAGTATAGGAGGTGGAAACGCAAAAGACATTTTAACAGAAAAAAAAAAATTTTTTAGAGTAGAATTAAATAGTATATAAGAAAAGCAAGCTTCCCTCTTTGGACTAGTGTATCAGAATTAAGTTTTATGTTTTTCTTAATTAACTTTTTTAATTTTAAGTTCATTCTGAATTATTTTTGGCGTAGTTAGGACTATCTCAAACAGATGGCACCACCATCGTTTGAAAAGCGAATTTATTCTTGGCTACGAATACCTATTTTTGGCGATATCTTTCTGAAATATAGTCGCCAGCTGAAATTATGGTAACTTGCAAATTGTGATAAATAGTGGACAAGGTTTATGATGTACAAAGATTTAACATCTCAAATCTGACGAACTTTCCGATTTAGGAAAGTTTTAAATATTTTCTGCATGTGTGCTTTAAAAAAATCGTTTATAATTATACTACTTAGATTTTTTTTTTTTTTTGTCATTGAAGGAATGTCTGTAAGAATATTTAAATTCTGCGAAATGACTTAACGAAGAATGAAAGTATACTTACTTTTTACTCTCACAATAAGAACACAAATTACTACTCCTTACTCACAAATTAAAATTTTAATCTAATTATTGTAATGCAATTATTATTATTATATTATTATTTTCTTTTAATTAACAAAAAAATTTCCCATCGATTTTATATTTGACGTAAAACTTTACCATAAACCATTGGAACAATTATTAACACAAAATATTGTTTTCTAATTTAATTAACAGAAACTTATTTTTCAATTAATTATGTTCAGATTCTAAGCCGCACCCCAAATTCTCAGCACATTTTTGTGAAAAAAAAAATAGTGTAAAATATATTATCGATATATGATATATTTACGGAATGAAAAGTGGCTGCGATACCCTAGTGGTCAAGGTAACGTACTCGTGGCTGGCGTATCATGAGTTCGAGCCTAGTACCGCTGAAATTCTGTCGTGTAGGGGAGCGATGAACGTTAAATCTGAGAGCTCAAACGTCCTCTCATTGGTGTGGTAGTTAGAGATGGGAGGTGCAAGCTCAGGTGTCGTCCTCGTCACTTGACTATGGTTCAAAGTTACGAGGTCCGTCACCAAAAGCCCTCGTGTAGCTGATCAATATGACGTTTATATTCAATCACTAACTAAACGAAATAAAAAAAAAATAATAAAAGTGAATTAATAAAAAAGTGAATAATTATATTACTTTACCAGCATTAAAAACTTTTTTTTCAGTCTTCGAATCTAAGCTGCACCAGAATTTTTGTAGCCTAAGCATCGGGGGAAAAGTGCGGCTTAGATTCGAATAAATATGGCAATATCGCGATTTTAAAGTCTCTCTATCTTTAAATTTTTACCTTTTTTTTCTATTAAAAATACTGTCTGGCATTTTCTGTCATTGAACATTTTCAATAACTTGTGTGTGATCAAGTTTTTGACTAAATTTTAACATAATAGAAGTTGGGATTTTTCTTTGCGCATTACATTTTACACATATAAAATTTAGAATTAATGTTAATTCAAATTTTATCCATTTTAGTTAAATATATGATAAAAATTTTTAGGTAGTAAAATTTAATTATGAATTCTTTATGGAAAAAGAAATATGTTGGGCATTACGATATGAACATATATTTATTGCTCATTGGAGTTTTTATTTTATTACTATAATTAAAATATTGATTTTTATTACTAGTTCATTTTTGAGTTAGAAAGTAAAGCATTCAGAAAAAGATATATCTGCTGAATAAACTTTTAAAAACACTAATTTTTAAAAAATTGAAACTTAATTTTCTAAATAATTAAACGGTGTTTTCATTTTTTAAACCCAAATATTCATAATTTTTAATTTTGGAAGACTTTTAAAATGAATGATTTATTTTATAAACGAAGGAAAAATATAACTGTTATAATTAATAATGTTTGCTTTTTTTTATCTCGTAATTGTGGATCAAATTGCTCGATTTTCAAATGTTAAAAAGTTTTACATTTCTTATTTTTTCTATTTATTTTCTCAGGAAATATCATAATCAGTTAAGAGCAATTTATACCTTTTTTTTCGGGGGGGGAGGGGAGATATTGAATATATCCACTAGAAAACTTAAGTCAATCTAATTATTACAAAGCTATTTTACCATAAATTATTGTTTAAAAACAATCTGTTACTCAGTATAATCACTATATGATAAATTACTTTGCCGTTTTGTCAGCCACAATACCTCGTTTAGCGTCCTTTCAAAGGCATCTCGTCATGTCATGAGGTCAACATCTCATGGTATTTTTCAAGCACTTAATGCATTCTTTTTAATTTTAAATTTTTTATTTCTATTACTGTCCTTAAAATTTTTTTTTACTTTTAAAGTACTATTATTTAAAAAATGTAAGAGTCATAACATCGAAATCCTAATGACGAGAGGTTATAGCTCGGAAGAGCTAAGTACTCTGGTCATCCACCCCACGATGTATAATATCTCATGGGAATTTCACTTCAGAGGGGACCGGAAAACACTTGTTGGTCCGAAGTCTTTAGGAAAGAAAAGTACAAAAAAGCAATAAAAGTTTCCTATTTCTTTCCGATGTACTAAAACAGAAAGAGAGGAAGAATAATTTATTTGGATTCCTACATAGAATGAAACTATTATTTTGTTACCAAATATGTCCAAAAATTAAACAATAATGCAATTTTCTTTGATTTAAATATAATGTTAACTTCAAATTGAAAAATTGTTATTGACATATATTCATTAAATAAACATAAATTTCTTAGAAAAAATAAAGGCAATGTTTATATATTATATGCTTGATTAATTGTGCTTGATAATTAATTGCCAGCCTATTTTCTCTCCCCCTTATAATGATATTTTTAATCATTCTCTAAAGTTACAAAAGTAAATTTTAATTTCAAAATATCTTTCTTTTTCTTTCTTCCTTTTTTTTTTTTTTTTTTTTTGCTGAACATGAAATAATTTTTGTAATGCTTATTTTCATTTACATACCATTTCTTATAAAAATATTTTTTGAATTTGAAAAATATTTTATATGTAAAATAATGGTCAAAACCATAATTAACCAGTTTTTTAATGAAATAGCTGCATACTATCTTAGAAAAATATCAAAATTGATAACCTTTAACTTTTTAACATTTATATATATATATATATATATAAAACTACTGTTTTAAAGAAAATTCTATTCAAAATTGTTTCCTTAAACCTTTAATAATGTAATACAGGTGTAAGTGTATACCTAATTGGAAATTTCTGAAACATTTTTTTTTTTGTACATAAGAACTTTATTTTGTAATACTTTTAGAAACATTTATTATTCCATTATAAAAGAATATTAAATCGTTTTCTTTATATGTAGTGCCTACTAGATTGTGAACATTCCATTGTTTACTGTACTTGTTTATTCACGTTAATACATTGCTTTTGCACAACTAAATCGTTTTGTAATGGAAAATGAACTTTTTTTTTTTATTTGTGGATAAAAACACCTATAATCAAGGAGAGCGAACAACTTATTGACATTTTAAAAGACATTTGACGGTAAAATCTATTAAAACAAGAACAGCTCCTAAAATTTAGATTGCAAAATACATAGGATTTTTTTCCATAGTTAGAAACGAATAAAGCATTCATAACAAATTATCAGAATCCATGAGTCGAAAAAGTAAGAAAGCCATTTTAGATCTCTCTCATGGTCAAGATTCAACACTATTTTACTCCCCCGCCCCCCCAAAGAACAAGTATTTCGTTTCACAGTCGTAAAGACTGTGACCCTCTTCCCCTGCAGAGAAAGGGGGAGGATTCTATTGAAGGAAGTGCGCTACAGAGAGAAATTTTTTTTTTTTTTCTTGCCTTTTTTTCGAAATCAACCAAAAGCGGAGAGCAGAGTGCACGCGATCTTCTCTTTCAAACAATCAAATCTCACCAGCAATGACATCCAATAATTCACAAAATAGCTGTAAATTTATGTTTCGAGATATCTTTCCGATTTTTTCGAAATTGTCCATAATTCTGGAGATCTTCGTATAATAAGGACCATTATAAATTTATCATCTTCCATCCTCTCAAAAATTGACACATTTGTTGAGTAATTCAGGGTACCACTGAGAATTGTACCTCTCGTGAAATAGGTTGCCAACCCCTGTTCTATTGTATAAAAGTAAAATTGTATACTGTTTGTTCATTAAAACGTGAAATTTAATTTTTCATTGCTTTAAATCACCTATTCTTCCTTTAAAAATCATTTGTTCAGGAAAAATTAAACAGTTTCGTTCTGTACATCATTTATCTAGAGAATTGATCGATAAACTGTGTTCCACGAGTCCCAATAAAAAAAAAAATGGGAAAGAAAATTACAAATATGTATGCAAAATGGATTTATGTTCTCATGAAATTCGGTTAGCCACAATTATCTAAAGATCTTTTTAACTTTTATTGTAATATAATAAATGAATTTTAAAACTTTATTTTATGCAGTAGATTGTGAATATACTATTATTTGCTATCCCGAGTTCCACGAAGTAATTTTATACTAGTTAGTACAATATTTTGAAACCTTTTACATTTGTGGGGAAAACACTTATAATGAAGAAGATAAAAAAATTATCGACATATGAACAGATTCGATGCTAAAATTTAAATTTAAGCTAGAAGACCTATATCTTAGGTTACCAATACATGCCATATACGCAGAATTTCTCACACAGCTATGAACATTTTCATGCCATTCACAAAAATGTATTTAGAAAGTGAAAAATATTTTTAACGCGATAGGCAACAAAAACAAAATACAAAAACGAATTGCACACGGAATATGAAATGCTACTGCAGATAATTTCAAAAAGCTTATACGTCGATAGTTTGTGTAAAAAATTGTGAACACATATCTCAGTTACTAAGTATAATGCATGCGTAGGTGACATTTGGATCACAAATTTATATTATCAATGAGTAAATAACATTAAAATTACATCATAAAATTTTTTAATAAAAATTTTTTTTTAAAATTGTCTTTACATATAATATCAAAAATATGTTTATCTATATACTTTAAATATTATTTTAAGATATATTCCCTTCAGCGAGGAAGGGGATTCCTCGAAAACATGTTACAGTTCTAGGGATTCCAAGAGTTGAAAAAGTTTGACGATTGACCAATGTCCAGAAATGAGAAGTCTTTCATGGTCAAGATTCACTCTGCTGCTTTAACCCCCTCCCCCGAAAAAGAAAAAAAAATTAACATTTATTTTACCAGTTTTACGACTGTCACCCCTTCCTTAGCCCCCCGCGTGTTCCCTTTCGCTGAAGGGGAGAATTTCATTGAAAAGGTTACCCGAGAGAGAAATTTATTGCCCATCTTGGGAGTCTTGAGACAAATATTTGTGCCAAAAATTTCGCAAAAGCCAACGCCATCTAGATGTCATGTAAGATGTTAAACTAATGGCCCGCCATCACCTTAAACGACGTCAGCTGAAAACGCAATTGCTGCTAAAAAACTATTCGTCTTCCCCGCTAAAATACTCATCATAGAACACGTGCTGCCATTTAACTTGGAAGAGTGGATTTCAAAGAATATTCCTACTGAGAGTATCGTCAGAATATTCGTGAAAATGGTTATTCTATGCAATTTTAAAGTGAGTGGTACTTAAGTACCGTCGGTAGATAAAGGGTTAAACTCTTCAATAATAGAATCATTTGGTACTCTTGAATCAGTGACGTTATAAAGACTTAAAGTGGAGGAGGGGGGTATATATTTCCAAAACACATAAATGAAAGCGATGAGACGTTATCTATATGCTAAAAGTTAAATGTCTGTTAGTCGATGGGTGAGGTTTGAATCTCTAAACACCATCCTTGTGTACCGCTGTCAACAACTCAAATAACTAGGTGTTATTCAGATTTTCAAATTACGTCACCAGTACATGCCGGGTGAGAAAATAAATGTATTTCTTTGTAATATGTTAGATATATTTTCTTTCCTAATAAAATTCTCATCTAACAAGTCATTAAGCTCGTCGTCATCCATTATGCTTTGCGTATCTGGGAACACGCGGCTATAACAACTTAAGCAAAATTCATACTATTAAAAAAATAAGTTATCGAGAATCCTAACAAAAGCACACTTTAGAGTATATCCCTCTAATAATGAACCTAATACCAAACTGAACAAGAAAGTTTTATAATAAGCTATCAGATCACGTGATAACTCATTAATACATAACTTATATTAGCTGTAACGTCATTCTCACGTCTTTCCATACCAAACATGCAACAACCATTTTCATTAACAACCTCTATAGCCCTTTGTTAAGGTAACTGACTCATCTCCGGCTGGCGCTGTTTCAACAGCGGCGTTGTGCAACTGTAACCCGGGAAGACGGGGAAATGAGAAGTGGAGCGTTGGAGAGTGTGTGAATGAGGTTGATTCGCGACAATGGGGCGACTAGCCTTAGTCACGTGGGAAGGATAAAAACATTTCCCGCGTGTTGCTTTAATGTGTGCTTTTGCCTATGCGTGAGCTGTTTATATATTTTGTGCGAACATTTTCTCTTAGCAATTATTAGTTATTGTTATATTTTTGCATTATCCTAGTTTAATAATTACGTAGGAAGTAATTTAAATAATTGTTCTTAGTGTAATTTTTGTTGTAGTTCAGTATAGTTGTGTTATTTAGTGTTAATGTGCCAAGCCTATTGATACTGGTGACTTACAGTGTTTATATATTTATTAATATTTTAGGTTATTTTTAGTATACTTATATTTAGTTCTTCGTTATTTTTTAGTTTATTATCGTTTTTATTTGCACACAAGAATGGCTCATAGTATAGAACAGCGACCATTAAACTTGAAAAACTTTCAAAGTCGTCATATGTATGCTTACGCTGATACTTTTTCCCAAATCACTGGAAATAATAGCGTGCTATTTAGAATGGGCAAAGGTCAAAAGTTGTTTAATGACGGATTTGTGAGTAGTATATCGTTCACCGAACCGGACAACGCTTCTAACGAAAATTTTGTTATTAATTGCAAAGTCCGTGCGGAGATGAAAAAGCGAGTTACGTACCAGCCTTCTGTGGAAATTCGAACAACTTGTCAGGTGAGCTATGAATTATTTTTTGTTCCTATTTATATAATCTGTAAAACTGTGTTTATTAGATAACTGTTTGTCTTGGTTTTAC
Organism: Trichonephila clavipes; assembly: GCA_019973935.1. Taxonomy (NCBI): domain Eukaryota; kingdom Metazoa; phylum Arthropoda; class Arachnida; order Araneae; family Nephilidae; genus Trichonephila; species Trichonephila clavipes. The sequence goes on along the minus strand of BMAU01019196.1, from coordinate 241,250 downwards.
TCACTATTTTTGAAATGAAAAGAAATTTTTAATAATATTAAAAAATTTTTTATCATTAAATCAAAAGAATGTTATGGATTAAAAAGTTAAATCAGTAGCTTCTGTAAACATCTAAAAAACGTAAATTACAAAATGAATATTTAGTATTTTGTAGTAATATATGTGAAACATTATTTATCATAAATTCATAACTCGATAATTTTTTTAAAACAGCATTGGATGTGAATAACATTATTTTCTATTTTAAAGAATATGCATTATCAAGCTTTAATCTTGTACAGTTTTATAGTTTGATTGAACACATTGTATTTCAAAATAATGTATGATTGTATAATTATTGCTTCTTTATCATTTAATTCTAAATTTATTGGAATGCATTAAAAGGAAATATTTCTTCTATAGTAACAATTTCACTAAACAACTAATTCTTTTTAGCCATTGCATTAAATCTGAAAATTGTTTGTTTCATGAATGAAAAATTTTCAACAAATAATTGCAGCACAAATACGCAGTAACAGAATAGTTATTTATTTTTTGCTAAAATCTAATAAAACAGATATTTATACGATGAAGTTTTTCAGTAAGAAAAATTATTGGAATACTGAATTTGAACTACTAATTTTCTTTCACTTGTCAAATGGATAAACTCCTTGATCACGAAAAATAACTTTGAATCCAAGTATATTCTACCTTATACTTTCTGTATGTCATTAGATGGCAGATGCACCTACAGTGATACAGTCTACATCATATTTTTTAAATTTGTAATGTAAAAGGAATTTTAAAAAACAATACACACACAATATTTCATCATTTTCTCAACTTCTTGGTTTATGGAGTTATCGATTTGGAAAATGAAGTATTCATTTTGTTAATAAACTTTGGCACAAATTCTAAAACATATTTGCCAGTTTATTGTTCAGCGGAATGGTATGTAAATATGAAACACCTTATGCATGCTTAAAATTTTTAATTTTACAATTTATTTGTTTAAAATATAAATGCTCTTTCTTTCTAATTTCAGATAATCACTGCAAAATGCACTTGTTCTGCAGGGAGTGCTCCTGCGTATTGTAAACATGTCTTTGCTTTGCTTCATGCAATTGAAGATTACGTCAGAAATGAGTTATTTTATGCATCGACTGAACGGCTACAAACTTGGCACCATCCAAAGCCTTCTAAAACTGTTCCACAAGAAACTAGCAAAATTTTTAAGGGTGAATCTTCGAAAAGAAGGCTTTTGAATACAAATTTTGACTACGATGCAATAAATTTTTGCCCTTTTATGGAAGTAATGAGGAATGAAAGTGAAGTGATTTTTGAAAAATCTATCCTTTTGCCAGCTGCTGTATGCAATCAAAAGTGTGTGGATAATTTGCCTGCATTAGACATTGATGCAACACTTTTTTCCATAAAAATTATTATAGGAACATGGATGAAATATTAGCATTAGAAAGAAGGACTATGGGACAAAATTGCAGTGAATGGCATCTAGAAAGAAAGCTACGCCTCACTGCAAGCGACACCAAATTAATTATTTCAAGAGTAGCTGATTTTAAAACATTAGCCTCTCAAATTTTGAAAAAAGGAGGATTCGTTGGATTTTATACCAGCTGTAAAGTACGGGTTGGAACATGAAGATTACATCCGGTATATTGTCCAACAACGCAATCCACAAAATGTAGTCCGACAAACTGGTCTAGTTATACATCCTTTAGAGCAGTATATTGCTGCCTCTCCGGATGGATTAATTAGATCAGGTGAGGACTACATGTTAATGGAGATCAAATGCGTTTTTAATCTAAAGGGTCATTCTGTACAAGAATTAATATGTAATAGACCTGATTTTTTTGTTTAATGAATTCCAATGGTATCATTGCCTTGAAAAAAACTCACAAATATTATTATCAAATTCAATGCCAATTAGCTGTCAGTAATTTAACAAGTTGTCTGTTTGTAGTTCTGTTAAATAAAAACTTTAATTCAATAGAAAATTATTATACTGAAATTATACAATTTGATGCTAAATTGTGGGAGGAATGCTTAGAAAAATTAAGGAACTTTTTCTTTGATTTTTACCTTCCACAAATTATTAATTTATAAATTATTAATTTTAAAAGTCATTTTTTTCAAGTAAAATATTTTTCAGGGGGATGATATCATTTGAAAGGTAAATTTTTTTGAAAAGTTTTTATTTGAAAAGTAAATTTTCTTTGGTTAGCGGTAAGTAATTTGTTTTTCATTATTTGACGATTATTATTTTACATCAACATTGTTTAAAAAATTAATTCCGTATTGCTTTTTGCAGAATAATGAATATATTATTTATTTATTTTTTTTTTTGTAAAATAAAATGTAATGTGTCTTTTTTTCAGTATCAAAGAATAGTTGAAGGAATTCTTTATGGTAGGTATTCTTTATAATAGTTGATTTAAATAAATAAAAAAAGAATACATTTGAATTTTTACAAATGGGTAACTAAAAAATAACCTGGTTATATGCATAAATTTAAAGTCTCAATAGTAATATTGAAACAACTTAAAGTAAAAATTTCTTAACTGAATAAACTCGTATCTTATTTGCTATCACTTCCCCATTAAAATTGTTGACATAATAAAGTTCAGTCATGTTTAATTCTAAATATTGCAAGTGATTTACAAACAAAAACTTCAATATATTTTTTCAGAAGTTGATTTTGTTCTCTATCCTAAAGATACCCCTTTGTAGAGAGATCCAACTGTATTCACTTCTCTATGGCTGCTACCTTGACGTGGTAGAGAAGTTTAAGTATCATTTGAAATTTCAAAAATGGTATAACAAAAAGCAGTCTTAAACTAAATTATTCATAATAAAATTTCAGTTTATGAAAACTAAATTAAATACACAATCTGTAATTTAATGTATTGGTCTTTATTTCTAGAAAGAAAATATTCTTTTTAAAACTTGGATGAACTTATAATTTCAGTATTTTATGTATGGTTTTCTAAAGAAGGAACTTTAAATAAAAATTCTATAGTTATTCAGTAACCAGGAAAAGATGTCTAGAGTTTTTGCCATGAATTACAAAAATAAGCCCATGGATTTTTGGAAGAAGGTTATTTTTTCTGATGAGAGCAAGTCTGAGATTTTTACACCTCCAAGTATTCGAAAAAATAAAACAGCTCTTGAACCCAAAAATGTAGTTCCCACTTTAAAACACGGTGGTGGAAATGTTATGGTGTGGAGATGTGTAGCCAATAATGGAGCGAGTAACTTAGCATTTATTGACAACAAACTGAATGTTTTAGCTGTACACAAAGTATTGAAATTTCATTACATTGTTGCATATGTTTTGTTAATGTTTACTAAGCAAGTGTACAAATAATCTTTTGAGTATAATTTTTTAAAAAAAATTCCCTTCTTTGAAATAAATGCTTAATTTATTTTTTATTGTGAAGGAATATTATTAAAACAATTTAAATGTATCTCAATAACTTTGTTATAATACTTAATTTATTTTTGAAAAACATACGAAATTTTAAGTATACAAATACACATTTTGCCAATTGTATAACACAAATTTGAATCCTCTTTTACGTAGATTGTACTTATTATTCATTATATTGATTTAAAATGTACATTTTTTTGGTTATATACCACTAAATTGACTTTTAATACATATATTTTATGATTTAAACTTTTCAACAAAATAAATGATGTGATCACAATCAAGCCTCTTTATTTTTTTATCATAGTTACCTAAAATGAAAATCTTGCACTGGGAAATAGTATATTTCATATACTGTAAAATCCGGCATATAACGCGCACCTATACTTTCAATCTGAATTTTTTAATTTTTAGGTGAATTCGCCGTATAACGAAGAAATCTGAAATATGAATATACATTGCTTTTATTTTTTTTTAAGTCATTTATTCGAGGTATTACCCAAGACTTTTGAAAAAACTACTATATTCTAGAACTAAAAACTCTTTTAGTTCATAAGGAGTAGATTCTTTTAAGTAAACGGTGTTTAGATACATGTAGAAGTAATTTTTTTTATGCTCATCTCTTTTGTTATTTTTAAGCTATTGTTTTTATACCAGGGGTATAATGCACACATTAACTTTCGATTTTATTTTTTGTGTTCAAGTGCACGTTATATGCTGAATTTTACGGTACTATTGACTTTGAGACCAGAGTGTATAAAATAACCGAGTAGGTAAACGATTAAAAATTCTTCTGCGATAGAAATGAAGTTTCTTTTAGTAGAACTATATTTTACAAGATTAACCCATGCTATATGAACACAGAAAATTCTTCAGACAGTTTTACTTCATTACACATCATTTATTGACATTTAATTATAACATTACGTGAATACACTATAAGCATTAAAATCATTTTACATGAAGATATTGATGAAAATATCTTAAATGTATTTTAATATTCAATGGAAAAAGGCATAAGTGGCATTTCTTTCATTTCTACCATTCCAAAATTAGAATTTAAAGAAAATGATACAAGGATCAAGGACATAGAATGCTTTTATCAAAACCACTCAGTCAGTACAAAATGTATATACAGTGAAAACTATATTTAACACACAACTGGGAACTTAAAAATTTTTTCATGTTTAAGAATACAAAAAAAAAAAAAAATATTCAACAAAATTAAGTTAATTTGCATTAATCCTAATATACAAATGAAATAATTGAATACGTATTCCAGCCCCACCATTCAAAAATAATTTAAAGAAAATGATATTTAGGTCACAAGTAACCAGAAACTACATCAGAGTGCTAGTGTAATATCAACTTTCATCAAAAACACTCGGAACCATTAATAAATAGATAGAATTTCAAACATACAAAAACACAAATTGTACTACATTATTCATTTTAAGCGATAAATTTGCATTAATTCTGATATACAAATGAAATAATTGAATATGTATCCCAGCCCCACCATTCCAAAATAACAATTTAAAGAAAATGATGTTTAGATCACAAGTTATGAAAACAGAATACTAAAAATAAAAATTTATATGAAAATTTTTTTAAAAAAATTAAATTATTTATTAAATTAAATTATTGAAACCTTTAACTTGCATCAAAGGTTTGTGAAAATTACACAACATGCATGCAATAAAGAAAACTTTGTTAGCATTATGGAAACTATGATATGGTAAAACCCCTTGAAAGTATTTAAAAATCTTTATTTTTGATATCGCCCTTTCCACTGTAACTCGCTTGTTCGACAACTGGCAGTTACTGACCATTTCAGATATGTCAAACTGGATTTTTTGTCTTCTAGGAATATTGGGCGATATAGCTTGCATCAATTTTCTCCAATTCATTGGCAATCAAAAACCCTTATCAGCCATTACAACATCATTTGGCTCTAAACGATCCATCAGTTTACTTCTTATAAAAACCTCTTTATCAGATATACTACCTGTGAATAATTCTGATATGAAGCTTATAGCTCCGTTAGGAGTAATGCCAATCATACCTTTAAAGGTATTAGCATTTTTGTAATGACTGAAAGTCATTTGTTGCTCCATTGGACTACTGGGTTTCTGAACCTCATTCTCGGTGCAATCTACAATTATTCGTACATTTTTTACAATACATTCGGAATGGTGGTGGCATGTACCGAATCACCTGATCCTTGGATGGGAAGACATCCTGCAATTTTAATTTCTCATACAGAACATCCGTGACGAAATTGAAATCACGCCAAACAGTAGAATCTGAAATTCCAAATAAAATTGCTAAAAATTCATTTGAAATTCCAGTTCTTAGTTTTACCAAAAACAGAAAATACCTATCAATGGGTCTTCTTTTTGTACCCATTGATAAATCATCCTCAATCTGGAGGAATCTGTAAATACAGTAAAATTCTTTTATGGTAAAACTAGTTACGCATTTCATTTGAGTATCATCACGGATGTTCTCAGGGATAAAATTAATTTCTTTTGTTGATATTAATTTTTCAATAGCTATGTCCTTTTGAGATAGCATATCTATCACTTCACCAAAAGTATCTGTTTGGGTACCAGCACTGGTAGTACTGGGCTCCATTTCCCTAGGATTAAAAGAACATATTGAAATTTGTATCTATTCATAAACATTTTTTTAAAAAAGTTAATACTATTATAAATTTGATATTTTTCAGAAAAACCTTACAATACATGCCTTTTTAGTACATAAAGTACATATAGCTTGAGGCAAAAAAATTAAACTAATTCCACTTTAACAAGAAAAACATATTAGTAAAAATTTTTACATTTCTGACTGGACTTCTTCTGTTTGTACTGTTTCTGTCAAAGATGGTTCAAATCTATTTTTCATAAAAAAACACGTTTACATTAGTATAATACTTTTTAATAACAATTTATATAATATTTATGTATGTACTTCATTGAAAATATATATATGTCTATGTTATTTCTTCCTATATATCAGATTCTATTTCTCTGTGAATGCTTCACACAAATGTTGTTTTTTTTTCAATAAGTATGTAAAATCATGTAGTAATAAATTTTATGCATATATATATATACTTTACATATATTGAATATCATATTCTTGTGTTCTAATTTTAGATAATTAAATACAGAATTATCTCTTTGTTGTTTACTGTCAAGATATGTAAAAACAAGTAAAATTTAGGTTACATAAATATATATTTTACCTGTTTATAAATGACCTCTATATAATTTAATTTAATATAAACCAAAAGTTTGCTTTACAGTTTTAAGTTAACTAACATATTTTAGTTTTGTATGTACATTCTCTGTATAATTTAACTAAAAATATGCTTTTAAGTACTTACATTACTGAAGTGGATGGCTTATACATCTGTCCAAAATCCTTCGAGATGAGGCTTTCTTTTTAAAAACGAAGATAGTTGGGATGAGAGCCCCGTTTTAACTGCCGACGATTCGTAAATGGTTGATACTCAAAGCATGTCTCTTCGAAGTGATCAGAACATATCAGAGAGTGAGCAGACGGCAGAAATATTTTCACGCCTGATCATTTTCAACCATGCTTTCAGAAGACCGGGATTTTTCACCGGGAACTTAAAGAATGACTTGCTTTTGCATTCTTCCTTCTTCCTATAATTCGTGCAGCCATATGCAGCGCAATGAGACATTTTAATAAGAATATTTTAAATGTAAAATTGAATTTCAAGAACGAGCAACGAAGTGTTAGGCTAAAATTACCCGGAAACAAACCAAAACATAGACACGTGTTCTCCTCACCACGTGATCATGACGTCACATGAATCAACCTCATTCACGACACCTCAGCCAATGAGGTTGATTCATGAGACGTCATGATCACGTGGTGAGGAGAACACGTGTCTATGTTTTGGTTTGTTTCCCGGGTAATTTTAGCCTAACACTTCGTTGCTCGTTCTTGAAATTCAATTTTACATTTAAAATATTCTTATTAAAATGTCTCATTGCGCTGCATATGGCTGCACGAATTATAGAAGAAGGAAGAATGCAAAAGCAAGTCATTCTTTAAGTTCCCGGTGAAAATCCCGGTCTTCTGAAAGCATGGTTGAAAATGATCAGGCGTGAAAATTTCAACGTCTGCTCACTCTCTGATATGTTCTGATCACTCGAAGAGACATGCTTTGAGTATCAACCATTTACGAATCGTCGGCAGTTAAAACGCTCTATCCCAACTATCTTCGTTTTTAAAAAAGAAAGCCTCATCTCGAAGGATTTTGGACAGATGTATAGCCATCCACTTCCAGTAATGTAAGTACTTAAAAGCATATTTTTAGTTAAATTATACAGAGAATGTACATACAAAAACTAAAAATATGTTAGTTAACTTAAAAACTGTAAAAGCAAACTTTGGTTTATATTAAATTAAATTATATAGAGGTCATTTATAAACAGGTAAAATATATATTTATGTAACTCCAAATTTTACTTGTTTTACATATCTTGACAGTAAACAACAAAGAGATACTCCTGTATTTAATTATCTAAAATTAGAACACAAGAATAGATATTCAATATATGTAAAGTATATATATATATGCATAAAATTTATTACTACATGATTTTACATACTTATTGAAAAAAACAACATTTGTGTGAAGCATTCACTAGAGAAATAGAATCTGATATATAGGAAGAAATAACATAGACATATATATTTTCAATGAAGTACATACATAAATATTATATAAATTGTTAAAAAAAGTATTATACTAATGTAAACGTGGTTTTTTTATGAAAAAAATAGATTTGAACCATCTTTGACAGAAACAGTACAAAACAGAAGAAGTCCAGTCAGAAATGTAAAATTTTTACTAATATGTTTCTTGTTAAAGTGGAATTAGTTTAATTTTTGCCTCAAGCTATATGTACTTTATGTACTAAAAAGGCATGTATTGTAAGGTTTTTTCTGAAAAATATCAAATTTATATTAGTATTAACTTTTTAAAAAAATGTTTATGAATAGATACAAATTTCAATATGTTCTTTTAATCCTAGGGAAATGGAGCCCAGTACTTGGTACCAATGCTGGTACCCAAACAGATACTTTTGGTGAAGTGATAGATATGTTATCTCAAAAGGATGAGCTAGCTATTGAAAAATTAATATCAACAAAAGAAATTAATTTTATCCCCTGAGAACATCCGTGATGATACTCAAATGAAATGCGTAACTAGTTTTACCATAAAAGAATTTTACTGTATTTACAGATTCCTCCAGATTGAGGATGATTTATCAATGGGTACAAAAAAGAAGACCCATTGATAGGTATTTTCGTTTTTGTAAAACTAAGAACTGGAATTTCAAATGAATTTTTAGCAATTTTATTTGGAATTTCAGATTCTACTGTTTGGCGATTTCAATTTCGTCACGGATGTTCTGTATGAGAAATTAAAATTGCAGGATGTCTTCCCATCCAAGGATCAGTGATTCGGTACATGCCACCACCATTCCGAATGTATTGTAAAAAATGTACGAATAATTGTAGATTGCACCGAGATTGAGGTTCAGAAACCCAGTAGTCCAATGGAGCAACAAATGACTTTCAGTCGTTACAAAAAATGCTAATACCTTTAAAGGTATGATTGGCATTACTCCTAACGGAGCTATAAGCTTCATATCAGAATTATTCACAGGTAGTATATCTGATAAAGAGGTTTTTATAAGAAGTAAACTGATGGATCGTTTAGAGCCAAAATGATGTTGTAATGGCTGATAAGGGTTTTTTGATTGCCACGAATTGGAGAAAATTGATGCAAGCTATATCGCCCAATATTCCTAGAAGACAAAATCCAGTTTGACATATTCGAATGGTCAGTAACCCCAGTTGTCGAACAAGCGAGTTACAGTGGAAAGGGCGATATCAAAATAAAGATTTTTAAATACTTTCAAGGGGTTTTACCATATCATAGTTTCCATAATGCTAACAAAGTTTTCTTATTGCATGCATGTTGTAATTTTCTACAAACCTTGATGCAAGTTAAAGGTTTCAATAATTTAATTTAATAAATAATTTAATTTTTTAAAAAATTTTCATATAAATTTTTATTTTTAGTATTCTGTTTTCATAACTTGTGATCTAAACATCATTTTCTTTAAATTGTTATTTTGGAATGGTGGGGCTGGGATACATATTCAATTATTTCATTTGTATATCAGAATTAATGCAAATTTATCGCTTAAAATGAATAATGTAGTACAATTTGTGTTTTTGTATGTTTGAAATTCTATCTATTTATTAATGGTTCCGAGTGTTTTTGATGAAAGTTGATATTACACACCTGACGTAGTTTCTAGTTACTTGTGATCTAAATATCATTTTTCTTTAAATTGTTATTTTGGAATGGTGGGGCTGAATACATATTCAATTATTTCATTTGTATATTAGAATTAATGCAAATTTATCGCTTAAAATGAATAATGTAGTACAATTTGTGTTTTTGTATGTTTGAAATTCTATCTATTTATTAATGGTTCCGAGTGTTTTTGATGAAAGTTGATATTACACAGCACTCTGACGTAGTTTCTAGTTACTTGTGATCTAAATATCATTTTCTTTAAATTGTTTTTGAATGGTGGGGCTGGAATACGTATTCAATTATTTCATTTGTATATTAGGATTAATGCAAATTAACTTAATTTTGTTGAATATTTTTTTGTATTCTTAAACATGAAAAAATTTTTAAGTTCAGTTGTGTGTTAAATATAGTTTTCACTGTATATACATTTTGTACTGACTGAGTGGTTTTGATAAAAGCATTCTATGTCCTTGATCCTTGTATCATTTTCTTTAAATTCTAATTTGGAATGGTAGAAATGAAAGAAATGCCACTTATGCCTTTTTCCATTGAATATTAAAAATACATTTAAGATATTTTCATCAATATCTTCATGTAAAATGATTTTAATGCTTATAGTGTATTCACGTAATGTTATAATTAAATGTCAATAAATGATGTGTAATGAAGTAAAACTGTCTGAAGAATTTTCTGTGTTCATATAGCATGGGTTAATCTTGTAAAATATAGTTCTACTAAAAGAAACTTCATTTCTATCGCAGAAGAATTTTTAATCGTTTACCTACTCGGTTATTTTATACACTCTGGTCTCAAAGTCAATAGTACCGTAAAATTCAGCATATAACGTGCACTTGAACACAAAAAATAAAATCGAAAGTTAATGTGTGCATTATACCCCTGGTATAAAAACAATAGCTTAAAAATAACAAAAGAGATGAGCATAAAAAAAAAAAATTACTTCTACATGTATCTAAACACCGTTTACTTAAAAGAATCTACTCCTTATGAACTAAAAGAGTTTTTAGTTCTAGAATATAGTAGTTTTTTCAAAAAAGTCTTGGGTAATACCTCGAATAAATGACTTAAAAAAATAAAAGCAATGTATATTAATATTTCAGATTTCTTCGTTATACGGCGAATTCACCTAAAAATTAAAAAATTCAGATTGAAAGTATAGGTGCGCGTTATATGCCGGATTTTACAGTATATGAAATATACTATTTCCCAGTGCAAGATTTTCATTTTAGGTAACTATGATAAAAAATAAAGAGGCTTGATTGTGATCACATCATTTATTTTGTTGAAAAGTTTAAATCATAAAATATATGTATTAAAAGTCAATTTTGTGGTATATAACCAAAAAAATGTACATTTTAAATCAATATAATGAATAATAAGTACAATCTACGTAAAAGAGGATTCAAATTTGTGTTATACAATTGGCAAAATGTGTATTTGTATACTTAAAATTTCGTATGTTTTTCAAAAATAAATTAAGTATTATAACAAAGTTATTGAGATACATTTAAATTGTTTTAATAATATTCCTTCACAATAAAAAATAAATTAAGCATTTATTTCAAAGAAGGGAATTTTTAAAAAAATTATACTCAAAAGATTATTTGTACACTTGCTTAGTAAACATTAACAAAACATATGCAGCAATGTAATGAAATTTCAATACTTTGTGTACAGCTAAAACATTCAGTTTGTTGTCAATAAATGCTAAGTTACTCGCTCCATTATTGGCTACACATCTCCACACCATAACATTTCCACCACCGTGTTTTTAAAGTGGGAACTACATTTTTGGGTTCAAGAGCTGTTTTATTTTTTTTCGAATACTTGGAGGTGTAAAAATCTCAGACTTGCTCTCATCAGAAAAATAACCTTCTTCCAAAAATCCATGGGCTTATTTTTGTAATTCATGGCAAAAACTCTAGACATCTTTCCTGGTTACTGAATAACTATAGAATTTTTATTTAAAGTTCCTTCTTTTAAAACCATACATAAAATACTGAAATTATAAGTTCATCCAAGTTTTAAAAAGAATATTTTCTTTCTAGAAATAAAGACCAATACATTAAATTACAGATTGTGTATTTAAATTAGTTTTCATAAACTGAAATTTTATTATGAATAATTTAGTTTAAGACTGCTTTTTGTTATACCATTTTTGAAATTTCAAATGATACTTAAACTTCTCTACCACGTCAAGGTAGCAGCCATAGAGAAGTGAATACAGTTGGATCTCTCTACAAAGGGGTATCTTTAGGATAGAGAACAAAATCAACTTCTGAAAAATATATTGAAGTTTTTGTTTGTAAATCACTTGCAATATTTAGAATTAAACATGACTGAACTTTTATTATGTCAACAATTTTAATGGGGAAGTGATAGCAAATAAGATACGAGTTTATTCAGTTAAGAAATTTTTACTTTTAAGTTGTTTCAATATTACTATTGAGACTTTAAATTTATGCATATAACCAGGTTATTTTTAGTTACCCATTTGTAAAAATTCAAATGTATTCTTTTTTTTTTTTTTATTTATTTAAATCAACTATTATAAAGAATACCTACCATAAAGAATTCCTTCAACTATTCTTTGATACTGAAAAAAGACACATTACATTTTATTTTACAAAAAAAAAAAAAATATTCATTATTCTGCAAAAAGCAATACGGAATTAATTTTTTTAAACAATGTTGATGTAAAATAATAATCGTCAAATAATGAAAAACAAATTACTTACCGCTAACCAAAAAAATTTACTTTTCAAATAAAAACTTTTCAAAAAATTTTACTTTTCAAATGATATCATCCCCCTGAAAAATATTTTACTTGAAAAAATGACTTTTTAAAATTAATAATTTATAAATTAATAATTTGTGGAAGGTAAAAATCAAAGAAAAAGTTCCTTAATTTTCTAAGCATCCCTCCCACAATTTAGCATCAAATTGTATAATTTCAGTATAATAATTTTCTATTGAATTAAAGTTTTTATTTAACAGAACTACAAACAGACAACTTGTTAAATTACTGACAGCTAATTGGCATTGAATTTGATAATAATATTTGTGAGTTTTTTTTTTTCAAGGCAATGATACCATTGGAATTCATTAAACAAAAATCAGGTCTATTACATATTAATTCTTGTACAGAATGACCCTTTAGATTAAAAATGCATTTGATCTCCATTAACATGTAGTCCTCACCTGATCTAATTAATCCATCCGGAGAGGCAGCAATATACTGCTCTAAAGGATGTATAACTAGACCAGTTTGTCGGACTACATTTTGTGATTGCGTTGTTGGACAATATACCGGATGTAATCTTCATGTTCCAACCCGTACTTTACAGCTGGTATAAAATCCAGCGAATCCTCCTTTTTTCAAAATTTGAGAGGCTAATGTTTTAAAATCAGCTACTCTTGAAATAATTAATTTGGTGTCGCTTGCAGTGAGGCGTAGCTTTCTTTCTAGATGCCATTCACTGCAATTTTGTCCCATAGTCCTTCTTTCTAATGCTAATATTTCATCCATGTTCCTATAATAATTTTTATGGAAAAAAGTGTTGCATCAATGTCTAATGCAGGCAAATTATCCACACACTTTTGATTGCATACAGCAGCTGGCAAAGGATAGATTTTCAAAATCACTTCACTTTCATTCCTCATTACTTCCATAAAAGGGCAAAAAATTTATTGCATCGTAGTCAAAATTTGTATTCAAAAGCCTTCTTTTCGAAGATTCACCCTTAAAAATTTTGCTAGTTTCTTGTGGAACAGTTTTTAGAAGGCTTTGGATGGTGCCAAGTTTGTAGCCGTTCAGTCGATGCATAAAATAACTCATTTCTGACGTAATCTTCAATTGCATGAAGCAAAGCAAAGACATGTTTACAATACGCAGGAGCACTCCCTGCAGGACAAGTGCATTTTGCAGTGATTATCTGAAATTAGAAAGAAAGAGCATTTATATTTTAAACAAATAAATTGTAAAATTAAAAATTTTAAGCATGCATAAGGTGTTTCATATTTACATACCATTCCGCTGAACAATAAACTGGCAAATATGTTTTAGAATTTGTGCCAAAGTTTATTAACAAAATGAATACTTCATTTTCCAAATCGATAACTCCATAAACCAAGAAGTTGAGAAAATGATGAAATATTGTGTGTGTATTGTTTTTAAAATTCCTTTTACATTACAAATTTAAAAAATATGATGTAGACTGTATCACTGTAGGTGCATCTGCCATCTAATGACATACAGAAAGTATAAGGTAGAATATACTTGGATTCAAAGTTATTTTCGTGATCAAGGAGTTTATCCATTTGACAAGTGAAAGAAAATTAGTAGTTCAAATTCAGTATTCCAATAATTTTCTTACTGAAAAACTTCATCGTATAAATATCTGTTTTATTAGATTTTAGCAAAAAAATAAATAACTATTCTGTTACTGCGTATTTGTGCTGCAATTATTTGTTGAAAATTTTTCATTCATGAAACAAACAATTTTCAGATTTAATGCAATGGCTAAAAGAATTAGTTGTTTAGTGAAATTGTTACTATAGAAGAAATATTTCCTTTTAATGCATTCCAATAAATTTAGAATTAAATGATAAAGAAGCAATAATTATACAATCATACATTATTTTTGAAATACAATGTGTTCAATCAAACTATAAAACTGTACAAGATTAAAGCTTGATAATGCATATTCTTTAAAATAGAAAATAATGTTATTCACATCCAATGCTGTTTTAAAAAAAATTATCAAGTTATGAATTTATGATAAATAATGTTTCACATATATTACTACAAAATACTAAATATTCATTTTTGTAATTTACGTTTTTAGATGTTTACAGAAGCTACTGATTTAACTTTTTAATCCATAACATTCTTTTGATTTAATGATAAAATTTTTTTTAATATTATTAAAAATTTCTTTTCATTTCAAAAATAGTGAGTAAAACCAAGACAAACAGTTATCTAATAAACACAGTTTTACAGATTATATAAATAGGAACAAAAAATAATTCATAGCTCACCTGACAAGTTGTTCGAATTTCCACAGAAGGCTGGTACGTAACTCGCTTTTTCATCTCCGCACGGACTTTGCAATTAATAACAAAATTTTCGTTAGAAGCGTTGTCCGGTTCGGTGAATGATATACTACTCACAAATCCGTCATTAAACAACTTTTGACCTTTGCTCATTCTAAATAGCACGCTATTATTTCCAGTGATTTGGGAAAAAGTATCAGCGTAAGCATACATATGACGACTTTGAAAGTTTTCAAGTTTAATGGTCGCTGTTCTATACTATGAGCCATTCTTGTGTGCAAATAAAAACGATAATAAACTAAAAAATAACGAAGAACTAAATATAAGTATACTAAAAAATAACCTAAAATATTAATAAATATATAAACACTGTAAGTCACCAGTATCAATAGGCTTGGCACATTAACACTAAATAACACAACTATACTGAACTACAAAAAATTACACTAAGAACAATTATTTAAATTACTTCCTACGTAATTATTAAACTAGGATAATGCAAAAATATAACAATAACTAATAATTGCTAAGAGAAAATGTTCGCACAAAATATATAAACAGCTCACGCATAGGCAAAAGCACACATTAAAGCAACACGCGGGAAATGTTTTTATCCTTCCCACGTGACTAAGGCTAGTCGCCCCATTGTCGCGAATCAACCTCATTGTGAGAGTTGTGTAGTATAAGTGTGTGAGATTTTAGTTTGTAAAGAATAAGGTGTGAGTAGAAGTTTGTAAATAAAGTTAATTGTTATTTGAGAGAGGTAGATTTATTTGTAGATAGCGTAATCAGTACACCCTTTTTGCACTAACTCCCTTTACTTCTGCTCAGTTTTATTTTCAAATATTTTTTAAAAAATATTTTCTTTAAATTAAAAAATATTGTATTTGACGCTTATAGTCAATAGAAAAATAATGTTTATCGTTAAATGATAATTTAAGGGCAGGATCTAATCTAAATCCAAATATATTGATTTTACTTCTGAAATTTAGAATAGGGTTAATATCACATGTGGAAAAGGCTTTCCCTTCAAATAGTTTTGGCTGAAGAAGATAGGTATTGTAAAAGATTTCTTTGGGCTGATAATTTTCCTCCAAATAACTTAAAAACTTATAGAAGCAAAATAGTTACTTTCGGTGAAAAATCTTCACCTTTTCTCTTAGCAGCAACCTTAAAACGCCACATAAAGAATTACGAAATATCGTATCCTTTAGCATACAAGGTTTTAAACGAATACTTATATGTAGATGATTTAATAACAGGAACAAATGCAGTTAATGAAACATTAGAGTTGTCTAAACATACTAAATTAATTTTAAACTATGCAAATATGAACCTTAGAAAATGGAAAACAAATTCTATAGAATTAAGTCAAGAATGGGAAGAAAGTAAATTTGAAAAATTAACTCAAAAAGGAAGCCGTACCCATAAAAGTTTTAGGTTTAATTTGGAGCACTTGAACTGATGAACTTAAATTATATATATATATATATATATATATATATATATATATATATATATATATATATATATATATATATAGACTTGTCATCTCTTATTGATTCATTATATATAAAACATGTTAAAAATTCTAAGCGAAGTGTTTTGCGAATCCCATCTAAATTATTCGATCTATTGGGTATATAGCTGTATTCACAATTAGAATAAAAATTATTCTTCAGGAAATTTGGGAAGGGGGATTTTATTGGGATGAATAATTAGGAAAAAATTTAAGAATTAAATGGGGAAAATGGTGTAAGGAGGTTCACTCATTGGTAGATCTATCCATTGCAAGGTATTATTCTAAAGCTGATGAATCTAATGAAGAGTTGAATGAAAACCAAATTGTAATATTTTGTGATGCAAGTGAAAGAGCTCATGGTGCTATTGCATACATTCGTTACAAAACAAATTCGGATTTTCATGCGAACTTTGTTTCTTCGAAGGCACGTGTAGCTCCGCTAAAAAAATTGAGTTTACCAAGACTTGAATTGCTTGCAACTTTAATAGGAGGCCGTTTATTAGAAACTTTGAGGAAGGTGTTTAAATTAAATTAATCAACAATTACATGTTTTCAGATTCGACAGTAGCTCTTAGTTGGATACGTGGATATGCAAAACAGTGGAAACCTTTTGTTTCACAAATCGAGTTCATGAAATTCAAGATTTAACAAACCCACAAAACTGGAGATTTGTGAAAGGAGAACACAAAATCCTGCAGCTATTGCTTCTAGGGGTTGCAGTGCAGAAGAATTGTTAAAAAAAGAGAAGATTATGGCATGGACCCCATTGGCTTACATTATACGAAGAAAATGGGCCGAAGAATGAAAGATTAGTTCAGGAGACTACTAATGAAGAAAAGTTAAATAAAGGGTGTTTTTTGAGAGGTATAGAACTTTAAATTGCAATAAAACAACGATGTATTATTCCATTGACATGAATTTTTTTTTATTCCAAAGATAATCTTGTGGCATGACATTTTAAATAGGATTTCTGGCATAGGACTGCCACGGCTGGCTCGGATGTAGTCCAATCTGGACGTCTAATTTTCGATGACTTTTTCCAACATTTGTGGCCGTATATCGGCAATAACACGGCGAATATGGTCTTCCAAATGGTCAAGCGTTTGTGGCTTATCCGCATAGACCAATGACTTTACATAGCCCCACAAAAAATAGTCTAGCGGTGTTAAATCACAAGATCTTGGAGGCCAATTCACAGGTCCAAAACGTTAAATTAGGCGGTCACCAAACGTGTCTTTCAATAAATCGATTGTGGCACGAGCTGTGTGACATGTTGCGCCGTCTTGTTGGAACCACAGCTCCTGGACATCATGATTGTTCAATTCAGGAATGAAAAAGTTAGTAATCATGGCTCTATACCGATCACCATTGACTGTAACGTTGTGGCCTTCATCGTTTTTGAAGAAGGATTCCACCCGCCCATAAAGTGCACCAAACAGTCAGTTTTTCTGGATGTAACGGTGTTTCGACATACACTTGTGGATTAGCTTCACTCCAAATGCGGCAGTTTTGTTTGTTGACGTAGCCATTCAACCAGAAGTGCGCTTCATCGCTAAACAAAATTCGCTTATGAAAATCGGGAACAACGGCAATCTCGTTTTGGGCCCACTCGACGAATCTACGCCTTGCTTGATGATCGTTTTGATGAATTGCCAAACCAAACTGAGAATAAATCGACAGCTGTTAAATCGGTCGCCATCTTGGAAAGTAATGCCAACTTAAACTTCTATACCTGGAAAAAAAACTCTTTATATAGCAATCAATTATTCGAGTGAATTCCAGAATGAAGAACCAATCTTGGATATCAATAACTTCAGTTCAGTAGCGCACACAGGAATTTTTCAAGGGGGTCCGGGGTCGAAAGTTCACCATTCTTGTATCATGCTCCTTTTGATTTTGTCGATTTTCGGGAACAAAACACAGTAAAAAAACTAATTATTGAATAAATAATTAGCATTAGTTAATAAAATTAACCATTAATAACAAATACATAATTAAATTTTACGTACTATATACTTAGAATTATAATCAATCGGGAAAAAAATCAAGGGCTTTGGGGTTCCACCCCCCAGGACTCCCCCTTGTGTGCGCCACTGCTTCAGTTCCATATGAAAGGTATTCGGAATTACGGCATGGATTCGAAGATTTATTAACATGAAATTAATAAAAAAAAGAACGATCGAATTAAAACTCCGTTGACGGCAGAAGAAATTGAAGAAGCTGAAGAAATTTGGATCAAGGTACAAGGAGAAAATTTTGGCATAGAGATCCATTGTTTGAAGAACAAAAATTTACCTAAAGATTCGAAAATCCGAGAGCTAAATCCATTTCTGAATGAAAGGGGTATTTGTACGGATAAGTGGAAGACTACATCAGTCAACACTGAGCTATCATGAAAAACATCCAATTTTGATTCCAGCGAAGGTCAGATTTACAGAACTCCTGGTAAAAGATGCTCACGAGAAGGTGCTACACTCAGATGTTGCAGATACTTTGATTCAAGTTCATGAGAAGTATTGGCTACCAAAAGGAATGTAAACAATCAAGTCAATCGTTAGGAAGTGCTTTGTTTGTAAAAATTCAATTCCCGTCCAGGTAAGCAGATTATGACTACTCTTCCAAGAGATAGAATAGGACAATATCTCCACCGTCTGCTGTAACCGGACTGGATTTCGCCGGACCAACGTTGTCAAAAAGGTTTTACATACTACTTTGCACATGTGCTGTAACTAGAGCACTCTACCTCGAATTAGTTACGAGTTTGACAACGGAAGCATTTCGTAGATTTATTTCAAGAAGAGGACTTTGTACCGTGTGTTATCTATTCGGACAATGCTAAAACATTGAAGAGAGCAGAAATTTATCTGAGACGACTGTGGACTGTAATAAACCATCCGGAAGCGAAAGAATTTTGCGCATCAAATGGCAATACATCATCGAAAGAGGTGCATGGTGGGGCGGATTCTACGAAAGAATCGTCCGTTCCGTAAAAACAATCTTACGAAAAGTTACAGGCAAATCATCTTTAACTAGCGAAGAACTAGAGACTGTTTTATGCGAAATTGAAGCTGTATTAAATTCGCGTCCCATAACGTATATCGATTCAGATTCTACTGGAAACTTTCCATTGACTCCATCACATTTCTTGTTAGAGAGAAGATTAACCAGTTTCCCAGTAATGAAACATTCTACTGTAGACTGCGTTGTAGATAAAAAGGTGCTTCTTAAACAATTCAGCTATAGCGAAAGACTGTTGAATAACTTTTATAGACAATGGAGAAAGGAATATCTTTTAAATTTGAAATCTGTACATTTTGTAAATCCAATGAAAGAGACTAAATTCAAAATTAATGATATTGTACTGATACATGATCGATTCGAAGCCTATGGAAATTGGGTAAAGTAGTTGAAACATTTACAGAACGTGATAAAAGAATTAAGAACCTGTGCAGTAAAAACGAAAAATTCCGTTATAAAACGTCCTGTGCAATTTTTACATAATTTAGAAATACCGAACTAAATACTATTGATAAAAATTTGAACTCTATTTGGAACTTTAAGTGCATCTAACTTGAATTTATTATTACTTGTATTTTTTGTTTCATTTACACTGCTGGCCACCATAAATGCAACACCAAGAAAGATAAGAGATAGCACAACAAAATTTATTTTGTAGATAACATGTTGACCAAGTATCAAATGATTAAATTTATAGACTTCTGTGAAGTGTGGTTCCTGCCAAAATCAGTAGCCAGAGTAGCCACCATTGTTCGATATCACCGCTGCCACACGCCTCGGCATTGATTCACTGAGACTTTGGTTGTGTTCTTGGAGTACAGCAGACCAAGCAGCTTCCACACGTTGCCAAAGTTGATCTGGTGTGGCAGCTAGGGGTGTAATCTGGGTCAATCGTTGAGCAACCATGGACCACATTTTCTATCGGCGAAAGATCCGAAGAGCGAGCCGGCCAAGGAAGCAAATCAATCTGGTGATTGACGAAGAACCTTTGGACAATGCGTGCCACTTGTGGTCGCGCATTATCCTGCTGAAATACGGCTGTGGCCAAGCCCTGAAGGTAAGGAAGGACAACTGCCTCCAACAGTTCGAAGATGTAGCGCTGGCAATTTTAAGTACCGGAATGCGTACTAGAGGAGTGCGAGAGTGATATCTAATACCACCCCAAACCATAATACCCGGTGCAGGACCAGTGTGGCGGTGCAGCTGTTCAGCATCCTATCTCCACGGTGTCTCCAGACTCGAATCCGACCATCGTGGAGTTGCAGACAGATGCGTGACTGGTCAGTAAAGACAACTTCATTCCATTCTGCCACCCACATCCACGTCTGTGGCTCAGCGTCAAGGGTAGACCAAACAATGGATGTCTTGCGGACAGACAACTCTGCTGTAAACGGCGTCGAATGGTACGCGCAGACACTGAATGATGTATTACAGACTCAATGTGCTGTGCTATGGTTCGTGATGTGACTGAGCGATCCGTCACTGTCATGCGCACAATTTGCCTGTCCTCACGTGAAATGGTGCACTGAGGTGGATGCGATCGACCACGTCGGTCCGTCGTACCCTCCTGCATCCAACGGTTACATATCCGCATTACAGTTTGGTTTCGTCCAACACGATTACCGATTTACCTGAAAGGTAATCCACAATCTCGGTAGGCCACTATCCTTCCTCTGTCGAACTCGGATACTTGATCAAAAGCTGATCGCTGTTTTCTACGAGATATAACTGACCGTTTTTTGAAAAAATCTCAATTGCCGAACTTGAAATCGACGAAATTTTCAAGCCTTAAATAGCGCTTTGAGGTGACGCCACAGGCGTGCGTGATATGTGTCTTCGGTGAAATTCTAATAATTTGCATATCTCACCTCCGCTAATGCATGTTGTAAATTTCATGTTATTTGCATGCTTCCTTTAGGGTGTTGCATCTACGATGGCCAGCAGTGTATTTGAAATTGTTGTATTGAATTTCAGCTTTTAGAAATTTACTATACTTGTTGCTTTAACTTTAAATTCATTATAATTGAAATTTATTTGCTATTTAAATTTTCCTCCTATGATTTAACATATTTTAATGGTATTATGAATTTGTTGTTAATGCATGAATATTGTAATAATTATAAGTGAAATTCTGAAATATTAACATTTAAATTTAGTATAATGTAAGTAACAATATTAATTTGGATTTATGAACTATTCTTTCATGGGGGAGTGTGTTGTAACTTAAATTTATAATATAGATGGCGCTGCAAGTCAGCTAAGAGTATATATACTTTGACTTGTAGAGGTAGTTTTTGTTTACGCGATGTTTTTGTGTGATGTCTTCTGTGTTTCGTCCAATAAACAAAATTAACTAAAAGATGGACTTGGACTAATTACTGGAAACATAAAACCATTGGATATGATTGCTTAATTGACCCATAGAAATTAGGATTCAAGGAAAAACAACATTAAATACTATTACGCACCAAACTATATAACCATTAATAAAGCAAACATGTAATTTACAAAATTTTGAAAGACATTTTATATATAATTGATTTTATCCTCTAATTTTTTCAAAAAAATTTGTGTTAAGATCTGTAACACTACATTCAAGAAGTACTTGATCTCGTATTGAGTTTTACACTTGTTCAAACAAGCCAACTTAAAACGATAATACTTATCAGAAAGCAAAGTACTAGAAATGCCACCATAGTCAATTTCAACTAATTAGCTTATAACAGAAATTAAAGAAAATACTGTTTTCATGTGTGTATGGATTTCATATAATCTACACTATTAAAATTCGTAGGTAAACGTATCTATGCTTCCATATTTTCTCACGAACCACACGACGCAGAAACTCGCAGAAGGTACCAAAATTTCGGGAAATATCCGAGGAATCCATTTTGACCATTTATATTCCGATATTCCAATTAGTTAAAAAGATATTAATTAAAAACCTCAAAACGTATAATTAGTACTATTTTTCACCGTCAGGGAAAATTCGAACTTTTTCAGACGTTTTTAAAACGTGATCTAATTTTTTCATGAGATTCAGACAAAAAATAATAATAAATTCGGAAAGATCATTTACTTCGCCACGATATGGTATAATTTATTTTACAAAATAATTATGTTTTGTATTTTTTACGATTTTTTTAAAATGAGTCGAAATCGATACGTTTTTATGAATAAGATCTCTAAATCATTCCGCTTGCATTTTCTTTCGCGCTAATGAAAACAATATTTCACACTAAAAAAATCACATGCTTTTCTCTTTTAGAATCAGTCATTTAAAAAATTTAATATCAATTTTTTTTTTTTTTTTACGATTTTTCAAAAAATACTCAAAATTCTATTTAAATACTTAATAACTTTATAAAAATAATCTCACGAAACTTTTTTTCCGTGTGTCGAACGATATTATACGTAATCTGTACAAAAAGATTGATAAAATATATTAAAAATTACGGTTAACAAAATGTGTTTTTCCCCCTTTTGCGATAAATATGTAAACATTACTTTTTTTAAAAGTTTTTTGTTTAAAAATTACCGTTGTTTGCAATCGATGTATGAAGTTTGAAATCATTAACTTTAAAATGAAGCCCGAAAAAGTTTTAACTTGATTTCAATAAACGCACGCCCCGAAACGACTGTTACACATTTAACCTCCAAATAACATCTGAGTCCTTTGCGCGTGTGTGGAGGACAAATCGATACTCATTGAATCGCATCGATGGTTTGACTTTTAATCCTTTAAACTTCTTCAGGTAATTTTGTAAATTTCTATTTTGCTGTTTATTTCCATACATAAACTATTCTTTTAAAAACAATGTACTTTTGCGTTTCCGGTGGCGGCAAAAATTAAACGAAAAAAAATTGCCTAATATGTCAGTAATAATTAATTAATTCTAATTACACTCTTTATTTTTGTTTCATACTTTTTGATTACAATCTTTGTTTATTCACATTTATTAAGTAATTATGTTTAGTGTCTGGATGATTAGCGATTAATTATTTGTAATTAAAATATTCAATTGTAGCTGTGGCAACACTTAATTTATTTTGGATCTTTTTGAAATTTTTTCTTGCGATAAACGTGGTTACCTCTCACAAGGAATGCAGGTTAAAAGTGCATTGAAATGGTCGGTTGAAAGGTTGAAGGTGGTGTATTAATTTCCTCAAGTCTTAAAAGGTTGTATCTTTCTTTTTAATTGGTTCCCTTTTCATAGCAAGAGGGGTTTTTTTCCTACTTTTGGTTCAGTTTTTTGGTAATTTTCCAATTTCTATTTTTCTCTGGTTTTTTTATTTGAAAAAAGATTCAAGCTGAGTCACTCTACATTTATCGTCTCTGATGTTGAACAACCCTTAATCGATAATACTTTAACAATGGAAACAGGATTTTCAAAAATTTTCATATCTTCTGTGAGGGATGCGGAAATTATTCTACGAGCTGGACAAAGAATTATATCCGAAATCAATATTTTGGTTGAAAATAGTCAAGGATCCTCTCAGATTCCAAAGTCCAACCCACAGCTTTTAAATGCAGAAATAAAGAAAAAAATTGCTCGTCATGAAAACATAAAATGTATGTCTTTTACTCGTAATGGAAAGATAAGGTTCTGTACGTTAGACCCAGTATGTGCAGTACAAATACTATCTCTTGAGAAAATTTCAAATGTGTCAGTTAAAACGAACATTCTTTGGGAGGGAATCACGTCAAGATTCCTTATTTATGAAATACCACTCGATATATCTCTGAAGGATATAGCAAAGGAGCTACAAGAAACTAATAATTTTGAAATAATAGATATGAGAAGATTTATTAAAACTGGTTCTCAGCAACAATTCTCACCAGTATTAATTACAATACTCGGGACAACTTTACCAGAAACTGCGGTTCATCAATCATCGAATTCAAAATTTTATCGATAAACCCAGACAATGTACAACATGTTTGAGTTTTCTTCCTTCTACTAGATTTTACCAAAAAACTGCAATATGTATCAACTGTGGTGTTTCACATTCTGGACAATGCTCTAAAAACTCAAGATGCATAAATTGCAAAGGGGATCACCCAGCTAACTCATTAAATTGCCCCGAATATATAAAGGAAAAAAAGATATTAGAATCGAAATGTGAGCAACATCTTACATTGGGAGAAGCGCGAAGAAGGTTCCGGGAAAATAAAAGGACATCTTATTCTGCAGTAATCCAGACTCACACAGTTAATCTAGATATGCAAGACTATCTAGAAAAAAAACTTGAAAACATGCTGACATCTTTTCAAGCAATATTAGAAAAGCAAACCACTTTAATTATGGAAGCTTTTCAAAAAACAATGGAATCTGTGTACTTTCTCACCTTAACAAGATTTTTGAAATGGGGAAATCGAGTCACTCCCCATTGCGAAAGAAAAAAGCTGTAGGTAATAAATTCTCAATCCATAAAACACGTGCTTCTAGTGAAAGTGACGCATCCAATAACATAGATATGGGAAAATTACGGAAGATGGGTTTTGTAAATATGTTTCTTTTATTCAAGTTTTTGTTTGGGGGCTAATTATTGTCTTCATTAGGTTGGTTTTCTTTCCTCAAAGGGAGGATAGTTTGTTCTAGTTAATTTTTTTTCTCTTAAATATTTATGAATATAATTCAATGGAATTGTAGAGGCCTCAAAAACAAATTCATATGGTTAAATATCCCTCCCTTGTCTGAAGCAGATATCTGGATTTTTCAAGAACCTTTTTTATCAATTCACGATAATATAAATCTTCCAAATAAAACCATTTTTAGAAAAGACAGATCAGGTGGTGGTTTAATATAATTGCTGTTCTTCCAATATTTCTGCACAACAGATTCAACAAATCGGAGAATTAGAAATCCTCGCAATTAAAATACATGTTCGAAATATTTCATTTTATATTGTAAATATTTATGCTCCACGGGGATTTAATATTATGATAATCAAATCTTTTCTCGAATCCCTGATGGCTCCGATGATTATTTTTGGTGATTTTAACCTTCATCACATTTCAAGGTATATTAATGAATTTGTTGAATGGATTACTGAGATTCTAATTTGGTTCTTAACACGACTGTTCCCACCTATAGAAGTTCAGCAGGTGCAGCATCATTGATAGATCTCACAGTTTGTTCTTCAAGCATGTCTGGATACTGCAATAGTTTTATGTTTTAGATTGCTCCTTTGAAAGTGATCATAGTCCAATTATTACAGAGCTTTCCCTCCTCAATTCAAATAAACGAATTTTTAAAAAAGTAAACTGGCAAGCAGTTATGAGCCAAACGCATTTTATTTTAAATAACCCAGAAGTTAATTCTGAGAATCTTTCTGATAAGATATCGCAAGTCATTACTAATAATATTAGGAAAATTAAAGTCTCGAATAGATCCTTCCCACCATGGTGGAATAGTACGTGCTATAAATTCTATAAGCTTAAAAAAATATTTAGGAAGAGAGCTATTAGAGAAATTTTATCTGAATTATGGATCAGATATAAACAATATGCGAGCAAACTTAGATTCTACATTAAAAATGCCAAAAGAATGTACTGGGACAAGATATGCAAAATAAAATTTCTAATCCCAAGATGTTTTTAATATTCTGAAAAAATTTTCCACAGTTACTGACACGGATCAAAAATTTAATATTCTTCAGCTTAATAATAGGTTTATCACTCATCCTCAATTGCCTGACTTAATATTAACGTCGCACTGTTCAGCAACACGAGGGCTTTTGGCGACGGACCACGTAATTTTGAACCATGGTCAAGTGACGTGGACGACACCTGAGCTGGCACCCCCCTCTCCTAACTACCACACCACACCAACGGGAGGACGTTTCAGCTCTCGACAGATTTAACGTGCATCGCTGCCCTACACGGCGGGTCTTTAATGGTACTGGGCTCGAACCCGTGACAAAGCAAGCCACGGTCCGATACCCATACCACTCGGCTACCGCGGCCTCATCCTCAATTGCAAGCAGATATGTTTGCATCTAAAAATGCCTATCATGAACCGCTTCCTTTGGATTTTCTCTACGACAAAAATAACCTTCTTAATAAACCATTCCATATTCTTGAATTGCATAGTGCAATAAAAAATTCAAAAAATACAACTCCTGGGGCGGATCATGTTACAGCAATTTTCTTTAAAAATCTTGATCAGGGTCAACGGGATGAAATTTTAAGATATTTCCAAAAATTATTTGATAATGCAATCGTTCCAGATTCTTGGAAGCATGCAATCATATATTCTCCCGATTCCGAAACCGTGTCAAGATAAAACTAAGATATCTTCCAACAGACCAATAGCACTGACTTCTGTATTTTCAAAAACTTTTGAGAGAATTTTGACCAGTAGGATTTTTTATTATTTAACTAAAGAAAGAAAACTTCATCCCCAACATTATGGTTTCGTTCCTTTCAAAGATAGCAGAAGTGCTACTTATCTGGTACATAAAGCAATAATGAATGCAAAATTACAGAATTTTTTCTTGTAGGAATAAGTTTAGACATTAAAAGTGCATACGACTCTGTTTATGTGTGGATGGTCTTATTTATAAATGTTTACAACTTGGTATAGCAGGAAATATAGCAAATTGGATTCATAAATTTCTCGCATCTCGATCCTTCCAAATAAAATGGAGGGGTTATTTTTCTCCCAAAAAGTTTGTTCCGCAAGGCCTAGCCCAAGGCAGTGTCCTATCTCCTATTTTGTATACTATCTACATGCATGATATTTTTGAAACCTTAGAATCGGAAGTTGAATGCCTGGTTTATGCTGACGACATTTTTATATTTTGCTCTCATAAATCCCTTGATGTTATTTGCAAAAAAATACAAAATACTCTGGAAAGAATTTTCCAGTGGTGTAAATATTGGAAATTAAATTTAAGCCCAGAGAAATGAACAATAGCTGAATTATCAAATAAAAGAAATTATACTCTTCCTAATATTTTGTTGGCTGGATTTCCCCTACAATGGCAAACTTCTATTAAATATTTAGGAGTTTTTTTTTCTAAACGTTGTCAAAATTTATATATTAAAAATCAACTAAGCAGTAAAGCCTTGAAAAGGATCAATGCACTAAAAGGTATGGCATATAAACACTATGGGCCGAGATCAAGAGATCTCATTAATTTAGTCAAGAACAGCATATGCAGTGTTTTTTATTATATTTGTCACATAATAAATAAATGGGCTGAAAATCAATTAAAACCTTTTAATGTTATCCAAACAAGAGCCCTCCGAATGGCATTAGGTCTCCCTCAATGGACCCCAAATATTGTGCTACTAAAGTTGGCTGGTCAAGAGATTTTGTCAGATAAAATTAGAAGATTGGCAAACAAGTTCCTTATTACTCAAATCTCCAATAGTGATTTCTCTCCTCTTTATTACAACAGCCCAGAGGCAATGAATCTTAATGTTTTAGAAGATAAAAAATTATATCATTAGTGTGCTGCAAGATTTAAATATTGGTGGGGATCAAATTATTTCAATTCCCAGATTAATTACCTTTTTAGACCTTCCATGTAAAATGTATACCAATAGGTTTAAATTTCAAGATAAAAATCTACCGATTCCTGCAATAAGTGTTTTATTTGATGAAACGGTCAAACAGGAATTTCAGAAGTTTTTCATTATAGCTACTGATGCTTCAAAAAATGACCAAATTACATCGATAGCAGGTATATCAAGAAAATCTTCATTTGTGTGCTTACAGGATCAACCATTATAACTCCATTTTTTCTGCAGAAACTTTGGCCATCTGTCAAGCTTTAGATGATCTGGTGGAATCTAATGTAAATTTACTTGTTTTATCGGATAGTCTTTCGGTTCTTTCTGCACTTCAAAATTTCTCGATCAAATCCAATAAGGTAATTCATAGACTTGCTAACAAAATTTATATGCTATCTAACTACGTTAATCAGTTAATTCTGCTTTGGACTCCGGGACACTCGAAAATTGTTTGGAATGAGCAGGCGGATAATCTCGCAAGATCGGTCACGGAGTCCAATGTTTACATTGACTGGATTGCTTCAGAAGACATTCATAAAAATATATATCGAAATAGAATTCAAAAAATCTATGAAACATTTTACTCAAGCAAATATTTTGAAAAATTGGGAAATATTCCAACCATTGATATCATTTCAAAGTGGACAGAGAATCGAGAGAAGAAATCTTAAGCACTCGAATCTTCAGTAAAATGATTATTACTCCAGGCCTTCTACATAGATTTAATTTACAGGATAATGCAATGTGTATTACATGTAAACGTATAAATGATTTGGACCACATTATATTAAATTGCATTAGATACACTAGGCATCGGAATAATCTCTGGTCTATTCTTCGTATTGATCCACATTCCACTATTACATTTAGAGATGTTTTGGAAAGGGCAATGAATAATAAATCAACTTTCAGAGTTTTTTTAAAGGGAATGAAATTTTTCAATATCTACTAATCTATTAGGATTTCTCTTGTCTTGTCTTTTTTTTTTGAGGGATCATAGCTTGTGTTGCTCTATATCCCCTTCAACCTTTCAATCAATCAATCAACCTCTCACAAGTCGTATAATTTATAAATTTCTTTATTGCTTATTAATACTAATATTTTATCATTTCTGTGTTACACGACCAAAGTCCATTATAGAACAATAATTTTATACTAAAAAAAACGTGTTCGGGCTATAGAGAAAGGAAAGAAACCTGTCTTAAATCAAAAGTGGAATGGAACAAATTTCGAAAAGGGGAAATTTTTTGACAATTTTAGAAATCACCCACATTGTGCGCGTACAATATAAATGCTAGTACACATAGAAATGCTAGTGTCATGAGGGAAAGAGAAAGCCCGAGCAACGCCGGGCTAAGAGGTGGAGGGGGAAGTGATTTTGAAAATGAGTATTAAAAGTGCTGATTTTGTGAAGGAAAGGCAAACTTTATATAAGTAGAGATAGCCTGTGCAACGCTGGGCCATGCAGCTAGTGTATTATTAATATAAAAACAATTATTGGTTTCACAAATGTGGAATGGAAGTAGTAATAGTAAAAATCTATTAGTAATAGTAAAACAAAGTAGTAATAGTAAAAATCTGTCATTTGATGATTATTAAAAGTGTTGAATTTGTGAGTTATGGTACAATCTAGCACAATATAATTAAAAATTAATAATTTTTTTCTATCAATAGTTATACCATATATCTTAAATATTATTAATGTCAGGTCACATAACAACTGTTGATTAATCTTGTATTTTATAATAGAAAATGAAGCAATCTTCCATACAATCATGGTCATAAGAGAGAAGTAGGTGGGCTGCAATTTGATACTTGTTCAATATAATTAATTCTCAAAAATAAATATATAAATTATCTTGCCTATAGATTACTGCTTTCAAGAATGTTTTAATTAGGTATTTTTTTTAATTGGACACAAATTTGCTTAAAAAGGTAAATAAAAGCAAATTACTGCAATATTACAGCCTAACAGATCAAAATTATTCCAACTTAGGAATAAATATTATTTCTTTATTTTGTATTTTATAAAAAAAATTCCAATTACATTTTTAATAACTTGGTGACACCATACATTCTGATACAATTAATTGTAGGGGAATTAAAAGTAAAAAACTTAGCACACACACAGGTGAATTAAAGTCTTTTTCTATTAAAATTTTTATTTTAACTTATTTCACTTTTAATTCAAAATTATCACTCTTTTACTTCTCATGGAATTTAAGTTTCTTGGCCACTCCACTATTGAGGTATGCACTACTTCCATAGGAGTTTCCACTTTCTTTCACGAACATTTAAGACAATTAAAATTGAGATGTCATTTTTGTACACGTCCAATATTGACCACAATTTATAGCAGAGTTTTGCTGAAAGGCCAATCTTGGTGTTCAATTAAGTCAGACACATTTTTTTTCAACCACTGCTGAGTCGTCTTCGCCTAATAAGCAAGAGTCCTACTGAAAAGTCCAATGAATTTCCAACGAACAGATTTACATCCAGTGTGCTTCACCATTGGTTCAAGACAATGTCTTTACAAACTTTTGCCTTGATTTTTATTCATTTCGCATAAAAATAAATCTTTGAGATGCTTTCATGCCTGACACCCCAACAAACCACCACAGTATCCATATGAGCTTCTTGCACACAATGTTTCTTTAGCTTCTTGAGCAATGCTCGTGTATAAATGCTCTTTCTAGTGGTTGAAAGATTCTTCAACTTCATTTTTTTTTTTGTTGGTAAAAAAAATTCATATGCGGCCATTATAAACTTGATGTCCCAAAAAAATGCTTTTGTTTTAAAGTACTTCTGATGTTTTAATTCTTTTGTAAGAAAATTTTTCATTGATAACCAATTAGTCTACATTTATTATGTGACATGTTCATCTGTTTAACAAGAACATTTTTCTTTGGACAAGGATTTCGACTAATTCTCTCCCTGTTTTGATAAGGCCTGTTCTCACCAAATGCAAATGATTGTTTCTAGTAGTCTGGAGTGCTGCTGGTCTCACAAAATCTTTCGATTGATTCAGAAATGAATCACAACTTTATATCTAAATATTTAAGAACCTTAAAAACTTCCGATAAGATCTTCGTTTTTGATGCAGCGAAATATCTGCTGCGTGCTTCTGCTCTAAGTGTGAAAAAGCTCTGACTAATTTAGTACAACATGCATGAAAGACTACAACTTTCTGAAAAATATTGCAGGTGATCTTTAATAAGAAAATTTAAAATTGTCTCCTGCATTTGAGCCACAATGGCCAACCTCAAATTTTTATATCAGAACTAATGGCACGACCAGTTACACTTCACCATTATACTTTTGACGCTATTCTTTTGAGATAATGTATTATTCATTGATTTTTGATAATAAAACACAACAAGTTTGTTACAGGTTAATATTTTTGATGTTTCTTTACATAAATAATAAAAAACTATGACAATAATAGACTATAAAATAATCAGATGTAAATAAATTTGTTACCCCCAATATAAATATGTTGAAGGTATGCAGTTGTTCTATTGAATTCATATATTTTGTTTGTTGTCCTTAAAAATTAAATATTTTCCAGCAATACACTAGAAAATATTTAAGGACATAAATTTTCATTATCTTTTACATTATATAAAGGGTGTTTTTTTTTACAGGTATAGAACTTTAAATTGCAATAAAACAACGATGTATTATTCGATTGACATGAATTTTTTTTTTATTCGACAGATAATCTTGTGGCATTACATGTTAAATATGATTTCTGGCATATGACTGCCACGGCTGGCTCGGATGTAGTCCAATCTGGTCGTCCAATTTTCAATGACTTTTTCCAACATTTGTGGATGATCAAGCGTTTGTGGCTTATCCGCATAGACCAATGACTTTATATAGCCCCACAGAAAATAGTCTAGCGGTGTTAAATCACAAGATCTTGGAGGCCAATTCACAGGTCCAAAACATAAAATTAGGCGGTCACCAAACGTGTCTTTAAATAAATCGATTGTGGCACGAGCTGTGTGACATGTTGCGCCGTCTTGTTGGAACATCAGCTCCTGGACATCATGATTGTTCAATTCAGGAATGAAAAAGTTAGTAATCATGGCTCTATACTGATCACCATTGACTGTAACGTTGTGGCCTTCATCGTTTTTGAAGAAGTACGGACCAATGATTCTACCAGCCCACAAAGCGCACCAAACAGTCAGTTTTTCTGGATGTAATGGTGTTTCGACATACACTTGTGGATTAGCTTCACTCCAAATGCGGCAGTTTTGTTTGTTGACATAGCCATTCAACCAGAAGTGCGCTTCCTCGCTAAAACAAAATTCGCTTATGAAAATCGGGAACAACGGCAATCTCGTTTTGGGCCCATTCGACGAATCTACGCCTTGCTTGATGATCGTTTTGATGAATTGCCAAACCAAACTGAGAATAAATCACTTAACAGCTGTTAAATCGGTCGTCATCTTGGAAAGTAATGCCAACTTAAACTTCTATACCTGGGAATAAAACACTCTTTATATATATATATCTTTCAATTTCATATTCAAACCAATAATTTTGAAATGTCATACCTTGATTCATTACCATCATGAAATGATTTGTTAAACAACAATGAAAAATAGTAGTAATTAATATCTCATGTAAAAAATAATAGTTTGTTTGGCAAATTTTGCAAGTATCATGATTTTCTAAATATATCTTAATCTTACAAGGGAAAGACATGACATGGGAAATTCATTTAGGGACAAAACTTTGTGTTATAATAGTAGTACTTCTTTTAGGGGGTTTAACCCTAAATATAATTGCGCCGAATGGACGGTCAATTCGGTGAAAATATCCTTCGAAATTTAAACGCAGTTTATATACAAATAAGTTAAATTAAACTCTGCATGTGCAGTGGCATGGGGGTAACGAACTGTGTAACATGCAGTCAGATAGAGATTGAGTCACACGAGTGACCACCTTTCCCCCCCTCAAACATTAACTTATTTTACTTTTTAAAATACAAAAAATACTTAGATAAAATTTAAAAAAAAAACTATTTTGTGCAGCCCAAACTCTACTCAGACTGCATGGTATGCAGATACATTACCACCTAAGCCACCGCTACAACGAAGCTTAATTTAACTTATTTGTACATAAGTCAAGAATAAATTTCGAAGGCTATTTTCTCCAAATCAACTGTCCATTTGGCACAATTACAATTAGGGCTGAACACTCAAGAGGAGTACTACAAATACACAAAAATCTCATCCCCAAATAAATTTTGCCATCGTGCCTTCCCCTTGTTAAATGAAACTTTTAGAATGCAAATGTAACTACTTCTACAACCTTCAAATATTCTTGAAATTCAAAAAAGTACATTTTATTCCTTTCTAAACAGTTTTAACTATGCTTCCTGCCCCAGAATATCTTACACTCCTTAAACTGGGAGTGGTCATACAGTGCTCAGTCACACCAGGCTCACGAAATTGTTATTTTTAAGAAAATAGTTTATTTGTAACCAAAGACCTTCACAGTACCCTCCTACATGACAGTCTTCACGGGGAATAAATGCATTTGCTGAATATTTCCTTTTTCGGGAGTGGCAAATGGTTTTTTTTACAGCCTTAAGGTACTTGTTTTGACCGAGTTCCCTGCACGACCACTTTATTTTCAAAATATTTTCTATGAGCCAGCTACTTTTTTTCCCCTGTGAAAAATTTAGCAGTTTTGATTGCTGTGTTGCATGACTTATTACGGCTTAAAAATGTAAATGAGCAGAATATAAAAAAAGAAATTAGCATCTGTGACTACCTATTGAAGGAAGTTGAAACTGATCAAGCAAGGGAAGAACATGCTGAAATAATGCATATGAATCATGATAGCGAAAGTAAATTTGAGAAAAACAATGAATGCAAAACTTTTGAGTTGAAAGGAAAATTTTTGAATGCCACCTAAAAAATCCATCCAAGCCGCAAGTGTACACAAGACATACTGCGCACTATCAAAAAAACATAATCAAGAAAAAGTTCAACATGGTATTAGTCAATCATCAAGTAACAATAAAACTACAATAACTTGAACAAAATATAACAGTTTTGCCAGCAAATATTATTCCTTGAATGTTAACGAAAAGTGTCTGTGATTTATGTCCTTGTCACACACATTTGAAACATTTTAGTTCAGTTTCATTGGATGTTTTCCCAAATTATCAAAGAAAAAAATTAAAAGTCCTTAAAAGTAGGCAAGTATACGTTCTCTTAATTCAATTATTCACTGGAATTACGATTTTTATCATGTACAATAAAAATAATAAAAAAAGGATTGGAGGAACTCAGTCACCCTGTGCAACCATTAACGTTAGTATTTGGTGTGTGCCTGCTCCTGGGTTAATACCCTAGCATCACCAATTCCTTTTCACTCCCATCAAAATCACGGGGTGAAATTTCCCCCTCTATTTCTTGCGCACATCAGAATTTCCGGGGTAGAGCGTTCAAAAGTAACATGCTAAAAAAGATTAAAACTATCTATTTCAAATGCCAGGGGAATCATGTTTATTTCTCATCAGATGGCAGTACCAGATTATTACTAATGTGTTTAGAGATAGTTATTTTATTTTAAACTAAATATTAGCACAATCAAACATATATATTAGTGATATAAGACCTTAGCTCAGTTACTTTGTTCCACTCTTAGTAAATTGATGAATTGCGTTCTGTGATAAAAAGAATTTTTTTTAACATTACGGAATTAGTCTGGAAGTGAATCGGATTCTACTTTAAGTATAAATGAATCTGAGTGATTTTGAAATAACTCATTGTTTTGAAAGTTTGGTTAGTGAATCTGAGAGCAGAGATATGATGGATCTGTACTGTTACCTGTGATTTGGCATTTTGTTAAAAAACACATTTTTTAGTTTTTTCTCTTTGCTGGAAAACCAACATCCAGTTATAGTAACCCTAAGTGTTGGCTTTTGCTAAAAAATTAATTTTTTTGTATTTCAAGCTAAAAATTTACCCAAAATTAAAAAATAAATACATATCTTGAACATACACTTAGTTTTATATAATTTTCTTGAATAAAAAAATAGGCCCTTTCATGATGGCTTCTTCAAAATTATGCTACTATTAAGGGAGTAAATGAATTTAGACTATTTGGATGGTTATAATTCAAAGTATTCCTCTAAATGACTCGATTATTTTAAAAGAAAGCAATAGCCATTCCAAGTAAAAGGGCAGTGAAAATTTTGATTGTGTGTCCAATATATTTTTCTAATCAATGATCCCTGTGGGATTCAAATTAATAATCAACAAGGTACTCAATCATGTTCGTGATAAACATTAAATTGGTTTCTATCTCATTTCATTTAATTTTTCAATCACAGAGCTTTTAATTTCATAAATAATTCTTTTATTTATCAACTTCAGTAAGTATACTATACAAAATGTTTTTTAATAATACTTATACTTACTTACTGTCTACCAAAAGTAAATTGATTTTTTTTAAATATAACTTACTTGAACACATATGTAAAACACTCAGGCTTATTTGACTTACGAAGAAAAAAAACCATGATCTACACAAAAATATCAACTTTATAAAGGTTATCTCTGAGCTTGATCTAATATCCAATAAAACAAAGAATTTACAGAAAAAAAATACTCCAAACAAGGCTTAAAATTCAGAATTTTAATTAAAAAAATAAATAGGTAACGTATATTACTTTAATCTGAAGGATCAATGATCACTTGGAACTGAAGTCTAGGAAATGTGCTACAAGAAATAATCCAGGTTTAATTAAATTGAAAAGCTGGTAGACATTTCTACACAAATGCAGCAGTTCAAACCGATAAATGAAAAGGCAGGCAATTTAGGATCATATTAATAAATAAATGGACTTTTTGAAACTAAACAATTGTGTAATTGCAATTACTCGAATGAAGAATTTGAAATTAATTTAAAACATACAATTAGCATAGACTAATTTTAAAAAATAATCTTTCAATATAATGGGCATACATTTTGTTTTCAATAAAATAACTGAACATTGAATCCTGTCCCATGTGGTTAAAAACAAAAATTAAACACAATGAAAACTACGCTTTGAAGAAAATTAATATTAGATGAGCAAAAGAATTAAATTTGTACAAATGTCTATTACTTAGTTGAGCATATATGTCATCCAAACCCAAAGCTTTGATCTTTCCCTGACTTTTTCCCCCCAAAAAGTATAAAAAAATACTTGAGTACAACTTACATTTTCTTCCACATTATTTATGTAACGAAATGCTTGCACATACTTAGATGAAAACTTGATCCATCAAATCCAATTTTAAAGAAATAAATTAACAGCAATCACATTTTTCAAAAGTTATTATAAAGAAATACTTTTTTAAAGTTTCCTAAATAACAATAATAAATGTTTTAACTAGTGTTCAAGAAAAAAAGAAAAACATAACCAAAATAAATTCAGGCATTCACTATGCATCCAAAGATGCACATGTAGAGTATTTAAAAGTATTAAAAATGAAATATGTACCAAATACTTATGAGCTACATGCTTGTCAGACAGTCTTTAAAAGAATTTTCCCCTAAAATATATATATATATATATATTTTTTTTTTTTTTTTTTTTTTTTTTGTTTAGTAAAATGTATATACATGCAATTCTTTCCTTCGAATTTTGCTTTTGAACTTACAAACATATATAAACTATAACAATAATTACAGAAGGGTATAGTTATAAACAGAAGCAGACTTATTTTAAATTTTTCATGGAAATTTGCTTTTAACCTCTTCTTGATTAGCATACATCAACAGCAATGTACATTGTTTCAAAATTCAGTCCAGATAATTTTCAATCCTTACCTTAACAAATGTGTAGTACCAGTTTTACTCAAAAGTGGATGTTCTGATACTGGCATGTATAAATACAGTTGAACCCGTTTTTGTGTGGTTGATAAAAACCGCATAAAAATAACTGCACAAAAAAAACGTTCGAAAATTTCATGAATTCTTACATATAACAAGTCAATTCGTCGAAGTACTGCAGAAATTTTTTTTTAATGCTGTCGCACAAAAATAAAATTACATAAAAACAGGTTCGACTGTAACCATATATATATGTGTGCATATATATCAGGGGCATAGCTACAGCTGTATCAATGATACGGATCCCCAATATGTATAACTACAATCCCACTAACAGGGCTCTAAAATCTGAAAAGGGACCCGAAGGAATTTAGATACAAGGCCCACTCAGAACTAGCTATGGCAGTGATATACATACACATATATATATATTTCTTACATAAAGTCAAAAAATTTTCACTTACCATTTTAGAAAAAAAATCATTTTCTTTTTTTCAAACTCATCGTCTGACTCGCTCTCATACGCAGATTTTCGATTTCGGCGAAAATCATAGGAAGAGATATGATCTACTAAATAAATGTTACGACAATCACCATCAGAACTTTCTTCTGAAGATTCTTCGGAAGACTTCACTTCCTTTTCCTCTCTCCCTTCAGAAGATTTCACTTCCTTTTCCTCTTCAGAAGATTTCACTTCCTTTTCTGCAGCAAGATTCTTTTTAATTCTCTTTTTAACACGCGCAGCATGACTAGATTTACTTCTTTTTGTAGCCCCACCACTCTTCTTTGCATCATCAGATAAATCCATCACGAAAGTGTCCACCAGGATATCGAAATTATTCTAGCAGATTAAGAACTTCATCAGCATTAATACCTTCTTTCTGAGTATTAAGGATGTCGCAGAACATTTCCCATAACATAGGATTTATTTTGTCCATTTTCGAAAACAAATTAGAATATTTAATTCACTCTTCACAAATATATACCTGAAATCATCCAGAAAAAAACATTTTTAAATGATGAATGCATAAGTCAATATTAAAACAATCTAACTTTATATGAATCATAACAAAAATCACACAGAAGCCATCCTTAATCATTTATCTAGCATAATAGTTCAAACTTTTAAGTGGGATTAAAACAAGATTCCCATAATTCTGAAATGAAATGTATTTGAAAGCATAGTTTATCTCAGTGATAAAGATATAATTTGTTACACACATACAGAATTACTTATAAGTTAACCATAAGCAAATCAGTAAGCATATACAATTGAAAAACATAATTTCACACAGCAAGATGGTGTTCCACCCCACCCCACTACCATACAGGTACATGCCTATCCAGATAATGTTGTACCGGGACATTGGATTGGACATAGGGGTCCAATTGAGTACCTTGCCAATCACTGGATTTAACCCCACTTTACTTTTATTTACGAGATTACCTCAGGAACGTGGTGCACAACTAGAAACTGCGCACACTACAGGGATTACGCTATGAAACTGAAACAGATTGTGATGCAAATCCTGCAATTACTCTGAGGACTCGCCAACAATTGACGATATTGTACTAAAAATGTTTGGAGGCGGGTGGATTACAGATTGAACACTTATTGTAACTTTGTCATTTTTATTCACTGTAATTCTATAATAATATATACTTCATCAAAGCTTGTATACATTGTCTTAATCGCTCCTGTATATTCTGTTTATATAGAGAGAGATTGATATCTAAGTGTTCGATTGTATCAAAAAACATTCTAGCAGCTCTCACCTCCTGACTTAAAAAAGAACAGCAGACGAGTTTCTAAAACTGAAGTAAAATAATATTTTGTGTTTTTGTAACCCCTCCCCCCAAAGTGGATTTCCACAAAACCCATTTTAGAGGATCTACTCAAGAAAATAAACATGCTTGCCAAATTTCAAGCGAGGTGAATATTAACGTCGCACTGTGCTCAGCTACATGAAGGCTTTTGGCGACGGACTACGTAATTTTGAACGATGGTCAAGTGACGTGGGTGACACCTGAGCTGGCACCCCCTCTCCTAACTACCACACCAACGGGAGGACGTTTCAGCTCGACAGATTTAGCGTGCATTGCAGCCCTACATGGTGGGTCTTTAGCTCGAACTCATGACAAGGCTTGCCAAAAATTTCAAGCCTAAATCTAATAGTTCAGAAATGGAAATTTTTTATCAATAAGCTCTGTACCCTTTGAGAGTCGATTTCCAAAAGACCCTTAGCAATCTTCAATTCAACAAAAAGGTACCAGCCAAATTTTGTTTATAGGTGTTAATAGTGCAAAAACAGGATTATTTATCCTATAACCAATCTTAACCCCTCACAACCTTCCTTTGGGGGGGGAGATTTTCGAAAACCTCTTTTTGTTGTGGATCTCTTCTCCATGAATAGAACATAGGAACATGCCTATTACATTTCAAGTCTGTAGGTGTAACAGTTCCGGAGATATTGTGATGAGTGAGCAAGTCACTTTTCTCCTTTATATATACACTTGCCTCCGAAAGTCTGCGCACAGGCAATCATCTTACATGTTTATGCTATAATTACTATTAAAATCTTGCTTTAGAGAATCAAAATACTTGTCAGCACACACACACAATTCTTCAAAATTTTCTTATTCAAACAACAGCAACAAAATTCACCTTAATGAGAAAAACAAGAATGACCACCAAATAATCACCAACCATCCGCGCCAAAAGTCTGCGTATATTTACAAAATAAAGCTTTTAAAGACTTTTTATTGTAAAATAATTGCACTAAATCGTGTTTTTAAGTAATTATAAGCTTCTTTTAAGGATTTATTTAGGATTTGAGATTTGAAAGTTTTTGTAATGCCATGGCAGGCAACATAATAGAGATCGATATATTGAAAGAAAAATTATGGATCTTCAGAAAAGAGGAAAATTCTTAAAGCAATTGTTGAAACTGTTAATAGGAGACATTCATTGATTCAAAAAGTGTTCAGAAACTACAAATAAAACAAAATTTTAACATCCAAGCCAAGATGTCCGCCCATGTGCAATGTCACCTCAAGAATCTTGCTTTGTAATATGCTCTATAAAAATACATCCAAGACTAAAAGCTTCACAAAGAGCTACGAGTGTTGCTGAGATACTGCAAAAAGTGCGACTATAATTACAATTCAAAGAAAACTGAAAAAGGATGACTACCATGCTAGAGTTGCACTCAAGAAGCCATTCATCTTTCGAATGAACATAGCTAAGAGAATGACCTTTGCCAAAAAAACACCTAAATAGAACACGTATTTTTTAGAAAAATGTAATGTATTCAATTGAAAGTAATTTTAGTAATTTAGCATCAAAAAGCACAGAAACATGCCTGCAAAAATTCCTGGACAGATCTTAAGAAAGAGAATCCCTTTTCGACTATCAAGCATAGAGGAGGCATAAAGTTTGGGGGTGCATTGGAAGCCTTTCGGCTGGTAATCTGGAATTTATTGAATCAACAATGTACAAAATTGGATACTTGAACTTATTGCTGTAAAATATCAGGGTATATGCCAAGAAATTTGTGGTGAGTAATGATTTTTATTTTCAGTGGCACAAAAGTACCAATCAAATGGCTCACATTGTGAAGCCATGGCTCTTAAGACATGTCCCAAACCAATTCCGAAAGTCAACCTAGTCCCCAGACCTAAGCACAATACAGCATTTGTGGAATTTAATCGAGTGAATAATCAGGGGAGAACAAATAACATCCAAGGAAATGCTCAAATCTGTCAGAGTAGAAGAAAGGAACCAAATATCCACAGATGAAACTAAGCTAGTTAAATCCTTGTCAAATATGTTGAGATAGTTATAGAAAGAACAGAATAGCTTAAAAAGTAATAACTTTTAGTTACCATCTATTATTGTAAATGCTTTTTTCCAGTGTACGAAGACCTTTGAAGCGCACGATTTGCGTTGTTCTCAAGTTATAAATATTTGTATTATTTTATGTAATAATCAGGTGATTGTTACTTATACTATTTGAATTTAAGGCGTTAGAGGAATCAATAAAAAAATAGTGTGATTCAAAAAGACTTCATTTAATTAGGGATCCTTGCATGAAAATGAAAGATGATCGCCTGTACACAGACTTTCGGAGGCAAGTGTATGGATACCAAATAACTAATAATTAGCTTTTTTTATGAACTCAAATTTTTCCTGAAAAAAAAACATTAAATCATAATCACTTTTTTACTTGCAAGATCATCAATGCAATTTAATAATTTCAGACAAATGTGTCTCTGTTGAAATTAAACCTATATTACTCAGCTCTTATCTCAGTATGAAGAAATTTAAATCATTTTAAGCTAAGGGGAGTTTCTTTTGTACTGTGAATGTGTGTTGCTAGGGTTAAATATATTCTTAAGGCTACAGATGAAAGTTGGATGATTATAAAATTAAATAATTTTCTTCAATAAATTCCTAATTTTTAAAGGATCAGTAATAAATATATTACATTAATTAATATATTTGTACATCATTAACTCACTGCACAAGTCATCCCCATTAACAACAAGATATTGAAATACCATTAGAAAGGAAACATCAAAATCTGCACAAGCTTTTTTTAAGGCCAAATACGGACATGTTCCTGAACTCAGAATTTTAGAGTATGTATCATTAGTTGAAGTAAAAAAAACTTTAATCTAGAGGGAATTTAAAAGCAATAACCACTATTATTAAGTAAAATTCAACATTAAACAGTTTCGAGAGTTTAAGTCTTCTTTTCTTTGTTTTGATTGTGGTTCAATGTAATGAGGTCTGTGGGCTGAAATCCTCACATGTACCTTCTTTCAAAATTAATTAAAAAAATGAATCAATATGCTTCACAAAGCATTTTTAATTGAAAAGACAAATTTTTTTTTACCTGTGCCTTTTAAATCGAAATTCTACATCAAGATTACACACTAATGTTGCAACATCATTAGTACATTTGTGGGAAAAATTATTTTGTGCTATTATTATGTACCATCTTAAAATATTGCTTTAAAATAGACAGTGCTCAGGCGAATTCATGTGAAATAAAATTAAAATAGCAAACAAAAATAAAGTGTGAAAGTGAAACATACTGCTGAACTCAAGTTTTTTTTCCATTGTGTGCCATAGAATTGATTTAAGAACCACCAATGATTTCAGTGATTAATTTACACATAATTTCGCCCAGGGGTGTAACAAAATTTAAATCCAATAAAGATATCACAAGAAAGTTTTTGCATTATTTTTCATGCATTGGTTGAGAAGAATGTGGATTTTTTTTTTGTCAGAGCAGCAAATGATTTTTGAATTATATTGAAGATAAAAAATGAGTACTAGAACTATCAAAAAGTGCATATTACTTTATTATTTGTTATTATACTATGTAAAAAAAATTTCTAAAAGTGCATATTACTTTATTATTTATTATACTATGTAAAAAAATTTCTGTTTATATTTATAGCAGTATTGCTATTAAATTCAGAAGATTTCAAATTTAACTTGAATGAATATTCAAGTCACACTGTTCACCTACTCGACAGCTTTTAGCGACGGACTTTGAAAATTTGAACCAAGGTCAAGTGACGAGGATGAAACCCGAGCTGGCACCCACCTCTCCTAAACTATCACACCACACCAACACTAGGACGCTCGAACATTTTAAAAAAATGCTCACAATTTTAATTCTAACATCTAATATAGTTGCGAAATTTTGTAATTATAAATATTTCTACTTTTTTGTATTTTTTCAATATACAACTATTTTTAAAAAAGGTACATTTTTGATTTTGGAGGCTAAAAAATTACAAAGTTGTGAAGATCCCCTTGGATCTCACTTTGAGAACGAGCATAATTTTGAGTCAATGAAGAACCAGTAGCCATTTTTATAAACAACTTTCTTTATTTGGTTATCTTTCCCAAATAGAATCAAAGACTTTTAATAACAAATAAATCAAAATAGCTTTATGAGGTTTAAAAAGGACTTTCCCTTACATTAACTTAAATATTTAATGATCCAATTAATTAACAATTAGAATATCGATCACGCAGAGATTACCGCAATAAGAGATCCCAGAATTATATTCAATAATGTTCCTATTGAACATTTAACTTTAATCTCACTCCTAATATAAAACTTTAATGAGACTTTAATTATAAATCAATATTTACCACACTGAATCTAAGCTCTTCCTATACCTAATTTACCCACCTAGAAGTCTTCAATAATAAATTTCTAACTTCACTATTATAACTTCCTGCTTCAATCTCTTTCTCCTACTGCCTCTCCCTTTACTATTCCGTTTGACTTAAATACTTGATCTAATCTGCATATAATAAGGAATCCCTGTCCTCTTTTTGGAGTTGATTGAAAATAGGTAGGGAGAGAGAGAGAGAATTAAATTTCCCTAAAAAAGACGTCACAAAGTGAGTGCGTGAATATTAAAGTTGCACTGTTAACCTACTCAAGAGCTATTGGCAACAAACTTCAAAATTTTGAAGCATGGTCGAATGATGAGGATGAGACTTGAGCTGGCACCCATCTCTCCTAACTACCATACCACACCAATGCTAAAACATTTAAGCTCTTGACAGATCCAACATTCATTG
This sequence comes from Trichonephila clavipes, assembly GCA_019973935.1. Classification (NCBI taxonomy): domain Eukaryota; kingdom Metazoa; phylum Arthropoda; class Arachnida; order Araneae; family Nephilidae; genus Trichonephila; species Trichonephila clavipes. The sequence goes on along the minus strand of BMAU01019196.1, from coordinate 197,850 downwards.
CTCCTCTTAACAGCAGGTCTTCAGTGGTAACCAAAATTTTAAAAGGGCAGTAATAATTAATTGTGGGAAATTACCATGAGAATTTTGTAATGACATTAATACAGCAATCCCACACACACCAGGAAGGGCTGATAGCGAAAGAGGAAGGGGAATTTCCATGACAATATGTTATGCATTTAAAAATGTTCGTGCAACGCCGGGGGAGAAACCTGTATGACAAAGAAAAGACGTGAAAAAATTTCAAAACAGGGAAGTTTAAATTATACACTTGGTAAAAGCTCGAGCAACGCCGAGCTAAGCAGACAGGAAAAAAACAAAGTAATTTTGAAAATAATATAGGAAGTGCTGATTTTGTGAAGGAAAGGAAAAATTTATAAAAGTAGAGAAAGCCAGTGCAAATGCCAGGTCATGCAGCTAAGCTAGTATATACCGGGTGATCAAAAAGTCAGTATAAATTTGAAAAATTAATAAATCATGGAATAATGTAGATAGAGAGGTAAAAATTGACACATACTTGGAATGACATGGGGTTTTATTAGAACAAAAAAAAAAATAAAGTTCACAAAATGTCCGACAGATGGCGCTTCATCTGATAAGAAAAGCAATAATTAGCATAACAAATTAAGACAAAGCAAAGATGATGTTCTTTACAGGAAATGCTCAATATGTTCACCATCATTCCTCAACAATAGCTGCAGTCTAGGAATAATGTTGTGAACAGCACTGTAAAGCATGTCCGGAGTTGTGGTGAGGCATTGGAGTCGGATGTTGTCTTTCAGCATCCCTAGAGATGTCGGTCGATCACGATACACTTGCGACTTCAGGTAATCAAACACTTCATTTTTTCAAAACAGGTTTCTTGATAAACTGTCTATTCTTAATTAAAACACTACAACAGCCAATAGTGGTTAAAATTTTACCAATACTGAATTATGTTAAAATTCTAAATAGTCACATGTCAAATAAATAGCTTTTGTAGATAATTTTGAGTACTTTTTCATCATACAGCAATTCCAGCCACTTCATATCTTCAAAGGAAACAAGATTAGAACTAGTACCATAATCACAAAATTCCTAACACTACATCTCTTTCATTAGGTTACCACAAATGGTTAAAATTAGAGAAAAATTCTGTTGATAACATACACATGTAACTGATTCAGGTAAATCATAAAAATAAGCAAATATGAATGACAAAATTTGAATATAGTAATACTATTTTCACATTCCCTAAAAATGTTTTGCTAATAATTATTCAGAAAAATCAACTTTAAATTTTAATATGAGGGGAAAAAAAAACATTTACATGAAAGCAAATTAAATTTGCTGCTCCCCCCCCCCTTTTTTTTGTCTTGGAATGCAATAATTTAAAATTTACTTGCATAAAAAAAAATACTCATCTTACATCTCAATAATGAAAATAAATTTACCAAAAATGCTATCATAAAAAATTTTAAAAAATCCTTAAAATCATGAATTTTTGTTATTTTGCAACACAATTGCAAATATTAACTAAAGTAATAATTACTTCTATATCACACAATTCTGAAAAAAAAAACAGAATTCATCAAAAATATTCCAAATCAATACAAAAACACATATCAAATCTAGTAGAAGTTTTAACCTTTAAAAAATGGCTTTCAATATTTCAACAAACAGAATAGCCTCTTAAAGTACGAGTTTGTTTAAGAAATATAAATCAAGGAATCACATCTCTTAACTGCTCTCTATAAACAACACATGGTATGTTGAAACCCATAAATGTCAATTATTTAACCAAACTCTCATTTTCAGATGAGAGAGGGTACAGTTTTTTTTTGCCTTCCCTTACTTTCTGAATTGCAAAGATCCCCACGTCTCAGTAGGTGAATAGCTCATTATTTTGTTGTCACTGTCTGATGACACGTGATGGTTATGTTCAATCATCAATAAAAAAAATGGGAGAATGCAGCATAGCCGCAAGTTAAATCTTAAAAAAGCAGTTTCTTTTAAAAACTACCTATCTCCTAAAAGTTAAAGACTTGAAATAGAAAACAGAACATTCAAACAAAATAATTTTAAAAAAGACCTTTGATTTTGAGCCACCAATTGAAAAAGAATTGAAACTTATTTCAATGGATGTTATAATAAAGTAACCAAATTAAATTTCTTTTTTAATATTTTAAAGTTGATGCTAGACTTTTCGATTCCGAACTAATGTAGGATTTTAACCCTCCATTAGGTGCGTGAATCTCTGAGATGCAAAGTAAAAATAATTTTGGTGTGTCACATCCTCACCAAGAGCAGGAATATGCCCTCCTTCTGTTTTTCACCACTCACATTAAAGTTCAGTGCTACAGATGCAGTCGACAATTTCATATTTCGGGTGGCAGGGGCCATTAATCTGACAGATGAAGTGTGACTTAACTTTTAATGTCTTTCTGAAGCATAGAGGGCAGTTTTCACAGTTGTATACTAAAATTACTTGAAACAAGTATTTTGCAACTTCTTTAAGATGGTTTCTCTGCTGAAAGTTGAAATGAAATCAGATATTCTACAAAGACCTGTGAAGACAGCCCGAGAGTAACATTCACATTACAACTCAGAATTGAAGAAATCTGATGTATAGTGACTTTTTCCAAGATGAAAAATGAAGAAAAACAACACCAAGTGCTTTAAAGAGGAAATACTGTTTCCCTTGGTAGGAGATCAAGAAAAGACTTAAAATTTTAGTGTGCAAAATGCATAAAATTCAAGTGCAGATTGAGTTGCCTGCCTTTGTGATTACTGCAACAAAAGAGCTCAAAATATAAATAGGTAGTGGTGACGGGGTGATAATTAATCACTACCTTTGTAATGTTTTTTTTAAATTAAAATTTCTAATTATTTCTTAAATATTATATTAGGACGTGTGCAACATATGTATGTACCTAAAGGAGTCCAGTTTGTGCTAGAATAACTTATTGAAAAATACTTTCAGCATTAAGTATATTTTTTATTATTTCATGTAAACATAATTAGTTTTGTTCATTGAGATGGTTAACAAAGAAGATTTCAATTTTCCTATGTTTATTTATTTATTTGAATTTTCAATGTCATATGTGAACCTACCATGCTTGAACCTTTTTTTTTACTTTTTTTTGGGCCACATTCTTGTTTTTCCCATCCACCCTTTTAACACATCACAGCTCCTTTGCTTTGTATCATATAATCCCGAATGGCCATTGAATGCTTGGGTGTTACAGGTAGATAGGTACTTCTATCTATAACTTCAGTAACAATCCATTATTTTGATAGGTAGGTAATACCATAGATAATACAAAATTTTGCTTCAGTAACAAACAATGCACCTTATGTCAATATTTTATACATAACATTACATTTTAATGTCAAACCTCACCAAAATAAAATGATTAAACCACCTTGAAACGTAAGTATGAGATGATGCATCTGAGAAATGACGCACACCTAGCAGAGGGTTAAATGATGGAATAAAATACTTGCAATAATGAATTCAAAATCAATTTCACGAAATTGTAAACATTTTCACTTGTCAATAATTTGCTTTGAAAAATGAAAAATAATAAAAATGAAAACTAAAAATTATTTAATAAATTAGTCTAAACTATTTTTTAGTAAATAATAACAAAGGTACATACCTTTCAAAACAATACATTTTCTTCAAGACTAAATGTTATATTACAAAAAAGTAATTATTAGCAAATCAGTAATGTATCATGTAGAAAAAATGAGATTTTTTACCTATAATTACAATGAAAATCTGTGAACTAACTGGAAGGCCATAATACCAAAATGTAAAAAGAACAGTCATTTTTTTTTAAAAAAAATAAGAACTTGAAAATGTCACAAATATATATGATTTTATATCATTAAACATTACCTTTCTGACTGAAATAGTGTATTTTTAAAATTATTAGTATTGTTTGCACTTTACCTTTTATTAAGGACCTGTATAGAATGAGCCCTGATATATACTTTATAATGATCACATATATATTTGATTCAATAGATGAAAAAATATTTGATTACAAGAAATAATTACCAGACTGGTGAATGACTTAGACAGTGCACTTAACTGCAATCACTCTAGAGAATACTCATCAGTTTCTTTCGGTACACTAAAATAAATTATTACTAATCAGTAATTTACTCCTTTTAATAAAGTATATATAAATAATACACATTCAATGTATAAACCAATCTAATAAAAACAAAGTTCATTTCTGGCTACAGAAAAGTTATAAATGCTAATCATTAATACTTGGTTTTGTCAAAATGTAGCAGAAAGTTTTAATTTATCAAAAGTTTATAAAATTATCAATATTTCAAAAAAAAAAACTTATTACATTTCACATAAAAACTATGATTTATTTCTTAAAAATGGATGGAGTACGGTCAGATGGATCCATGGGTCTAAGTGGGGGTATGTTGAAAAACACGTTTTCTCTTTTTAAATAAAGAATTAGTTTTTTCTTTTTTAGAGACATATTGAGATTACAGTAAATATTTTCATTTTAATTTCTGAAGTTGGTAAAAAGTTTGATGTTTAATAAGTTTCTAAATATGCTGATTGCAAATGATATGTTAGTTTAGGCTGCTGATGAACTGTCTTCTAAAATCCAATATTAACTGGCAAAAACTATTAATTTTGTTCCAGAATTGTAGAGCAATAATCTAAGGAACAGATCTACATAAAAAGGGAAGAATAAATTTTATAATTCTATTTATCATGACTTGTTTTTATAGGTGGGGTAATTTGGGGATATGGTTAGAAAAGGGAAACAACCAAGAACATAGTACAAGAACAGATCCTTCCACAACCATTGCATCTTCTGAAGCACACACAGTGTCTCTCAACTCACCTTTAAAAGATTTAAAGAGGGCGATAATACAAACTCTCCCTCCCACCCCTTCTGTAAATACATTTTTAGCCATTGAGAATTCAAAGAGAAAGGGAAAATGTGTACAAAGCAAGACTGGTGAGGTTTTAACCAACAAAATGTTTTGAAAAGGTTGGCTGCTGAAGAAAGTGACCGTAAGAACAAATTCAATCAAGGTAAAAGATACAGAAAGTTTTAAAGAAATAAAGCAAGAATCATGGGTAGAGATTGGGTACCGGTGAAGTAGTCGATCTGAATTCACTGGACAAGTGATAGAAATTAGTAAGTTTTATCACATAAAATATCTGACCAAGTCACCATTGGGGAACTATTACACTTTTCCTGCTATTAATGAAAAGATATATTGTGTAGATTTCAATGATATATGCTGCATACTTATGTGAACCTAATTTTGATAGACATGGTCATTTTTTGAATTAAATAATACGTACAAAAAAAATTTTTTTGCCCATTTGAACAATTTAATATAATCAAGACATTTATTTCAGAGTGTATTCTTATTTCAAAAAGAATAACTATATATTTTTTATTTAAATATACACCAATTTTAGAGCTATCCCTACCATTGAGTTAACTGAGGAGGGGATAAAAAAACATGCTCTTTTTCAAATGTATCACGGTGAGAAAACAATCTAATAAAATTAAATGGCTATATTTCATGTTTAATCTATATGAATCTAATATATATATAAAATACATCAAAAGTTTCATTAAAATCAATTTAATAGTTTAATTTTAGGACCTACTCTAAAAAAAGCTCGATTTTACCCCCACTTTCCCCCACCTGACCTTATAAATTGAGATATGTTGTTGTTCTCGTGTCCATGAATAAATGCAGTAGGTATCACTAAATTCCATCGAAAGTCTTGATCACTACCTCTGCTATTCGGGGAGCATCAGGGTTGTACAGGATTTCATGTAAAGAGTCCCTTAGAGGGACCATTCCCATTTTTAGTAACTTTGTTGCGACAGTTGGGCATTCCAAGATGTGATTGAGCGCGAGATGAAGATCTGGGCAGTGTTTGCATTGAACATATGATCTTGTCTTGTCTTGGTGAATCTTCATGCCCTTAAGATGTTCAGTTCTCAATCTGGCAATTGTGGATGTTATAAATCGGGGACAGTCAAATTCCGTAACTAGGGGTTTTTAAAAGTGTGATTCATAATTCTATGCTTGGCTACTGCGTTAGCATCATCAAGTGTGATGGTGGTGCACTTATGATCGATGTCTCTAGCTTCTTTGGCGAGACTATCGGCACATTCATTATCATCAATGTTGATATGTGCAGGAATCCATTGCAGGATACAGGATTTTCTTTTGCTGTGCAGCTGTTCTAGAAGGATAATAATATCACCGGAGATGTTGGTCTCTCTGTTCCTTAAAATTGAGATATAACCTCATGATTTGACACCTCTTATAACTATGATTTTTGATAAAAACTTAACTCTTAACAAAAAGAGAGAGCTTTAAGATTCAAATAATAAAAATCAATAATCTGATCAAGGTGTAAATCTAAAATGAAAAAAAAGTCAATTACATCTTTCTTTTAAAACATGCATTATTTCATGAAACACTAACAATTATATACTAATATTGAAAAATGAAAAATACTCCAACACATGTTTTATAATCAAAAACTATACATATTTGGGAAAACTCTTGTAAAATAATATATATATATATATATATATATATATACCCCAACTGTAAATAGGGAAAGGGGGGAGAATGGCAAAAGATACATTTAGTATATAGTCAAAGATATATTAGTACCAAACTTATGGATTACAATTAAAATATTTAGGACGTTTTAAGTGATTGACGTTATTTGTTTTAAGCAACACATTTTTAAAATGAAAAATTATAATTAATATTAATCATTCAGAATTCCAAAATCTCAATGAATTTTTTAAAAAAAACACATCAAAGATCATTAATACACACACAGACTTTAAAAATACTTCTATACTACTATTAAATGACTAATGACAATGTTTTAGTCAATGCTTTCCAAGAAACCCAAAAATATCTTGGGAGTTATTTGCTTGTAACATGCTATGAAATGTTGGTATGGAAGAATTTAAGGATTGTCAAGAGTTATGTATCCAATTTTGTTCATATCTAGACAGTCAAAATGAATCAAAATGTGGAGCATAGAGATTTACCAACCAAATATATTTAATGAAAATTTCAGAATTTTTTGAAAATTTATGGAATAATTTGGGTGCTAATTTGTTAAAATGTTTATTAAGGGAAAACATTTTCCCATTACATTTCTACATGTAAATTGTATTAAGTTCACATGATTGAACACTACACAATACTAGTTTAAATCTAAATTTCTTTTCAGCGAAAAATATCAACAATTTTATAAAAGATACATGTGCATTTCAAATAAAATATTTATTTAAAAAAAGTGTAACAGTGAAAACCTCAACAGCAAAACAATATATATATATATATATTAGCATTGTTTACTAGTATAGATATAATTTCAAAATAGCACAGGTAATGACTTCCATATTGTGTAGGTATTGCATACAAAAACAGTATAAGAATTAACATTTATAGAAAAATTATCAATAATAGATTTTGAAGACAGCTCATTTAAACAAACATAATTAGAATACACATACACAAACAAAATTTGGAAAATTAGTCACATATACAGATGTCCCCCAACTTTTAACATAGTTTAGTCCTTTGCATTGAAAATGATCCGAGTTAATAAATATGTAACTGAGTTCATACATAGCTGATTTAATAAACACATATATAATTATAATATAAAGGTTAATATAGATGTAACAAAAGCACTGGCGTAGCTAGTTCTCAGTGAGCCCTGTATCAAAAATGCTTCAGGGCCCTTTCTTAGAAACTTAAGACTTGTTAGTGGTACTGTAGTTACACATGTTGGGGCCCTGATACGGCGGTCGCTACGCCCTTGAATAAAAGATAATCAAATATACAGTCACTCAAAGAAGTATTGGGGCACACTACCAGTTAATAGATTTTTATCGTAATATTTTACTTAAACATACAAATGAACCCCCCACCCCCACCCCCCCAAAAAAGTAAATGTTATTTTGTAAGTACAAATAAAAATTTGAAAAAAAATCCATACATTAGAGCAATTATGGTTAAAATTGAAAATAAAAGAAATAGAGTTAAAAAACGTGCTCAAAAAAGTATTGGGACACTTCCCAATGATTTAAGAAAAACAACTCAAACTTAGAAATTAATATCTTGTTGGGCCACCCTTGCTTTTTATGACCTCTCGAAGTCTATTTGGCATGGATAGGATCAATTTTTTTGCAAAATGATCTATCAATTTTGATCCTCTCTCTCTTCAACCAAATATTTTCTTAAATCCAGCTTGTTAGAAATTTGGTGCTCATATAGTTTTTGCTGTAAATAATCCCACACATGTTCAATGGGATTAAGGTCTAGACTTTGTGCAAGAGCATTAATAACAACAGGACATTGGTAGAGGCCCCATAACATGAAAATATCTGCAGTATATTTCGGGTCATTATCTTGGTACAATTTAAAGTACCCTGAGATTCCCAGCTTGCTCACACTTTGCTTTAAATTTCGCTTGAGAATGTCAAGACAGACATATTCATTCATTATACCATCAATAAAATGTAAGTTCCTGACTCCAGAGTTTGCCATGCTGCCCCAGACAATTTGGTTACCCCCTCCATATTTGACAGCAGGCCGTAAATTTTGGCATCCATTGCTGTATTTGATTTCCACCAAACTTTTTGCTTGTCATCCGATCCGAAAATGTTATATTTACTTTCATCAACAAAAATTATAATTTCCCAACATTCTGTTGGCTGCTTACATACATTTTAGCAAATGACAACCTAGCTTCTCTATTTGCTTTGCTAATGTAGGGCTTTCTTTGTGGTACTCTGCCATGATACTTATGTTTTCTTGAAACATTTCTGATAGTTTCAGGATTTACTGATTTCATGAACCTACTTTTACACATTACAAAATCATTTTTACTGCTCTAGTTCTTGGATTAATGTGTATTTGTCTCACAATCCACCTCTCTTCACATTCATTTAATATCCTTGGATGTCCTGATCATTGCTAGTTTTCAACACTATTTGCTTTCTTGAACCTGTCAATGATGTTCATGAACCTGTCAATGATCAGACTTACTCAATTTCAAGATTTTTTCCTATGCAGTGAGCTGATTTCCCCTAATTCCAATGACTTATTATGATATTTCGCACAACAACCAATATATCTGTTTCTCGCCATTTTTTCAATAAATAATCTGTTAAAACGTTTATGTTTAAACTCCTAGTCTAAAACAGTATGAAATTAAAATTCTATTGATGCGCTGTATATTTGTTAAATTTCTCATTTCAAAAGTGCCCCAATACTTTTTTGACTCCAGTGTGCCTTTGAATTATATTTGAAAAGTTAGATCAAATTATAATTCTATAATACTAATAAAATTTTCCTTACATACTGTACACCAAATGTTAAAATATTTCTTAAATAATTTTATTTTTGTTTTAATGTGATAAATATTTTTATAAATGGCTTTACAGTTATGCATGCCAAGGGTCCCACTACTTTTCTGAGTGACTGTATCTGATGCTGTATGCTAACAGCAGCAAATATGCATTTTTTTTAAATGATCAAATCAAATCCATTACTAATATTTTTTAAAGTTTATACACCACCACCAGCTTCAATTTAAAAACAAGAAGATATATAGTACAAACGGTCTTAACTGCTTTTCAAATATCTAATTAGGTCTTATGCATCAATAAAAAATATATCTGACACAATCTTATATATATAGATTGTAATATCTAAATTAGTTCCATTATAATGTACATCACATCAATACAATATGTCATACATGAAAGAAAATGATCATATTTACCGTGAAACAACAATTTGTGCGAGGGGATAATATAACTCTAAAAATACCTCAAAAACTCATTCAATCATCAATTAGCCATTTTCGAATGATTTTATGAATTATAACAATGGCGTCTACTCTGATGCAAGGTGATACAGGGATAGCAACTGCTACATCCATAACTTGATTGGTGAATCTGAATCAAGATTTTCCCTAGTGGACAGAAAAAAGGGGAAAATATATTGCACCTTTCCCTCCATTACATTTCCAGAAACAAAGAATTGATCCCTTTATAGGATTTTAACAATCAATTGCTGTTTATTATAGTTTCCTCCTTTTAATAAATTCACATCAATAAACCTAAAAAATAATTTAATGTTTTTTTTGGATTATATCTTAAGTCATTCAAGGATTCACAAGCACATGCTGATGTAGAGTGTGAAAATGGCAAATTTTTTGTCTTTCGAATGATCTTAAAAAGTTATTTCAAAAATGATTTCGGTGAAACTGACTAATAAAATAAAATTTTGAATACGAAAAACCTCATGTTATAAGTGATTGAAACCAGGGGTTCATAGTTCTACATACTGTAAGTCCTAAATAGAAAATAACAACATTATGTGCCTGTCATATATTGAAGAAAACTAAACATTTAGAGCATAGTTTCCCAAACTTTTTTGTCTCAGGCCCCTTGTGTTTTTATGTTTGGGGTAGACCCCTGCTTACTTAATATTGAATTTTTGCAAATTCACCACAGAATACTCATGTGAATTTTAAACGTTTATTAATAAAATTAAATCACAATCACCTAATTTTAAAAACCCGCAATTACTCAAATAAAAATCACAAATAATTTAATTTAAATCAAATAATTAAACTGAAATTTAAAATTAAGTTTATTACAAAAAATAACTCAGCATAAAATAAATGTTTTTAATGGGGTGGATGAACTTTATGCTGTAATAACAATTTTTGAACATTTGGCATCAATTTAGTCAGGTTCAGTCTTAAATCTCCTCGGTTAGTCTATCTCTCATTTTTTTTTGTTGTTAGGAGATTGGCAACCGCGCTGAAACCTCTTTCCACTAGGTAAGAGGATGGAAAAACAATTAAAAATTTTCTAGCGATATTATATAATATGGGATAAGTAAGAGGTATATCTCTTTTTGAAGCCAGAATTTCTGATATCCATTTTTAAACTGTACCTTAAGTTCTTCGTTTGTACTTATTCCAATCAGTTCCTTTTGTAATACGACATCCGTCTCTTCCATGCTACCGTAACGTAAATTAGAATTTTCGTGTGCCAACGCCGGAAGCGTTTATACCCAGTGTGAGGAGAAAAGGAAAACCACGAAGGAAAAAAATAAAAATCAGCAACACCCCTCAAAGGAGGGGAGGAATGAACGAAACGCCAGCAAACGAACACCGAACAAGCTGGGCGACGAAGCGACCCAGAAACAAGTTGGCGTCGAAGCGGCACGTATGGAGGAAGAATCAGGAAGGAATCCATCGCCAAAAGGGATCATGAAGGAGTGGAGGAGGTGACAGTCAGAACAGACCCTGTTTCGATTTGCAGTAGAGCATATGGTGTTGTAGATGTATGAAATTAATGTTTAATTGTTGAGTTAAGGCGGTTTGAGCGGGATCTGCCATTTTGCTGTGGCGCGTATGCATATTTTAATTTAGGATGTGGATAAGTGAAAAGTGTTTGTGCCCTAATAATTGGATTGTCATGATTTTCGATTGACCTGAAAACATTCCTAGCTAACTTAGTGATGAAACTAGAAATCTCTCTCGGCTCCATATGTAGATCGTAATGAATCACATCATTTCTAACGTACCAAGGTGCGTTAGTCATGAGGCGAAGAATTTTTTGTATAACTTGAATTTTTTTCATGTGGGTGGCAGCCGCTGCTCCCCAAACAGGAGACGCGTAAGTTATAATTGGGCGCAAAACTTGCTTGTATAAAATCACTCTGTTTTCAAGGGATAGAGGAGAATTCCTCCCAACAAGGGAGATAGCTAAATGAATTCTACCCCAGAATTTGTCTGAGAGATCGTCGTTTTTTTTTTGTAAGTTAGGCGGCTATCCATGTGTAGACCCAAGTAACGAACGATGACTCCCCATTTCCTAAATATGATTGCTTGAGATTTGTCAACCTTCAATGTCACCATTCACTGTGGTATTACCATATATATATATATATATATATATATATATATATATATATATATATATATATATATATCCTAAAACTCGTTTAAACCTGCAATCTTGGTTCCTAAGGCCAGGAGTTTGTTATTGTACTATTGTGTCTATTTCTTCCTATTTAGTATAGTTATCTTAGGTTCTAACTATTTGTGTATATTTATGTTTTGGATTATATATATATAGTCAAAATATCTTTATACCTAATTTCAAAATCTGAACAGAGGGCATTCAAATGCTGAATGTAGGTTAAAATGTCCTGTTCTTAGCAGTTTGTCTGAGACAAATTGGGAAACCGAGAAAACTCACGTCGTCCAATATATTTTACTTTATTAACTTAATTCTGGCAAGAAACGCTGAAATTATGGACTTGGTTTTAATCAAATTTAAGCTATCACCTTGAATAACTGCAAGTTAACATCATTAACTTTACAAAACAAATCTATTAAGCAGGCAATGTCTGTTTTCCTCGTAATTAAATTTCCTCTTAAAATTGTATCTTTAGAATCCAAAAACTCTAAAACAGTCTTAAAAAGGGCAAAAAATCTTGTCAAACACAAGCCTTTCGACAGCCAGCGGACTTCCGAGTGAAGGAATAATTGATGAAAATGCTCATAATTTTTTTCACATAACTGCGCAAATAAACGTGTATTCAACGCGTTGCTTCGAATTCGGTTTATAGTATTTATGAAAAATTGAAGAGATTCATGTAAACTTACATTAACATTTTTTGTAACTAAATGCTGTCGATGGATGACACAGTGTATTGCTAACACCCCAGATACATTTTGTTTTAAATTGTGACGGAATTGTGAGGGGGATTATCACTAATACTCTTAGGCGCGTCTTTTGGTTATTATAAATTCGCGTATATTTTCAAACAGCTCTAAAAGAAAAACCGGGATATGCAGATTAGTCAAAGTATTTAAGGAGAGTGTTGTAAGTTAACAGTAGGCTATTATGCCAAGAGATAGGTTGACAGTGTTCTAAGAAGATTCAAGTTGAGTGTGCGATTAGCGTCTCGCGGATCATTAGGCAGTGATCTACAATTGGAAAATTTGATACGCCTTGAAAGTGAGGTAGTAAAAGGAAGGCGAGATTTAAATCTAGATTATTGGCTCATAAGAGTAAATATATAATAAAGTTAGTAGTAATTTAATGAACGCAAGTAATTCAAATTGCGTGTGTATCTCTCGATCCTCTTATTCCGGTAATCCCGTTCAATATTGAGTTAATAGTTGATTAGTATGTTTCGTGATTTAATTTAATAGTAAGGGCCAATCACAAAGACGTAGACATATTGATTAATTTTGTAATTAGAAGGTTGATAATTGATTCAAGTGAATAAGTATAATTTGTTATTGTAAAAATGTCGTCTGGTCGTTCTTTGCCTCAAATCAATCTTGGTGTCTAGGGTGGAATCCAGGGGGATTCTCACAAAATGGCCTATAAATGCACGATAGCCCCCGACCATAGCAGGTGCTCCATCTGTTGCTACTGATACTGTTTTTGATAAGGGTATTGAATTTTCTATAAAATATTCCTTCAAAACGTTAAAATGGATTCACCTTTAGTGTCGGTTGCCAAAATTCTTACAAAGAGTATTTCTTCGTAGTGCTGATCCATAATAAAACAAACATAGGCCAATAATAATGATTGTTTTCCAGGAAAAGTAGACTCATCCAGCTGAAGAGAGAAATGCGTCGTTTGCAAATAATCGCACAAAAAACTTTCAATATCTTGTCTAATTTCATCAATACGTCTTTGAACTGTGTTGTTGCTTAAGGGAATTCCTTTGATTATATCGGATGCTGATTTAGGTATAACAGTTTTTAAAACCTCCTCAACGGCTGACAAAATCAACTCTTCTCCAATTGTATGAGATTTTACGGATTTCGCTATAAGTAGGGAAATATTTTAGACGCCTGCAGACCATTATCTCTTTATGAAGTCAAAGCAAACATTCTGTCCAACGTGGGGCGCTTCTGAAGTTTTTCTTTGAGTATTTGAAAGTACTTCAAATCTTTGCTTCTTTTATCAGGATATCTTTTCAAATGATCCTCCACCTTAGATGGTTTCATAGCGTCATTACTTAAGACTCTGTTACATAAAAGGAACATAGGCAATCTTTTGTCATACACTGACGCAATAAAACCAAACTTCAAATAATCAACACTGTACTGTCTACATTTCTTTATAGATTCGGCCATGTTTAGAATTAGTTACCTGTGGGAAAAATTCAGCTATTTAAATTAGACATGGCAAAAAAATCTATTCTGGTTGTATAACTTTATTTTACATTTTAACATATAACAGGGTCGACTCGAGAAGTTTTGCCACATGGGACAAAAACGCATAATGCCACCCTTCCTCTCAAAATAAAAAAATATTATTAAAAAAGATAAATTGTTCACACACACACAGGTACACACCTACAAAATCTGAATAGCTCGAGCTAACAGAAAGACAGCATGACAATACAATATACATATATATATTAAAAACTAAAGCACACACAATAAAACAAATTTAAAAGATTGAAAGATCCTTAAACAATGGTTACAATTTTTAAAGAGTTTGATGAGATTTTTCGAAATTCTATCTTAAATTTCAAACAAAGAATAAGAAGCCCATATTTTTTACTTTCATTGAAACACTGTATTTAAGTATATTTAATATATTTGGAAATGGTAATTATGCATGACAATACATTCTAACAAAGTAGATTTTTCAAACAAAAATTATGCCGTCTGAGAACATAACGTTTAACTTTTTTTTTTTTTTCCAACAAACCCAGATATAAATCTGTATACAGTGCGCACAAAGACTGCTCGGATTTCTGTAAATTTGAATTGTAGAAGCAAAACATTTATTTTAAAACTCCCACAAAGAAAAAAATACTTCCTCGACTCTCATTAATATAGCTCTAGAAATTAATGACCATAGTAATCAGTTTTAAAAAACTAATAAAGGGTGTTTTTTGAGAGGTACAGAACTTTAAATTGCAATAAAACAACGATGTATTATTCGATTGACATGATTTTTTTTATTCGAAAGATAACCTTGTGGCATTACATTTTAAATATGATTTCTGGCATATGACTGCCACGGCTGGCTCGGATGTAGTCCAATCTGGACGTCCAATTTTCGATGACTTTTTCCAACATTTGTGGCCGTATATCGGCCGTATGTCTTCCAAATGGTCAAGCGTTTGTGGCTTATCCACATAGACCAATGACTTTACATAGCTCCACAGAAAATAGTCTAGCGGTGATAAATCACAAGATCTTGGAGGCCAATTCACAGGTCCAAAATGTGAAATTAGGCGGTCACCAAACGTGTCTTTCAATAAATCGATTGTGGCACGAGCTGTGTGACATGTTGCGCCGTCTTGTTGGAACCACAGCTCCTGGACATCATGATTGTTCAATTCAGGAATGAAAAAGTTAGTAATCAGGGCTCTATACCGATCACCATTGACTGTAACGTTGTGGCCTTCATCGTTTTTGAAGAAGGATTCCACCAGCCCATAAAGCGCACCAAACAGTCAGTTTTTCTGGATGTAACAGTGTTTCGACATACACTTGTGGATTAGCTTCACTCCAAATGCGGCAGTTTTGTTTGTTGACGTAGCCATTCAACCAGAAGTGCGCTTCATCGCTAAACAAAATTCGCTTATGAAAATCGGGAACAACGGCAATCTCGTTTTGGGCCCATTCGACGAATCTACGCCTTGCTTGATGATCGTTTTGATGAATTGCCAAACCAAACTGAGAATAAATCACTTGACAGCTGTTAAATCGGTCGCCATCTCGGAAAGTAATGCCAACTTAAACTTCTATACCTGGAAAAAAAACACTCTATAGTAATAAAAATATTCAAAAAGAAGACTGCGATATTTAAATATTAATAAATGCATTATATTTCTCAGTCCAATAAAGTCCAATATTTTTTAGCTTCCTAAAAATATATTTTGTCATTTTGAAATATTTCTAATATTTAAATCGAAATTTATTATAACACATGCAATCACATTAAAAAATATATTTGAAATAACAAATTAATATTACTAAATTTATCCGTCTTTAAAGTAAAAAAAAAAACCGATTGAAATAATACATTAACTACTGATCTAATTCAAACTTTGAATATTTAGAAAGAATTTTAAAAAATGCATTTCGGATACTTTAATCAACGATAACACGACTTATAAAAATGCACTAATAATAACAAAATGATTACAATTTTTTTCACTTGATGTATAAAAATGAGTAAAAAAATCTACAAATACATATTTTATATTGATATCACATTTGATGATTCAGGGGGAAAAACCGAAATTTTTTTACTATAAGCAACAGACAAAGGAACTGCAATTTTTTTAAATACTGAAAACAGTAATGATGGTTGTGCAACGTCTCGTTTCAAAAGTCTAAGTTCTCTTACAAGAAAGGATTCGTCTCAACAATATTATTTCAATTAAATCCCAAGAAAAGATTTTTCAATCCATATACGGATAAGTATAACTTGATACATACACCAGTGGTTCCGAAACTTTCACTACTGGCGACCCAATTTTCAATCATAATTTTTATCGACCCCCAATTATGATGTATTGAATGCAATAATAATGCACTTTGGGGGGCGCTAAAGCTACAATACGATCATAATTATAAACCATACAAATTAACGAGATAAGTATTAAATTTTGTATATGTTACTTTCAAGTAATATATATTTTCATTTTTTTACTTTTTAGTTCGATTCACTATAAAAGCGTGTTTTTCAGTTTGTTTTTAAACTATAATTTATTTTATAATTATTTTTACTATACACACGATAAAAATCACAATTCCAGTGAATAATTTAACTAAGAGAAAATGTACTTACCTTCTTTTCAAGGACTTTTCAATTTCTTTGATAATTTGAAAAAAAATCCAATAAAACTAAAGAATATGTTCCAAATAGACGTGCCCTTAACAAAGGACATAAATCACAGGCACTTTTCGCTAACAATACAGGAACGTTATTTTCCAGCAAAACTGTCATATTTTGTTCACGTTATTGTAGTTTCGCTGTCGTTTGATGATCTACAAATAGCATTTTGAACTTTTTCTTCCTTGTGTCTTTTTGACAAGGCGAAGTGCTACATTTATGGCTTCATAGTTTTCTTCATAGAGTTCTTTAAGAAGCATTTGAAAATTTCAATTCAACTCAAGCGTTTCATGTCTATCACTTTTCTCATATTTACTTTCGCTGTCTTGATAAATATGCGTTATTTCAGCAGGCTCTTCAATTGCTTGATCAGTTTCAACTTCCTTCAATAGAGATCACAGATGCTCATTTTTTTTATATTCTGCTCATTTACATTTATAAACCATAATAAGACGTACAACACAGCAATCAAACCACAAACTTGTTCATGGATGGAAAGTGTAGCATGTTCTAAAAAATAATTGTGTAAAACGTTTTTCATTATGCATTATATATTTCAGAATACTCGTAAAAATACACATATTGGCCAAATAATCCTTCAAAGTGCTCAATATGCTTATCCATATATCATAAAACTCATTCACATGGGGTAAAAAAAGCAACAGAAAAATATGATTTACAATTTTCCTAAAAGAAAAAGAGACGACGTGAAATATACCAGTAAGTTTGAAGGTCAAATATATGATAATCAAAAGTAGTATTTTAGGGGTTAAAAGAAACGTAATAAAAAATCTTTCATCGTGGGAAACAGTAAAGCAAACAAAATGTCTATTTTTATTTGGTTATAGGATCAAAGATAGTTAATGAGCGTTTTGTAGAGCAATCTTTTATTTTTAATGAACACCAGATGATAACAATAAATTATTTCTGTGTAAATGTGTATTTTTTATTATGTCAGAGAGCATTTTGTTTTACTTCATTCCAAAAAATTATTTTTTAAACCTTTTTTTTTCAATATGCTCGCACCCCCCTCGAAGGATTACCACGCCCCCAAGGGGGGGCGCCCCATATTTTGAGAAACACTGACATACACGCAAAATAATTTCATTGACAAAAAAGTAGCCTAGTTTTAACTTAACTCAGTATCGTCGTTATTTATTTATCTGAATTTTTATATATAATATTATATATATATATATATATATATATATATATATATATATATATATATATATATATATATGATATTTCATTAAACGAAGTATTTTATTTTTATAGATTGGTTTATATAAAAGTAAATTAAGTTTTTTCATAAGTTTTTTCATAAAAGTAAATACAATAAGATATTCCTTCACACTTATCTTAATGTGATAAAAATACAGTAGTACTCCCCAATAAGGGACTTAGTGTTTGACACAGTATGTCCTAGTGCCAGAAATTTAACCCTACCAACCTAATGAAGACCAACCACCAGATCAGACATTGTGAATTCTGTTCTTTAATACTAAGAAATGTAATTTAATTCGAAATTCAAGCTGCATCAGGCCTTAAATAAATAATAAATAAGTAAATACCTTAGTCATCAAAAATCCTTAATTGAAAAAGTTTAATTATCGTATGTTTGAAATAATCAATTGAATTTTGTACTCATAGAAATTTATTGGAAATAATTAGTTGTACAAGTTTTTTGAAAGCCTATGTATTGTGTCAGCTTCAGCCCGCATTTTTATTGCCCATGTTAATCCAAATAAAAGGGCACCACCACAAAGTGCAATCGCTTTATTATCTGTTTTGTCAAAAAATTGAAGAGTCGAACGGATTGCGTTGTACTTATTTGTCTCTGTTTCTTTTCCCTTTCGAAATTACTTTGATTTGTCAGGTCATCAATATATTTGATTTATTTAAAGAGAAACTAACTTATCTTTGAAATCTTAAAATGTTACTATTAAAAAATACAAAATAATTAAAAATTAAAAGCATAATTAACTGTATTTATTTCAAGTGAGTAAATTGTAAAGGATGGAATTGTGTGCTTATATATATTTCAGTTGGCCAATTTCTTTGAAAATGAGTCTTTTGAATCCAGAAATCCCAACCGTTTCTCTTGAAGTAACCCTCAGAAGTAAAGTAAGACATCTACTGTGTGGGTCTCTACTTTCAAAAGCTCCCCAATCCTTTTTTAGTTAGTTATATGACACCGGGCAACCTGTGAGTGTTAGGGATGCCCATTGCGACCCCATTCTAGGAATGGGAGAAAGTTGCAAAAAAATTGTATATATAAACACGTAAACCAGAAATATTTCGATATTCATGTAAATACAAAAAGAAAAAAAAAAATCTGAAGATGCTGTCGTAGACCCCTATTTACCATTCGTGGGCGTAGACCCCTTGTGAGTCGTCGTAGACCCCTGGGGGTCCATATAGACCCCTTTGGGAATCACTGTTCTACAAGAAGGTATATTTCATTAACTTTTTTATAAAAATTTCAAAAGATAAATTACCATACATTAAATAGGTTGGAGTAAACCCTGTTATCGTATGTGGAATTTGATTATATTGATGGGTTACTTTTTCGAAAATTTTTGTCCAAGAGACTTTACTTGAGTCATTATTAATTTCATATTTTAAGCGAGTAATAATGATTTGATTTACATGTTCAACTTTTCTATTTGTTTGTGGTTTGTGAGAAGTAGTTAAAAATTGAGTGATGTTGTTATGATGTTTAAATTTTGAAGAGGTGAACGCAGTATTTCTATCTTTTGAATTTTTTCAAGTACATGATTTTGAGAAATTTCTTTTAAAGAATTAATATAAGTATCCGTTGTTGCATTTTTTTATGGAGAAGTCCGAATATACCTGGGGCATGATCAATAATAATGCGTAAATATTTCTTTACAGAGTTATAATAATTTGAGAAACACCTACTCTATATATTGACCAAAGGGTTTTTCTTATAGGGGAAGTAATTGCATCAGTCCGTATTTTTTCTGATGTGACTTCTTATTTATGACAATTTTCGCAGAGTTTAACATAATTTCTAATATCAGCAAGAATTTTAATCCAATAATATTGAGGTGATATTATTCTTAACACATAGTAGCTACACCAGGATGACCAAGTTTTCCAAGCGTGTTTTCCATTAATTTCACTTGTAGGGCTTTGGGTACAATTATTTTAGATAAACCTTGGATTTTTAAACGAAAACACCATCTCTTAAAATATTTAGAGGCTGATATATTTTCTAAATTTTGAAAATGAATTATTTCATTGATATCTATAATAAAGGTTCTGGGGTGGTATTAATTAAATGATAAGCAACATGTTGCTTGTCAGCATCAGCTTCAATATTATATATATAAAGAGTGTTTTTTTCCAGGTAGAGAAGTTTAAGTTGGCATTACTTTCCAAGATGGCGACCGATTTAACAGCTGTCAAGTGATTTATTCTCAGTTTGGTTTGGCAATTCATCAAAACGATCATCAAGCAAGGCGTAGATTCGTCGAATGGGCCCAAAACGAGATTGCCGTTGTTCCCGATTTTCATAAGCGAATTTTGTTTAGCGATGAAGCGCACTTCTGGTTGAATGACTACGTCAACAAACAAAACTGCCG
The DNA here is from genome assembly GCA_019973935.1 of Trichonephila clavipes. Taxonomy (NCBI): domain Eukaryota; kingdom Metazoa; phylum Arthropoda; class Arachnida; order Araneae; family Nephilidae; genus Trichonephila; species Trichonephila clavipes. The sequence continues at coordinate 177,299 of BMAU01019196.1, read as the reverse complement.
CATTTGGAGTGAAGCTAATCCACAAGTGTATGTCGAAACACTGTTACATCCAGAAAAACTGACTGTTTGGTGCGCTTTATGGGCTGGTGGAATCCTTCAAAAACGATGAAGGCCACAACGTTACAGTCAATGGTGATCGGTATAGAGCCCTGATTACTAACTTTTTCATTCCTGAATTGAACAATCATGATGTCCAGGAGCTGTGGTTCCAACAAGACGGCGCAACATGTCACACAGCTCGTGCCACAATCGATTTATTGAAAGACACGTTTGGTGACCGCCTAATTTCACGTTTTGGACCTGTCAAGTGACCTCCAAGATCTTGTGATTTATCACCGCTAGACTATTTTCTGTGGGGCTATGTAAAGTCATTGGTCTATGCGGATAAGCCACAAACGCTTGACCATTTGGAAGACAACATTCGCCGTGTTATTGCCGATATACGGCCACAAATGTTGGAAAAAGTCATCGAAAATTGGACGTCCAGATTGGTCTACATCCGAGTCAGCCGTGGCAGTCATATGCCAGAAATCATATTTAAAATGTAATGCCACTAGATTATCTTTCGAATAAAAAAAATCATGTCAATCGAATAATACATCGTTGTTTTATTTTATTGCAATTTAAAGTTCTATACCTCTAAAAAAAACACCCTTTATATATTATAGTAGAATATAATAAAAAATACTCTAGGCACATATATGTCAACAACTTTTGAACTACACGAACAGTGTAGTTCAAAAGTTAGTTATAAAAGAAATATATACTTGATTAATGAAATATATTACAAAATGTAATATAATAATTAATAAAAAATACCAAACGTTTTTAACTATGTTTATTTATATGGCTTATAGACTTTATACGCCCTATTATATCATGTGACTAACGATAGACCTTGCATTCATTATGCTGTAGATAGCTAAGCGCTGCGCGTTCAACGCCCCTATCTCAAAAATGGTCTGATGTATAAAAAATGTTTCAAACAAAAGTTATAGAAAATTTTATTATCTACAATATTTATAATAAATGTAAATAACATTAAACCATAAGAAACAAAATATTTGAAAAAAAATAAATAAAAACGATTTTCCGACCTTTGACCATAAATATATTAAGACGCGGACACGAGATTTTATGAGACTTTTGAGAACACATTTAGGGTGCCAAAATAAAGGACTATACGAATTTTCAGCTTATTATCTCTCATTCCGCAGTGAAACCCTACTATGACTGGACTAGGAACTCCATACCATGTGTTCCATGTCCAGGACAAGTGACATTCGGCACCTGTATGACAAAATGCATGCACGCTTACAGGCTTGCATTCAAAATTCTAGAGGTTACACTGGCTATTAATGTAACAGCATTTCACATTTGAAATGCATTTTCTTGAGCTTAAATTAACCTGTGATCTTGAAAAGTTAATCAATTTAACATGCTAACAAGATATTTGCGTTGGCCAAATTTCCTTACTCTTCTATAATTTTTTCTTCTTGTTTGGATTTTTCACCCCCGTCCGTGTAATTATGCTTTTATTTATATTAGTTCATTCTATTCTTGATCGGGATAGCACGCAAGAAAGGGGATGGAAGTTTCATCCTCCATCTTCTTACCAGCTCCCCCTATTCTTAAAGGGTTCAGGGTTCATTATCTCAATTCTAATAGGATAAGGATTGTGGACATGCATGTTCTTAGCTACAACTATTCATATTCTTATATAATTTTAATGAAATGGATAAAATTAGTTAATTCTAAATATTTTAAATTACATTATTGAAAACAAATTTAAACTTGGATAAATGTGTGGATAGAGTGGATAGGAGATTTTTTGGAGAGATAATTTCTTGTATATATACTTAACATTAATGAACATATATTAACCAAATATTTTCTTTCAATAAATATTTTTATTACTTTAAACTATTACTCGCATATAGTGTCATCTATGAAATATTTGGGTTTATAAGTGCAGAATTATGCCTATTTTTAAGTTTAGTTTCGAACCCCAAAAGTCTTCGCCCTTGAATATTAGACGATTGTGTCTTACTACTCAACTACGAAGACCTAAAGCTTCGCATATATTTTGTGAACATATGAGGGGGCGATTGAGGGAGCCCCAGCATGATCAAGAATTAAAATAATGTACTCTTGCACATGGAATCTTGACAATATTCCTACCATTGTCAATATAACGAGAGAAGTACAATTTATCGTAAACATTATTATTATAGATCTTTGAATTTCCACAACCTTAAAAACTAATTCTTAACGAGACAAATGTTTAGTTTTTGTTATTTGATTCGGGGAACAAGGATTCCCCCCTAAACTGGACATTTTAGAAGTATAAAATTTAGAGTGGACTTATTCATATTTTTATGCATCAAAGTAGAGAAGTTTTTATAAAAAATACACCGGTTATTATTTTAGTTAATAGTAACTCTGAAAATAATGTGAATGTTTAAAAAATTCTAGTTTAGGCTCTGTTGAGAAGTTCTAACTATATATGTATGTATAGGAAAAATATAAAAAAGAAGTATTTCCCATTAAAAGAGAAAATGCTTTAAAAATGTCGTTTCTTTTTCTTTTTACAGAAAAATTGCATTTAAATTGTTTTTTTAAAATTATAATAATAATCTTCAAACAATTTTATATGCATATTCTAATTCAAGTGACACTAAACGTAAAAAAAAAAAAAAAAAACTCTATTATATGTTTTTGCAAAATTATTAATCCACAAATGTAGTCAGTAACCTAAACTTACTGTTTTAAAGAATTGTAAATGTGAAATTCTATTTTTAGCATGTGATAATCTTCCACTTCGGTGAACCCATGAAATAGTAAAAACGCCCATAATAATGGAAATTTTTAAAGTTTATTAGAATCATTAAGTAAATACGACTCTGCTGATGGATCATATAAACTTTTAAGACCCAACCCGCACGATCGTGCTGGTTAGATATGCTTGTACGTTTTTGCTTCTGGAATAGTCCTATGTAAGAAAATCGCAAATCTAACGATTGCGTCTTTTTATCTGTCGTAAAAAGGTAATTATCAATATATTTCTAATTGCTTTGATACAAATTTTTGTATTAATGTTTAAATAATTGTAAAAAAAAATATTAATTACACTCTATTAATGGGGCTTGTAGGACATGGGATTTCGTTACCTGCACGATCGTGCGGGGGTTGGGCGTTACTTGAGTCACTGCAGCTATAAAGATAAATTCTTGCCATATGAGTTTCCTTTTCTGTTTCAATAGTTTTGATGAAAGCCTACATAAAAATGAAATATATAGTTACATAATTAATACCAAATTTTCTTGGAGATCGTCATGGATGAGTCCCTTTTTTTTTCTTTCTATCTCTCTCTTTTTGCAATTAATTTTCTTTTTCATACATTTGTTGAGGAGTATGACATTTTTATCCTCTCCACAGATATCTGCATCCACATCTCCTCCCCTCCCAAAAAAAACCCCTGGATTTTCCGGTGGTAGTTAGTATGGTGTGGTTTAAATATATATATTTTTAAATAAAATTTTCTGATACATTTTACTATTTTTCATGGAATACTGTATTAACTTTTACCAAGAACTTTTTCAGGTGTCTAAAAGAAGAATTCTCACAGAATTTTTTTTTCCTTTGATGAATAAATCAGATTAAACTTGGATAAGAACTTAGCGATCTCTCGGATGATGACAATGCTGCGAACAAAACATATGAATCGCGTATACAGGATGGAGAATTTCAGATGAAAGCAATGAAGAAAAACATGGGAATATTTGAAATGGAAAGACAATTTTGGATCATTCTTTACCAAAAAAGTCTCTTGAGCCCATTCATTTCATTGTTTTATTTGTAACAAATTCTTGGTTTCTGAGCAAAAAAGATGCAATATCAAATTAAATTCCTCTAAAGTCAAAATGGATGGCTTAAAATTTAAGTTAGAAATAGTTGAAACGTTATCAGCCTCTCCACCTACTAACAAAAGTATTTTAACTGATGATGAAGATAACAGTGTTGTAATTTCACTCGCAAAAGCATAAAAAGACCGAAGTGTTATAATTCACGAACTATACATGTCATGACGTTTATCCTGGGCATTCCAGGATAAAAGGCTTGACATGTATAGCCGTTTTTGATGTGTTGATGACATTTCAAGGCCTCGCAAGAGCAGATTTGAAAACTACAAAAGCAGTTCGAAAACATGTTGTGAAAAATGCAATGATTATTTATACTTGTCAAAAACAAAACAAAAGATTTTTACAGTAAATAAATAATGAATTAATAAAAGAGTTAGTTATACACATCAATAATTTCCTTATTTGTAACAATTTTAGTTAAATTAAGATTGTTTCTTCTATCAACTTTGAGCAAAAAATGTAAAACACGTAAAATTTCATAGGTGACCTGTTTCACAGATAACGCCCAACCCGCACGGTCGTGCGGGTACCGTTTACGTTCCAGTAAGGAAGCGGGAATTTTTTTTATTATTTTTCCGAATGTCATTGGGGTCCATATAGTATTAATAACCAGAAGAATTTAATATTTGAAGATAAAAATAATTTGGATCTTAAAGGGATAAACAGAATAACAAATTTGAGAAAACAGACTTAGCACACAGATTGCAAGAATAAATTAGTTATGCACTAGGAAATGAAGTCTTTACTGAAATTAAAGACGATATAAAAGCAATCGCGCACTATAATATCCAATTTGGACTGTACGCTTGGTATTTTCCATAAGCAATAAACTTCCATCATTAGAAACTTAAATTTTTAGGAGAAAAGATTAACTATATGTAAAAATTAATCATTTATAGGGGTTGTTGAAGCAATTTATGTGACTGGAGCAAGGCTAGCAAAAGAGAGAGAGAGAGTTATATTAATGTCGCACTGTATTTTAATATGATGGCTATTGGCAAAGAACCTCATGAATTTGAGCCACCTTCAAGTGATGAGGATGACAGCTAAGTTGGCATCTAATTCTCCTAACTTCCACACCACACAGAAGAGAGGAAGTTTGAGCCTCGATAAACGTAACGTACTTCAGTCTTTCTACACGGCGGGTCTTCAGCGACACTAGGCTCGAACTTATGACACACCGACCACGAGTCTGTGACCTTGACCACTAGGATACCTCGACCACGATGAAGTCAGAGAAAACCCAATAGAATAATTTAGATATTTTTTAATACTGTAATTGATTTTGTACAAATAGAAGATAGATTTAAAAGTATTTCAAATACATTATTTCTAATTTTAAATTAATCACTGATATAAAAACTTTAGAAAAATGTTTCAATAACTTTATAAAGCTTTATAAGAAAGATGAGATGAAGATGAAAACCTAATCTAACAAATTGGTTTTCTGTAGGATTTGATTTGAATAAAAAGGGTGCGGGAGAAAGTAACGTGCAAGACATATGGCAATACTTGTATTAAATAATAATTATAATGAGTTTATAAGCATATTAGCAGAGTTATAAAACTTTTCTTTACATTTCCAGTTACTATAACAAGTGCTCTAAGCATTCTTTAGGCAAATAAAATTTCAAAAAAAGAAAATATTATCTGTGGTTAAGCAAGTGTGTAGAAAGTTTAAATGCACTTGCTACATAAATTGCAAAAAATTGTAGTTTTTCTGAAGTAATTAAAGTATCCGAATACTTGCGACAACTTTTTTAAAAAAAATGGAGGTATGGAGATTTTTTTTTGTTGTTTTTGGATTTATTTAGTACATTTTAAGAAAAAAAAGGCTGAAGTTAAGCAGAGGAAAATAAATTATTGCTACTATATAAAATGGGTAAAAATGTGTAAAAATTGACGAAAAATTATATAAACGGGGCCCGCTCTGTACAAATAATAAATGAACAAATTATTTACTTTTCAATTTTGATGTATTACTTTGCTATTCCTTTTTGAAATGACCTTCAGGATAAGATATATTTTAAATTGTACAAAAACTAGAGCACTTTATCTTAGTTATATGAAATTGCTTAAAAAAACAGCGATCATATTCACATAAAGAAATGTAAATTTTTTGTAATAAAATAGTGATTTATAAATCTGAAGGTTAAAACACTTTTATTGTTATACAGAACATACACAAAAAATTTCAGCAAATTATTTCAAAAACTTTATGAGCAATCTTTGTCCCCGTTTGAGCTTTTCAAAAGGAAAAAAAAAAATTCGAGTAAAACGTATTTTAAAGTTTGACGTATTTAAAATTGTGGCATCTGCTTTTACTAAGACACTTGTAGTTTTTGTTCTAGTGAATGGAAAATAAAAAAGCTTGGTATTTTTATAAAGCTAATAAGATGGTGTGTAAAATAAAAAATAAATTTGCAAATTTTTTTAAAAAATCATGATTTTAGGGTAGTTGGATACCTTAATGTACACTGCTGGCCATCGTAAATGCACCACCCTGAAGGAAGCATGCAAATAACATGAATTTTACAACATGCATTAGCGGTGGTGAGATATGCAAATGATTAGAATTTCAGCGCAGATACACATCACGCGCACCTGTGGTGCCACCTCAAAGCGCTATTTAAGGTTTCGGGATTTCAACGATTTCAAGTTCGGCAATTGTGCTTTACTTGTGGTTTTTTCAAAAACCGATCAGTTATGTCTCGTATAAAACAACAATCAGCTTTTGATCAAGTATCCGAGTTCGACAGAGGAAGGATAGTGGCCTACCGAGATTGTGGATTATCTTTCAGGAAAATCAGTAGTCGTGTTGGACGAAATCAGACAACTGTTGGATGCAAGAGGGTACGACGGACCGACGTGGTCGATCGCATCCACCTCAGTGCACCATTTCACGTGAGGACAGGCAAATTGTACGCATGGCAGTGACGGATCGCTCAGTCACATCACGAACCATAGCACAGCACATTAAGTCTGTAACGCGTCAATCAGTGTCTGCGCGTACCATTCGACGCCGTTTACAGCAGAGTTGTCTGTCCGCAAGACATCCATTGTTTGGTCTACCCTTGACTCAGAACCACAGACGTCTCCACCGCCAATGGTGCAATGAAAGAAGCATGTGGGCGGCAGAATGGGATGAAGTTGTCTTTACTGACGAGTCACGCATCTGTCTACACCACGATGGTCAGATTCGAGTCTGGAGACACCGTGGAGATAGGATGCTGAACAGCTGCACCGCCACACTGGTCCTGCACCGGGTATTATGGTTTGGGGTGGTATTCGATATCACTCTCGCACTCCTCTAGTACGCATTCCGGTACTTAAAATTGCCAGCGCTACATCTTCGAACTGTTGGAGGCAGTTGTCCTTCCTTACCTTCAGGGCTTGGCCACAGCCGTATTTCAGCAGGATAATGCGCGACCACAAGTGGCACGCATTGTCCAAAGGTTCTTCGTCAATCACCAGATTGATTTGCTTCCTTGGCCGGCTCGCTCTTTGGATCTTTCGCCGATAGAAAACATGTGGTCCATGGTTGTTCAACAATTGACCCAGATTACACCCCCAGCTTCCACACCAGATCAACTTTGGCAACGTGTAGAAGCTGCTTGATCTGCTGTATCCCAAGAACACAACCAAAGTCTCTTTGAATCAATGCCGAGGCGTGTGGCAGCGGTGATATCGAACAATGGTGGCTACTCTGGCTACTGATTCTGGCAAGAGCCACACTTCACAGAAGTCTATAAATTTAATCATTTGATACTTGGTCACCATGTTATCTATAAAATAAATTTTGTTGTGTTATCTCTTGTCTTTCTTAGTGTTGCATTTATGGTGGCCAGCAGTGTATTAGCAAAAACAAATCTCGCAATAAATAAACATGCATCAGCAATATATGTTCGTTTATATAATGTTTTGCTTTTAAAAAAAATTAGGGCTCCAAGTGGTTTCTTGCACCCAGGTCCCTTTGTAGAGAAAAAAAAGCCGTCTTTGCCTTTACTTCTCCACTCCTCTCTGGCGTCCGAGTGGACAGCACCTAAACATTACGCTAGGAATTTTGCACACATTTTTATTACTGTTTTCCCCAATTCGAATTTTTTTAAATACCTACATAATTAAAAAGGAGTTCAGATGTAGAAAAGAAATCAAAATCTGACCGAATTTGTATCTGAAGTACAGTTTAATGAAACTATCAGGACATTTCTGAACTAGTTGGATAGAAAAGAAACCCCTTGTAGACTCTCAAAAAGGTAGAAGAAGCTTTAACAATAATGTATATTTAGCACCACTACTGAAACTGAAATGATCGCATAAGCAGTTTTACTATTTAAAAAATTACGATGTGATGGAAGTAGTTACTAAAGAATCTTTGATTTTGAAGAGAAAGTCCAAAAACGAGACCCAGTTGTAAAAATAGCGCCAACGGAAAGTTTTTTTTTTATCAAATAATTCGTGAAACACACCAGTCAACTGGCCTTGGAGGAAGGAATAAAATGCTGTATAGTTTGAAATCGAAATATCTAATATCTACTTCAGCTGTACGGGAGTTTTCAAAGCTGTGTACGGTACGTCAGTCCAAAAAAGTTTCTTAACAAGATAATCGTTGTTGACGCAATTGTATGTAGAGCAGTGGTTCCCAACCGATTTGGGGCCGTACCCCACCTAGATATTTCTAAAATCCTGATGCACCTCTCGTGATATTTAAATTTTATTATTCAAAATTTTACGGTTATTCCCCTGAAGGAAGCTTTAAAGGCCATTAACTTGGTATCTAAACAAGCTTCCAAAGAATAAATCCTCCATGAAAGACAAAAATAAAAAAAAAATGTTCCAGTTAAATAAATAAAGTTACTAAACATATATAATAGAGAACTGAAATGAGAAATAGCAAATATTTAAATGAAACATTATACTGAAATACTTTGATCATTTTCATTATTGAACTAATCATAATAAAAAATAAAAATTGAGCTCACCTAAAAATGTCTGTTATTGAGAACCTGATGCGTCGTGTCTACGACAGAGAAATTTTATATCAGACTCCAATTTAGTCAGATTAAGTCTCAAGTCTTCGATAACAAATCACTGACAGCACTAAAGCCACATTCAGCTAAATATGAAGATGGAAAGGGTAACAACAATTTTCTTGCAGACTTGGTTGAATGTGGGTATTTAGTTTCTGTCTCATCACAAAGCCGTGTCAACGCTCCTTTTATATTGAATAAAGTTTTAACGGACTCATCATTTTGCATTTCCAAGAGTTCTTCTTGGTACTGCATCAAAATATCAGATCTATCCACTAGTACTGGCTGCGTCACCCCTGTTGGAAAGTCAATTTGTTTTAAATCAGAAAATCGTTCTTGAAAATCAGAGGCCATTATTTTCAAATGACCCACAATGACAAGTACATCAGCATCAGTCACCTTACACCAATGAAACTGGTCAAAATTTTTGTGAGAAATATTTTTTTGGCATACCTCAAGAAATGTAACGAAGCCAAGTATCTTCGTCTTTGCATCCACTAGAGTTTTATTTGATCCTTGAAGTTGTTTATTCAACAGATTTAGTTTTCAAAAAACAAAAAAAAAAATCTGTTAAATAACTCACAAAGGCTTTACCATCAACAGTTTTCAGGTGCTTCATTTCAGGCTTGTTACTTAAAAAGTCACTAAGAACATCATATAAATCCATTAATCTTTTCAAGCAATTCCCCTTTGATAGCCGCCTCACCTCAGTGTGAAGTAAAAGTCTCACATAGCCTGCATTTAATTTTCACAAAATTGACTGAAGATATACTCACATTTTGCATTAGCTTTGATATAATTGATACACTTTATAACAGAGCGTAGTACCTCATTAAGAACAGAAGTAATATTTTTAGCCACTAAGTACTCTCGATGAATAACACAATAACTCGATGAATTGCTTAGCTTACCATATATATCAGCGGCAGAAGTGGTGGTTTCTACACGGAGAAAAAAGACTTAATCAAAAATGAGCACATAGACATGCTCATTTTGAAATGAGTATATTTGTATCAGGTTTGATCACATGGTTATATCGAATATAAAGCCTTGAATGTATTCAAAACCCCAAAAAATGGTTAATTAACACTTTGAAACAAATTAAAAAAGATATTCAGGTTTACAGATGTTCGTTTTAATATACCGGCTACATATTTTAAAAATTAGGGTCCTGCTCAGGTGTCGTCCACGTCACTTGATCATGATTCAAAATGACGAGGTCCGTCGCCAAAAGCCCTCTTGTAGTTAAACAGTGCAACATTAATATTTTTGATATCGAGTACCCCACGTTTTTATTACACACACACACAAATGGCATTAATTTTCTCATAAATCATTTTATTCTTACATTAAGAATTATTTTTTACTTTTTAGTTCAATTAAGAAAAACTATAACAGCGTGTTTTAGTTTTCTTTTAAACTATAATTTTTAGGAGACTAATTTCTTGTAAATTTTAAGAAACCTTTTTAGCTTAGTAAATTTATGGAAAAGTTTTCAAAAAGAATTTATTTAAAGGAGCTTTAACAAAATTTCAATATACTTATTTTATGATTCCTTTCACTCTCATTTTTGAATATTGAAAGAATCTAAATTTACTGAACAGAATGAGCCAAATTAGTTAGTAAAATTGAATGCAATCTACTTCAAGAATGCTTTTTAATTTTCAGTTTTGGAAATCTACTTAAATTACTAAATCTACTAATATTTAATGGATATTTTGTCTTATTAGTAACTGATCTATATTGTTTAAATTAGATTTATCAGTACTTACATATTATCACAACCTTTTAGTGACATTATATGAAACAAAGCACATGATTTCCAATTCAGCACACATGACACAGGCGAAATTGGTATTGCCCAACTGGGCGAGTTACTTGAACGTAGACGTTGCCATAATATGTATATATATAAGTACTGATTAATCTTTTAACACAGTGCAGAAAGGCTATACTTTCATAACCATAATGCGTTGCTTTGTTTGAAAACAATTTGGATGCTTCTAAAAAAATCTTATTAAATTGATATTTTTTATAATAAAGAGACAAGCCCAGTCAATAAGTTTTAATTCACAACATATTAATCTTCTGGCTTATAATACATCTTTAATGTAACCATAGTTTTGTTTATTTGGATGAAAATGAATGATATATATATAAGATTTTTGATATTTAATCCACTTAAATATATTTTACGCTTTTATTTATTAATCCATTTAGAACCATGATTACATACAGTGACCACATAAGTATTCGTACACTTGCAATTTCCTATGAAATTTAATGTTTTCGACTAACAAAAACTAATGTATTGGAATTGTAATTTTTTTGTGATATCTGCAAATTTTTCTTAACGAAATGATATAATCAGTTTTTTAAAAATAGTATAACTATTTTTTTAAAAAAATAATAATCCAGAAGCTACTAAAAAATTATGCCACAAGAGTCTTCGTACACTTAACAGAAATCTCAACATAGCTTTAAATATTGTATTTCTTTCTTATTCTAGTTCTTAATAGGATATCTTTTAGTGTCCACAACAACTTTTAAACGTCATGGTATAGATTTAATGAGTTTTTTGTAATTTCTGCATCGATTTTCGACCATTCTTCTACGATTATTGTTTTTACTTCACATTATGTGTTTATATATCATGTTTTCTTTTTTAAAAAAATCAAAACCTCACCAAATATGTTCTACTGGGCTAAATAAAGCGATTGAGGCGGTGTTTCAGAATTCGGGGACAGTTATAGGGACATCAGCGGCATACACTGAGAGCAGTGCGCTTGGCATCATTATCCTGTTTTAAAAAAAAGTCGTCTCATGTATACAAATTTTGGATGGATAATTAAAAATTTCTGTTTAAAATATTTAGATAGAACTCATGATTTAGAATATCATTAAAAAATACCTAATTCTGAGGCTGGTTTACACCTCCCCGCAAGAATACTTCCGTTGGAGGAGTTCATGTTCCACATAAATTCATGGGATTAAACTCCTAATTTACAAGCTATAATATGCCCATCGGAACGAAAAATGTTGAATTTTTTGTCATCCCAATCAATTTGCTGTCAATTTTGTATTTTCTGAAACTTAATCCTAAGAATCTAGTTGGATGAATTAACTATGGAGGTGGAAGTGTTCTTGCGTGGGGATGTAAATCGGCCTCAGATGTTGGTAATTTGGTATTTTTTATGGTATTGTGAATCATGAGCTCTATTTAAATATTTTAAAGATAAATTTTAAATTATCCTCCCAAAATTTGGATATAGGAGACAACTTAATTTTTTAACAGGATAATGACGCCAAGCGCACTGCTCTCAATGTATGCCGCGGGTGTCTTTATAACTGTCCCCAAATTTTGAAACACCTCCTCAATCACTTCATTTAGCCCAGTAGAATATATTTGGTTAGATTTTGATTTAAAAAAAGAAAACATGACATATTAACACATAACGTGAAGTAAAAACAATAATTATTGAAGAATGGTCGAAAATCGATGCAGAAATTACAAAAAAAAACTGATTAAATCTATACCAAGACGCTTAAAAGTTATTGTGGACACTAAAAGATATCCTACTAAGAACTAGAATAAGAAAGAAATACAATATTTAAAGCTATATTGAGATTTTTGTTAAGTGTACGAAGACTTTTGTGGCATAATTTTTAAGTAGCTTCTTGATTATTAATTTTTTAAAAAATAGTTATACTATTTTCAAAAAACTGATTATGTCATATAGTTAAGAACAAGTTGCAGATATCATAAAAAATTACAATTCCAATATATTAATTTTTATTAGTCGAAAACATTAAATTTTATAGGAAATTGTAAGTGTACGAACACTTTTTTGGTCCACTGTATATGTAATCACTTCAGGGCATATGGTATTATATGTGAGATTATGTTTTCCCATTTCGGAGTCCCGTTATCATACTGGTGTGATCTGGATTTGGAACTAATGGAATGATTATAAACTATAAATATATTTTGCTGTGTTTTATTAGAGCAATAATTTTATATGAATTTTGAAATGGAGTTAGGCTTAACAATGAAAATCAACTGATCCTCAACAAGTTAAAGGAAGGTAAAGAAAATTTAGGTACCTACATATTATCGCAATAGTGTCAACGTTCAAAATAATTCGCCGAGTTGGCAACCTTGATTTTCTATGTGTTGCACATGCTAATTTGACACAACCATGTGCTTCATTTCGTATAATGTCGCGATGGTTGCGATAATATGTAAGTACCAAAAATTAATACAGCTTTGGTACAAAAACTCCTACATGCAGGCATGTACACGATTGGAAAACATAAAAAATCTGAGTAGGGGAGACCTGTGTACCTAGGGCCACCCCATTTTATTCGAATAATATTTAGTTCTAAGTTTTATTACTCAGTAGGGTGAGTGGCAACACCAATTCCTACTTTGGCATTCATTTTGAAATTTTGCAAAAGAAAGCTGTGGTTAGTTTTAAATGAAAAACATTTTTAAATCGTAAGTAAAGTTTTGCAGCTCATCTCTTTTTATTTTAGTACAAAATAAGTCAAAAAATTTTCTTTGAATTCTCTCTCTCACTCTTGTACATAACTTTATTTGTAACATTAAGTACTAAATAAGATTTTAAATAAATCCTCTCTATATGTAGGTTCTTCTGCAGAAGACATTTTGTATAAAATTACCTAGTCTTGTACCTGGGGCCACATAGTAGCCTTGTACCTAGGTCCACATGGCCCTAGGTATAACTGCAATAAATATTCTTTATATTATTATTTTATTGAAAAAAGTTTTCTTAATAAAAGGAGGAAAATGGTCTTAATTACCTGAACCATTTTGATTCAGTCAAGTTTTTTATTATTATTGGATGTTATTAAAATGAGGAGTGTATTATTTTGTTCTGAATCTTTCAACATGCTTGATTGATAAATAATATGTTAGCTACCATTACTGTTATTATTCAGGGTTATTATTTTGCTTTCACACACATAAGAATTCATTTAATTAAAAAATATTTTTTTATAGTTATAAAAATATAATTCTAAATCAGGCTTTTACGATATTTCAATTAAATTTTTAATTTATCAGTTTTACTCTTTATGAGCAATTATAAATTCTTAACTTTTTTAGATGCCTAGAAATCCTGACAGAATAAAATGGTCAAAACGTAATGTGGCAGAAATAATAGATGTTAAAGAAGAACACTATAGTGTTAAATTTCTGAAGAATATTGCACATTCAAATAATTTTCTTTTTGATAAGGAAGAAACTTATGAAATTGGCAACAGAAATATTGTGTTCAAATTGCCCAAACCACAATCTGTTTGATGCTTCAGAGCGACAATGTATGCAGCTCACTTTTTTGGAACAAGTTTTTTGAATTGTAATGTTGAATGGAAACATGTTAAATTATTAATTCACATTAATAATTTGGCACATTGCAATTTAAATGGTTACATGATAAATCAATGTATTTGCTAATATTTTTTTCATTAAATTCATGTGTGCATGTTTGTTTTCTATCGATCACAGAGTGAAACCTAACTTTCAGGAAAAGGCCCTAGGTACAATGATATGAAACAAAGCACCTGGTTGCTAATTTAGCGCGTACAACACTTAGGAAGTTGGAGGGCATTTATGAAATATCACAACAATTGGCAACCAGATGCTTCGTTTCATGTAATGTTGCCAATAGGTTGCAATAAGACGTAAGTACCAATCGGAGTTGCCAATTTAGCAAGTTATTAATAGATTTGGCGATTGTTTTGGTAATGCGTAAGTACTGAAATCTGTTCAGTCTGACGTACATGAAACACCATAAATTTAATAAATTATAGTTTAAAAAAACTAAAAAAAATGCGCTTTTTTATAGTTTTTTAATCGTACTAAAAATTAAAAAATATATCTTAATATCTGAATAAAATGATTAATGAAAAAATTAAGGTTATTGTGGTAAAGCGTGTGGTCCGTTGTTGTACTACATTTTTACACTAAGTCTGCATTACGGAATAGAACTAGTAAGAAATTATAACAATTGATATCAAGCACACTACGCTTTTAAATGCAGTTATTATTTTTCCATTTTCCCCACATTCAATTTTCCATAGTTTTTTTGCTTCTTTTCCTGGCATTTCTAAATACCTTGTGTTGTATTTTTTTAAATCCTGGCACTCATATTTTTCTAATTGGTTTTCTACGAAAAAGTACTTATATACATTTTTACTTCCTAATGTAATCCCTTTTTTGACACAGGAATAAGACATTCTTTTAAATTATTTTCATGTTGAGTTCTTAGCGGGAGACCGTCATCTTAGATTGAAAACTATTGGATGCCAAAATCTTATTTGCAGCAATTTCAAAACCATGCCTAAAAATGTTTGGTGTGTAGTGTACACATGTGTTATGTTAAATTTTGTAGATAGTCATTTAGAGAAAACTATATAGTTATGTGAACATTATTTACAGAGATTTTTTTTTTTTACTCTAATGAGAAAAAGCTTTAAGATTCCTTTCAGAACCAGCTATTTATTAATTCTTCTGTAAGTGATTTAGGTGACTCACAGATCCTAATATGTAATTTATTTAAAACACAGTTTAAAAGGCATTTTCATTGACATTTAGTAACTTATCAAAAATCTCACTTATATTCTTGTTTATTTTTTAAATTTATGTGTACAATTTCCAGAATAAATATTTCAAAAATATGATTTTGGTTTGTTTTGTTTTTCTTGTTTACAGTATGTGTGAATCATTGAAAAAAAGGTATTGAAAATAAAATGCTGTACACTGGATTATGGTTCGACTAGTACTTAGGATGTTATTTTTGCTTCAAATGGGTGCTAAAACCTCTTTCAAATTGTTTAAAAACTTGTGTTTTAAATGTTTTGTAAATGTAAAAATCTACTGTTTTAGTTGTTTTTATATTCTTTTAAGGACTGAAATTTTTGATTCGAAAAACTTTAACTTAAAAACTATAATGTTTGTTTTTTTGGTGATTGGAGAGTGTAAAATCAGTTGATATAAATAAAAAACAAGCTTAATTTGTAATATTTATTGCAATGCATTTTTCTATATTTCCATCTGGATGGATGTGTTTCTATTAAAACAAAACAATTGATAAAAAAGTACTCTCACACACCTGGTCCTAATAAGTGTTATTTTAGTCAAAAGGTTTTTTCTTCATGTTACATAATATGTAAAAACTATTCCTTTCTTAATTTGTTTTGAAATTTTTACCATGTAAAATCTGTTATTCATCCTAATGTTTCCAAGATATTTCTAATGATTTATTATTGAAAGACTAAATTTAAATAAAGGTTAATTTTCTGCTTGCATAGGATTTTAAAGAAACAATATATAATCTTCTAGAAACATAAATATAACTTTTAATGAACCAAATTGCTTCTGGAACTAGTTCAAATGCTTACACATTTGTTTAACTATTTTACCGAATCTTTTTTGATATTTTTAAAGACTTAAATCTAAGGCATAAGTTCGAAGACATACAGTTTATGATCACATTATAGTTATATTTTTTCCTTAAAGTAAAATTTTTGTTGGTACTTTTTGTATTATCGTAACCGTATTGGCGATAAACGTTGGCACTTTTGCGATAATACGCGAGTATCTTTTTGTAGCACACAGTAAATGTAAAAAGAATTTTGATTTCGAAGTTAAGTGGCAAAAATATTTCATAAAATGTATATTAAATAATATGTAAGATGAAGAAAGTGGGAAATTTACAACTTAGTGATCACATTTATATCCCATAAGATTTGAGTTGATATATCTTTTTTTGTTAAAAATTCATATTAAATACAACAGTATCGAGAATAAATACACTGCTGGACAATTGCTAAGGACGGATAACACTATCATCCATAGCAACCACAAAATGAAAGGAAGCAAAATGTGGAAAATTAGAATAAGTGCGGGATATTAGTAAGAAGTATGAGTATGCAAATTTTTTTCCACGTCTGTTCATCACGTGATAGCGTTCATAAGAGCTTTAAAAATTTTGACGCGTGTGGACAGTTGTTGTTTCAAGTCAAAAGTTTTACAGGAAAGATTTAATAGACGAACTTAAAATTTTTGGCATGTCTTCCCGACATCACATAGATGATTTTATGCGTGGCTGAATTATTGGAAAGATCGAAGAAGGGCGAAAAATAACAGATGTTGCCAGGGAGTTCGACATCGCTCACAGCGTTGTTTCACGGCTGTGGAAGTCATTTAAAACTACTGGAATGTGTAGTAGACGTCACGGGGAGGTCGTGTTAGAAGTACGACGCCTGCAGAAGACAGATATATCGTCCTATCAGCAAAAAGGAACAGGCGCACCACAGCTCAGCAGGTGGCAAATTAGTTTCTTGCTGCCTCAGGAAAGCAGATCTCCCGAAAAACTGTTGCCAGACGTTTGAGGGGAGGAGGACTATACGCACGTAGACCTGTTGTGTGTGTCCCATTGACCAGACAGCACCGTACTGCCCGTTTGCAATGGTGTCGTAAGCATCACAATTGGACTGAACAGGACTGGGCATGCGTACTATTCTCAGATGAGAGTAGGTTCAGTCTGTCATCGGATTGTAGACGCCAACTGATCTGGCGCGAGAGTGGTACTGCTTATCGTCCAGAAAATATCCAGGAAAAGAACCGATATCCGACATGCAGTATCATGGTGTGGGCCGGCATCATGATCAATGGCCGCACGCGCCTACATGTGGTTGCGAATGGGACTATGACGGGCCAACGATACATTGATGAAGTTCTACTTCCTCATGTTCGTCTTTTCCGTGGTGCTGTCGGTGATAAATTTGTTTTTTATGGACGACAACGCAACATGTCATCGAACACTCTCTGTTCAGGATTGTCTGAGACAGTGAGGGTATTCAACGTCTCGTATGGCCAGCGCGTTCTCCAGATCTAAACCCCATTGAAAATGTGTGGGATGCTTTGGGGAGGCAAGTTGCTGGTCGAAACTATCCTCCGACAAACAAGAACACTCTCATCCGTGCACTCACAGAGGAATGGGATAAATTGCCTCAACAGCTGCTGGATAATGTTGTGCAAAGTATGGTACGACGTGTGGAATGTTGCATCACACTCCACGGTGGACATATCCCGTACTGATACCTTTCTTTAAGGTGCCTGCTGACTTTTAGATGCATTGTTCCATTTCTCCGTACGCAGATCAAATAAACATTTTTTTTCTTTCAGATGTTTCACAACTTTTGTACTTTCCAGAACAATAAATATTCTTTATTCTAATGTCTGAACAGTGTGGCAACTATATTTTATCCTACTAGGCCTCATGTCTCGCTTAATGTTATGCTACATAGCAATTTGTGATCCGTCCTTAGCAATTGTCCTGCAGTGTACAATACATACTTATATTTGAAAGATAAAACTCAATAATGAGAGCATTACATACTCATTTTGTTGTTGCATTCTCAAATTTGATCCAGTAACAGGTTCAAAAATGAGTATGTGATGTTTCAATTTTGAGTACGTACTCGTTGCCAGAGATGAGAATACGCTATTCTCAAATTTGAGTATGTTTGCATCGGAGCTATTTTGAGTATGTGATGTATTCAAAAGTGAGTATTTCGTACTCAGTTCTAAATACCGGTTTTTCGCAGTGTAATGATTTGCAGAATACCATTTCTCTTCAGCAAATTCACATTTATCAATATAACTTGCATATACTAACAATACGGCATCACTGTCTCTCAGAGTTGATTCATCCATTTGTAGTGAGAAATATCTGGGTTTCAACTTTTCAACAAGTTGTGTTTCAATATCATCACTCAGATTTCACCTATTCTTCTACTAATAGTATTCCTACTGTATGTCATGGCTTTAGCAGCGTTCTCCTCCTTTTCCAGGACTGTTTTAAGAAATGCTGATATTGATGGTTTTATTAAATCCTCTCCTATAGTATGATTTTTTCCACATTTGGCAATGAGTAAAGATATCTTATAACTAGCCTCAAGAGTACGATTGACGCTAATAGTTTGTGTATTAAACAGAGACTTTATTGTTGATCTTTTTGCAAACTTCTCTTTTAAAGACTTAAAGTAATTCAAATCTGAATTTACATACGCACTATGTTTCGACTTCAAATGCAACTCAAGACGACCTGGTTTCATAGATTCGTTGGTCGAGCATTATTGGAATAAGAGGCAGAAAGGTGACCGTTCATGATGCATAGCGCGCGGGTATGAATCCAAATTTTAAATATTCCTCTGAATATTGACGAACTTTTATTTACTTGCACTACTCATTTTATGCATAGGGTTTGTAACTAAAATAAATAAAATTGTAATAAATTAAGGAAGTAGGCTATTCAAGACAAATATTTCTGAATAAGGAATGTGAATATCAACGAAAACGAAATATTGTAGAAACAGTCCAGTTTTAGCGTGCGTGGTATAAATGCAAGATAATGCAATTTACATAGCTGCTGAGTTCAGTTGATATATAAATAAATAAAAATAATAATATATTCCTTTTCTTTAGTTTCCCAAATTGTAATATAGCACATTAATTCACACATAAGTCACATATAATTATAAGCAGATGCAGAGCAACACGGTATTTTGGTGGGTACAGGGCTAAACGTAAGAAAGCTGAGAAGCAAACTGAATGTCACGCACGCTGATTGGCCGAGAAAACATTAGCCCTTCTGACGACATGAGTCCAGCCCTCTTCTTGGTCGACCGAGAGACGTGACTGGGGAATCCGGAAATATCTTGTGTACCAATTACACATGTACACACAAATATTTTTATGTATGCATTAACACGAACATTCACATCCACAGACTCACTTGAAAACAATTCACTGTTAATAACTCATTCTCGAATTACGACATAGTATTTGGTATATTCAGCCGAAGGGTGCACGTCCTGCCCATTACCCACCAAAATATTGCCATGCCCCACGTTGGGAATGACAGATCTAGAGACTTCACTCATCGTAGCCAAATTGATTTAGTTGACTTACAGTCAACCCCAGACAGAAATGGGTATTATACTGCTAAGACTATTCGACGAATTTCAGCTTTCGTCGACCGTTCACTTCAAAAAGAGCTTCTGAAGTAGAAATTGATCTATTAAAAACATTTTTGTGTGTGTGTGGAAGTAGGTTGTCCTCACATACTACAAAGCGACAACGGTCGTGAGGTTACATACAAGAATTAACAAGCCTGTGGCCAGCGCACAATATTGTAAATGGTTTTGGCATAGACATCCTAATAAAGGGTGCTTTTTTTAGAGGTATAGAACTTTAAATTGCAATAAAACAACGATGTATTATTCGATTGACATGAATTTTTTTATTCGAAAAAGATAATCTTGTGGCATTACATTTTAAATATGATTTCTGGCATAGGACTGCCACGGCTGGCTCGGCCGCGGTAGCCGAGTGGTATAGGTATCGGACTGTGGCTTGCTTTGTCACGGGTTCGAGCCCAGTACCACTAAAAGACCCGCCGTGTAGGGCAGCGATGCACGTTAAATCTGTCGAGCTGAAACGTCCTCCCGTTGGTGTGGTGTGGTAGTTAGGAGAGGGGGTGCCAGCTCAGGTGTCGTCCACGTCACTTGACCATGGTTCAAAATTACGTGGTCCGTCGCCAAAAGCCCTCGTGTAGCTGAACAGTGCGACGTTAATATTCAATCAATCAATCAATCAAGCCACGGCTGGCTCGGATGTAGTCCAATCTGAACGTTCAATTTTCGATGACTTTTTCCAACATTTGTGGCCGTATATCGGCAATAACACGGCGAATGTTGTCTTCCAAATAGTCAAGCGTTTGTGGCTTATCCGCATAGACCAATGACTTTACATAGCCCCACAGAAAATAGTCTAGCGGTGTTAAATCACAAGATCTTGGAGGCCAATTCACAGGTTCAAAACGTGAAATTAGGCGGTCACCAAACGTGTCTTTCAATAAATCGATTGTGGCACGAGCTGTGTGACATGTTGCGCCGTCTTGTTGGAACCACAGCTCCTGGATATCATGATTGTTCAATTCAGGAATGAAAAAGTTAGTAATCATGGCTCTATACCGATCACCATTGACTGAAACGTTGTGGCCTTCATCGTTTTTGAAGAAGTACGGACCAATGATATCACCAGCCCATAAAGCGCACCAAACAGTCAGTTTTTCTGGATGTAACGGTGTTTCGACATACACTTGTGGATTAGCTTCACTCCAAATGCGGCAGTTTTGTTTGTTGACGTAGCCATTCAACCAGAAGTGCGCTTCATCGCTAAACAAAATTCGCTTATGAAAATCGGGAACAACGGCAATCTCGTTTTGGGCCCATTCGACGAATCTACGTCTTGCTTGATGATCGTTTTGATGAATTGCCAAACCAAACTGAGAATAAATCACTTGACAGCTGTTAAATCGGTCACCATCTTGGAAAGTAATGCCAACTTAAACTTCTATACCTGAAAAAAAAAACTCTTTAGTTAAGTGCTTTTAGTAGAATAGAATCTACTGGGGAGTCCATTCGTGTGACATTTGTAAAAAACTTTTGCATGCATTATGTGGGAATATAGCAGGAGAAGAAGGATATAGATAGAGAAGATTCTGTGTTGTTTATGCCAAAAAGAAGAGAGCATTAAAAATAAAAAGGAAAATGCTGCAAAACATCAGTAAAGATCAGCTGAAAAAATGAAAGAAGTTTCTTAGAAGAAATTAAAAGATATACTAGTGAACTTCACAATTTTGGTGCATGTGTGCCAAATATAGAGGTCTGTAGATAGAAACAACATAGTGGGAATCGTATTAGATTTAAAAAATAATTTATACCAAATTGGCACCTCAGTTGGAATTATTAGAGATTGGCTACCTAGAAACGCTCATCAAACAACCACTACAACGTTTACCGAAACAATTCCACAGATTAATCTAATTGGTCAGAGGAAAATTATCCTTATTTGAAGGTGAAGGATTTAAGAAGTGTTCCTGTGAGCAAAATTCAAATTTCAAAACAAAACGCAAAAAAAGTAACGTTTTTTGTTACTCAAGATGACACAAACTAACAACGTGTTTTAACAAAAATGTGTGTGAATAAGTTTTTTTTATTACAAATTATATTCACAAAAAAAAAGTTTGAAATTTTACTAGAAATATCCTTTTAAAATAAATACCAGCCCATTTATCTAATTCTTTTGTTAATTAGTTAATTTTGTTATTGATTATTGTTGTATATATGTATGTGGAATCGGTTGTGGAGTCGTCATCCAATTGAAACCAAGCACGCAGTCTTCGCGCGCAGGCGCAGTTGATCCAAAGTGAAACAAAAACTTTGACCATTGAGAGAAAAAGCGGAGAGAAAGACTGAGGTGCGCGAGCAGGCGTTCCCGTCGTCACATCATGGAAATCCAATTGTAGAATAGCTACCTTTTTTTTAATTAATTTTTGTTAAGTTTAAATAAATCTGGAGAAAGACAAATGTCTTGGACCCCTTGTTGTCTCCCACATGTATATATATCACTCTACATTTAATAATACACCATATTCGCTAAATAAACACTTAGAAATTCTTGACAATATTATTTCATCCTTTCACCGAAACATTTCAGGGATTTGAACTAATTACTTACTTTCATCAGGGAAATGACCTTCAAAAAACATTATTTTAACATCTTCCATGAATTGATCATATTCCTTAAGGCTGTTTTCGCCATGTATACGATAATGTGGACTTACGCGGAGCACATTTTCCGCCAGAAAAAATGCCTCAATTTTTCTAAAAATTTGTGACATTGTAACTCATACATTTTTTTTTTGTTCATAATATAATGTTTTTAAAACTTCAAAATATTTCATAAATAATCAGTTTTTGCTTTTAACATGTAAAAGGATACCTCATTTAGCATTACGGTATAGGAAAAAAACGAGAAACACACATTTTATAAAAGAAAAATTGTGTCAACTCGGATAAAAATGAATAGTATGATAAAATAAGGGATTCTCTCTACTGGATAGAGTGAAACCAGAACATAACACTAATGTTTAAGTACTTTTATATCTGAAAAAATATTCTGAATTTTTGGGTCCAATTTTTTAACATTAGCCGAAGACAGCCTAAAGGCTGTCTTCGGCTTAATCAAACTTTTGGTTTAACTTTGATCAAATTCCTAATTTCATCATTTCCGTGCAACACGTACATTGCCTTTGGTATATTCATCTCTTGCTTTAAATAAAATAACTTTTATGTGAATTGATGTGTTATTATTATCTAATCCATGGGTGTCTAAACTATGACCGCTTGTGGGCCGCATTACAAAAACCCCCCATTTTTTTCTGGGCCGCACATACAAAATTTGTTTTAACAAATTGAAATAAAAATTAACTCTATGTAGTTTTAATAAAATAAATTAACTTCTTTTTATTATATTTTTTAAAAAAATTGAATAAGACATGAATATGTACATATTTATTTTAATTTTGTAAAAGTTCCGTTTCATTTATTTTGGATTTCATAAAGATGTAAAAAAAATCAAGTTAATGGGAAAGATGATTTTGTTTTTGTTGAGCAAGCAAATCCGATATCGGGTTCAATAGACGAAGTTGAAATTCTTACTGAATTTTCAAGATGTTTGTCAGTGATCTTTGACCTATTTTTTGATTCTTGTGTATGCTTCATTCTTGAAAATAATTGCTCACAAATATAGGTACTGCCAAACGCTGAAGACATATTAACAAAGCGCGATTGTGAAAATGAGGATATTTATCGCGCGGGGTAAGTAATCTT
The DNA here is from genome assembly GCA_019973935.1 of Trichonephila clavipes. Lineage (NCBI taxonomy): Eukaryota > Metazoa > Arthropoda > Arachnida > Araneae > Nephilidae > Trichonephila > Trichonephila clavipes. The sequence continues at coordinate 153,577 of BMAU01019196.1, read as the reverse complement.
TATAAAACTCCAGTAAAAAACATTACCAAATTCTTCTTTCAGTTGAATGTCACTACGCAGTTCAATGCATTTCATTTAAGGATTTGAAGGTAATTTATTTATTTCTAGAGAAAACGGGGTACACAAAATATGTTGAAATACTCTTCATTTTTTTTCGAAAATCTTGAAATCTTCTTTCAAACTCTTGAATTAAATCGAAAATTAATGCAGTATATTTTGTGTAACTTATTGGTTCATGTGCAGTTAAAGTACTGAAACGTGTCAAATCTTCTACTTTTATTTGATTGTGCCAAAATTTCAACTTTCTTTCGAGCGCTGTTATTGTTTGTGACATGTTATTAATAAATTGATTTTTTTCCTTCGAGTCTCAAATTTAAATCATTCAAATGTTTGTTAAATCTACTAAAAAAGCTGAATCTAAAGCCCGATCTTCGTCTTCATATTCAGCCACACACACACACATGCTTCCCTTTTGCTTCCATAAATATTTGTATTTCAGTACTGAAATCGCAAAATCTTTTGAGCATTTTACCCTCACTGAGCCATCTTACTTCTGTATAATAAATAACATCTAGAAATTCAGAGCCCATTACTTTAAGAAACTCTTGAAATTGTCTATAATTACGTCTTTTTGCTCTTATAAAGTTAATGGCTTTTATAATAACGCTTACTATACTTTCCATTTTTAAAATTTTTTCCACATAAATTGCCCTGATGTACAATACAATGATATGCCATCAAGGTCGTATTGCCGGCATCATTATTAACCATTTTAACGAGAGAGAATCCCCCATTTTTACCAACCATGGCAGTTGTTCCATGGTAATGGATAAGCATGGATAATTTTTTGCGACATGGAACGCGAAGCGTTCCTCCGTCCCATCACAAAACAGTGAATGTTGCCTGAGATCATGGAGAGGCCTGGATGGGGAGCATGGATCGTCCTGATTGGCTGGCTGGAGAGTTGTAGTAATTGAAGTGGTGGTAAGGATCGGGGGGGGGGGATGACGCAATGATCTGAGCAGAGAAACCTTGGAAGTTGTCGATTGAACTGGAGTGGAGAAGAAGCACTGTGATTGATCGGTGGAACTGAGCGAGTTACCTCTCAAGTGGCTGTACCAAAGTTGTTAAAAAGAGGGTGGGTGTGCCTGATGGGGTGCACCACCACCCAGATGAACCCTTCTACGTCAGAGCACTCACTGAGCTGCACGACATCGAAGAAACCATGGCACTGGCGGTAAGTGACATTGACTCATTCGAACCCTGCATTATCCCTGGCTGCCCCCATCATGAAAAAACTCCTCAAAATTCCCCTTTAAAATCGACCCCTGATACTAACTACTCTGGAAAAAGGAAAGAAATTTCCAACTTCGAATATCCCCCCAAAGAAAAAACTGCAAGAAAAGTAATTCTGAAAATACCGATAATGAAGAAATAAATTTGTCACAAAATAAATTTGAACTGCCACAAGGCACTCACTTTAACAACCTCGAAAACTCAGGTCCCGTAGCCAACGAAAACCCCAATGGCTCGAACAATTCGGCCAGTCAAAATACTCCACAAAATCAACTCCCACCACCCATCATGCTTTTCGTCGAAAAGAACTACAAAGCCCAAATGGCTGCAATAACAAAAGCATTCCCCAAAATAAGATCCCGCCTAACGGGTGAATTTCTAAAACTGTATACTGACAGCGCCGAAGAAAGACGCATGGCCGTACAACACCTTAAATTACTTAAATTTCAATTTTATACTATAAAATCAAAAAGCAGAACGCCCCATTAAAGTAGTTATCAAGGGCCTCCCCAGAAATCAAACCAAGAGGAAATTAAACAGGATTTGGAAATCCTAGGATTCACCCCAGATAGAGTTAATCAATTAATTGGAAGAAAAAACAAACGTCCCCTCCCAATCTTTTTAATCACCCTCCCCCGTAATCTTGACAATCTCAAAATAATCGATCTTAAAACCCTAAATTACCTCAGCATCAGAATTGAGGGTTATGATGGTAGGGGTGTAACTCAATGTTACACCTGCAACAACTTCAATCACAGCTCTGAAAACTGCCATCTAAACCCAAGATGTCTAAAATGTGGTGAAAACCACCTCACCCGAGATTGCCCCATTAAACAAAAACTTGAAACGCCTTACTGCATAAATTGCAACATCTACGGTCATATGGCAAACTATAGAGGTTGCCCCTCATTCCCCAAACCCCCAAAAGGAGCCGCGAAAAACAACAGAAATTCTTACACCAACATTTACAATAGCTTAGTTAGACCAAATATCTCCTACGCACAAGCGACAACCGGAGCTATTAATTCAAAAAACACCCCTCAGATGGCGACACGCGGACCTGGGTCTTCGGCACAAACTGAGACCAACAAACCAATTCCCCCAATAACAGATATAATAATAATCACTTCCCCAATTTTAATCGTAGAAATAACAATTTTAACTTTAATAACATGAATAATAACAATAATATTAATATCCAAACAACGCTGCAAATGACAATGCACTGTCTAATGCAGCTTTCCCAAATTCTTTGTAACGGTAATTATTTAAATACAAACCAACAATTAAATCCCAATCAAATGTACGCCCAAATAGAGGCATCGTGTAACAATATTAATAATGTATAGTTCCTCCCCGATTGGTCTCAGTTTGTGTTCATGGAACGCAAACGGCTTACTAAGAAAAAATTGCTGAACTACGTATTTTTATAAAGAAGCACTCCCCGGATATTTTTCTCATACAAGAGACACACCTGAGACCTTCACACAACTTTAATATAGCGAATTACACCTGTCACAGAAACGACAGAATCTCCGATGGACCGGACCGCAGGTGGAACTCTGATCCTAGTTAAAAACTCTCTCAAACACTACTGCCTCCCCACCCCTCCTCTTCAAGCTCTTGAAGCAACTAATATAATACTAACTCCCCCCAAGCATGATCCTATTTCAATTACTTGTGTTTACATTCCTCCCTCTTCCGATGAAAATTTATTTACTATTGACATTGAGCACTTTATTCAAACAGCTAGTAATTGTATTCTCTTCGGAGATTTCAACGCAACTCATAACGCTTGGAATTGTAAAAATAATACTACCAGAGGAAGACACCTCTTTAATTTCGCTAATATGCTCAACTTAAATATCGCTTTTCCCTCAACTCCTACTAGATTTGGTCACAATTCCGCTAACACCATTGACATCGCACTAATTAAAAACTTCTACTACCCCCTTACAATTAACTCCATCGACGATCTTTCCTCAGACCATAATCCGGTTTTCTTAAATTTTAACTTCAAACTCGCAGAAGCACCCCCAAATCCCAGAGTGGTCTCCACAGATTGGAAAACTTTCAAAATAAATCTAAATAAAAATCTTTCTCTCTTTGATTTCCATCCTAATAATATTAACAACACTAACGACCTAGAACAAAAAATCACAGAGTTCACCGAGGCGGTCATTGATACTCATAGCCACGCCTCCCGACCAATAGAAACAGACCGAAGGAACTTCACTCCGCATAACATTAACCAGTTGATTAAAATCAAAAATTACTTCAGAAAACGTTATCATCAAACCCTCAATCCCATTTTCAAATCACATTATAACAGAGCTCAATCTGATCTTAAAAAAGAACTTAAAAATATAATGATATCATTTGGCAAGACTCGAAGCTCTTAACACCGCAGACAATAGCCTTTGGCGCACGCAAAAATTTTTCAAAAATAAAAGACCAAAAATTCCACCTCTTAACTGTGCGACAGGTACGGCAGTCACTGATCAGCAAAAAAAGCTAACCTTCTTGCAACTAACATAAAAATAATTTTGTTGAAAACGATCGCGAAGATGATAATTATAATCAAAATGATGCTTTAATAAATACTACCGTAAATAATTTTCTTTCTACCCCCTAATTCTTTCATCGAACCCGCTCTCCCGGAAGAAATTATCCACTACATTAAACATATCAATGCCAAAAGCCCCTGGTAAAGATTCTATAACTAACCGCATGTTAAAAAACTTTCCAATTAAACTAATCCTAATTTTAACAATCCTAATTAACAAAATCCTCAAATTCTCAATCACTTTCCAGATAACTGGAAAGAAGCCATTATTTTCCCCATTAACAAACCTGGCAAGGATCCTCATCTCGCATCTAGTTACAGACCAATATCTATCCTTTCCACTATCGGTAAACTAACCGAATCTATTATTCTTCACAGACTAAAAAATTTTATCAATGAAAATAACATCCTCAATCCCAATCTCAGTATGGTTTCACTAACAAGCTCTCTACCCTTCACCCACTTTTAAGACTAACCGAAAATATCTCTGAAGGTTTCCAGAAAAGAAAAGCACGGGGAGCAGTTTTTCTAAGATATCCAGAAAGCCTTCGACCGTGTTTGGGTGAGTGAAACGTCGCACTGTTCAGCTACACGAGGGCTTTGGCGACGGACCACGTAATTTTGAACCATGGTCAAGTGACGTTTTTCTGGACGACACCTGAGCTGGCACCCCCTTCGACTAACTACCACACCACACCAACGGGAGGACGTTTCAGCTAATTACAGATTTAGCGTGCATCATCCCTCACGATTCATCTTACTGGGCCTTCGTGACTCCAGCCACGATCCTGCCTAACCACTCGGCTACCGCGGCCACTCGACCGTGTTTGGATTAATGGTCTTACTTTTAAGCTAATTACCTTTAAAATTCCACATCCTCTTTCATCTTATTCATGATACCTCACTAATCGCTCCTTCCGTCAGAATCCCTGAACACTCTGTTTCTGCAGGGTGTCCCCAAGGTTCCTTGCTCGGTCCCTTGCTATTTAACCTCTACATCAACGATATCCCTGACTATTCACTCACTAAAATTAATCTTTACGCTGATGATACTGCCATTCACGCCACGTATAAAAATCTTAAAACAATTTCCTTCGCATTAAACAAACACCTTCTACTCTTGCAAAATTTCTACGACAAATGGAAAATAAGTATTAATGTCCAAAAATCTACTGCCATTATTTTCACGAAAAAACAGTCTCTCCCACCACCTATTATCATGTACAACACTCAAATCCCCTGGTCTCAGGAAGCCAAATACCTTGGAATTATCTTTGATACACACCTAACTTGAAACAACACATTTATTACGTTCGCGACAAATTCCGGAAAATAATGTTTAAACTTTACCCCTAATTGGCCGGAATTCTCATTTAAGTATAGAAAACAAAGTGCTTCTCTATACAGCCGTTATGCGTCCCATCTTAGCTTATGCATGTCCAGTTTGGGGTTATGCCGCTAAAACAAATATTAATATACTTGATACCCTGCAAAATTCTTTAATACGTATGATCGTCAAAGCCATAAGATACATGCGTAATGACGACATACGTAATGCTCTTAAGATTAAAAGTTTCAAATCTCACATTCAGAATATAGCTATTAACTTTTTTAACGATTTAGAAGCTACCAATAATATAAATATGCAAAATTTATCTCAATATACCCCTAATGACAATACAAAGAGACCAAGAAGAATTCTTGACTCCTATAATCCCCCGTAATTCTATTTCCTCGTGCAATTTTTATTGCACACCATAATTGCTAAAATTTAACTTTCTTTATTTTTTGTCAATATTTTTCTCTTGCTCTCCCCACTGGACATGCTCCTCCCCATAATTTAAATCTCATCCCCCGGGGCAGCCAATCGGAGTCAATGATCACTCTACCCAACATCCAATCAGAGAGCAATCTCTTAGCTCTCAGCCAAGCCAAAAAACTCAAAAACTTTCCACCCAGATGAAGAACCATAGCCACGCCCCCCGGATTCTATCACCCAACCAATCGCCATCATGCCACTCAGCAGAATGTTAAACTCCACTTTTGCCATGCCCAACATCATAGACTCTCACGATATGGGATTGAGGACTGTTTTACAGTCCAGACGCCCAAAAGTAAACGCCTATACAACGCCTATTCATGATGGGGTGCAGCAAAAAGAAATTAAGTAAGAGAAAAAATTAAGAATTAAAAAATTTAGCAATTCATCCATCAACAGATGAATGAAAAGGTAGAATAATTACGGTGGATTGTAAGAGCTTAGGAGTATTCTGCTAGGCCTCTTACGGCTATTATGAGGAATGTAATTTTCTAGATTTATTAAATTTGAGTTGTTGATATTAGGAATGTTAGCGAAGAATTTCTTTGCTAGCAGTTGTATATACTTTTTAAATGAATGAAGTTTGAGAGTTTTATAAATATTGTAATTCTTAGTATATCTATTAGCCTTTGTTATTGTTCTAATTACAGAATTTTGAGCAGTTTCTAATATTTTAACATTTGATTTTGCTGCATAACCCCATACGGGACTCCCGTAACTGAGGATGGGCCGCAGGATGGCTGTGTAGAGAAGCACTTTGTTATACATATCCATTTTCTGAATTCCGGCAAATTAAGGGGTAAATTGATCTTAGAGCGTTCCGGAATTTGTCACGCGAGTGTAAGATGTGGTGTTTCCAAGTGAGATTTTTATCAAGTATTAAACCTAAGTATTTTGTGGTCTGAGACCATTGAAGTGGTGTGGAGTATAATGTTGGTGGAGTTACAGGTTTTAATCTTTTTGTGAATAGTACTGCTACCGTTTTTTCGACGTTAATTTTAATTTTCCATTGATTGAAATAGTTTTCGAGTAGTGCCAGGTGTTTGTTGAGTGCAGATGTGATTGATTTGTGATTTTTAAAAGTCGTGAGAATTGCGATATCGTCAGCGTACAAGTTAAGCATTGTATGTGGGTGTGATGTAATGTCATTTAAATAAATATTAAAAAGCACGGGACCCAGTAGGAACCCTGAGTTACGCCAATATTGACGTTGTGTGGAAGTGAGAGCGTGTTGTTGACTCTCACTTTGAAAGTTCTATTGACAAGGTAAGAATTGATAATGTGGATGAGAGGAGCAGGAAAATGATTAATAATTAGTTTTTAGATGAGTCCGCTGATCCAGACCCGGTCAAAAGCCTTTTGGATATCCAGGAAGACAGCTCCAGTGGATCTGCCTCTCTGAAAACCAGCCGGAATTTTTTCCGTAAGTCTGAGCAACGGATGATAAGTAGAAAGCTGTCTAGTGAAACCATACTGATTTGGGTTAAGAAAATTAGTGTCGTTAATAAACTTATTAATTCTGTTAAGAATGATGTACTCTGCAATTTTGCTGAGACTCGAAAGGAGAGAAATTGGACGATAGGAATCTGGATATTGTTTATTTTTTCCAGGTTTGTTAATAGGGAAAACAATGGCAGTTTTCCAGTTGTTTGGAAAATGCCTGAGTTGTAGAATTTTATAAATTAGGTACGTAAGAATAATAATAGTTTTAAGAGAAAAATGCCTAATCATTTTATTATTAATATTGTCTAATCCTGGGGCATTATTAATTTTTAAATTTTTGATATAGTTAATAATTTCATCTGGATCAGTGGGAGCGAGAGGAGTGGAGGGTGGCTACGAGAAAAAGTTTTCGAGAGTCGTAGTGACGTCAGAGTCGATGTTGTTTGTGAATTTATCTGGTTTTTTGTTTTCTGTGTAATTAGTTTTAAGCTATTAGCAAGTACATTTGATTTCTGGTCATCACTGGTAGCGATGCCAAAAGCATGTTTAAGCGAAGTATAGTTGAACGTGTTTTCCTGAACATTTTTTGAATTTGCCAAATGCTGTTGTCTTGAGTGTTAAGGGCTTTGAGATTGTCGTTCCAAACTTGTTGAGAGTAAATTTTAAACTGTTTTTTAATGTGTGCTTGTATAATCTATTGCCTTCCGTTTTATAAACGGGGTTTAGTGTGTTGTGATAGTTTCCTAGCTCCGTTTTTAAGAGTGATGAGGTTTCTGATGTGTGTATGTGTGTGTTGTGGCGTGTAGGAGTGTACCTTGTTTGTGATTGGTTTAGAAGACTTGGTGTGGGCGGAGTAAACTGCATCGTTCCATGGTAATGATAGCCGACAAATTTTTCAAAGATAAGGAAAACCTTTAATAGTCGTTTTTAATCCATCGAATAAATCTACAGACTTGGTTGATGTCTTTTAACAGTACTAAAGCAACCATTTCTTCCGTGATATTATATTGTTCGTCGATTCTTCTTACAAAAATTGCCAATTGAGCCGTATCAGAAGCGTCGGTGCTTTCGTCCATGGCTAACGAATAAAAGTTAAAATTTGCACAACGGCTTTTAAAAGACCTTTCCACTGAATTCCCCAGCTCCTCATTTCTTGTGGCTATAGTTTAGTGTGATAAACTGATTTTAGAAAAATCCAACATTTTTTCAGGGCAAATTATGTGTTTGCTACGCTTTCCATACATTCCTTTATAAATTCGCCATCAGTAAAAGGTTTTGATTTTTTCACTATTAAATTTGCTACGACATAACTTGTTTTTACAATGTTATTATTTTGAGTAGTTGTCTTTTTTAAAAAAATCTGTTCAGATGATAGCCTTTTTTTAAGGTCTGTGGTTTTATCTTTGCGGCAAATGCTGAAATATTGATCGTATTCTGAGGCATGCTTTTGACTATAATGTCGTTTCAAATTGTAGTCTTTAAAAATTGGTACAAAGTACTTTCAAATTAAGCAAAGTGTTTATTATTCTACTCAATAAAAAAGTATTTCTCCATCCAGTTTTCAATACAAAATCTTTTTTCATCTTCAATTTTAAGTTGTATGTTTTTTTAATGACACATGAGGCCATTTAAATAGAAAATTATATATTTTAATTTTATAAGCAAATGTCTGTAATGAATATAATTTATTCATACCTTTTTAAAGAATTTAATACAAGAATTAGGAAGTCAAAATATAATGCATACAAATATTGTAATTCTTCAAAGAATATTAATAATTTTTTATAAAATTGTTTGACACGATATTTTAACAAAATAGTAAAAAGAAATACATCAATTTTGAAATTTCAAATTAATATGTAATTTTTATAAATCAAAACTGAGACACTAGGCATCTACCAGTACAGAATTCGCAGTAGAAGAAATGCGATTCAATAGATTCGTAGAGAGATCCTGAATTATCAACTATTTCGGAAATTTTTTCTGATCATGCAACCTACGGAATCTACAGAAATTTCTGTATCACGGATCCCTTTTACAGCCTCGGAGAGCATAGAGAATTTTCTGGAACACCCCGAGCTGTAGCAGACGTACGATTGGGGTTAGTCTACGGTGGTGCAATGTGTGAGGTAGAAATGCACACGTGGCCATGCGCCAAAATCACGCGCAGAACGGGATTCAGAGAGAGGAATACCAACTGGTCGAATTGATGTTGTGAACTTTCGCGGAAGTTCGATGACCCCTTTTCCTCAACTTTCTGACGTAAATTCTCAAGGCATACTAACATGTAACATGTTGTGTTATTAAAATTTTTATTTCAAAATAAAAGTCATCGAATCGAATGTATATGAAAAATATTGCTAACATTTATTTCTTTTAATAAAAATGTGAACATTTAAATATTTTCATAATTTGTGTTTGGGCCGCATTTTAAAGGCTTTTAGGCCGCACTTTAGACACAAGCTTGATCTTATCTTCAATTTACATCAGTGGTGTCAAATTCGCGGCCCGATTGGTACATCGGCAAACAATAATATATAATAAAATATTTCTCCCAAAATAGGAAAACTAGGTGCAGGGAAGAGATGTCAAGTGACAGGGCATAAACATTAAATTGTTCTTGTTCCCTTTATATGTTTATCGTAATGTATTATTCGAAATAAACCTACGTTTCTACAAATATTGATTTTTTTTTTTTGCGGCCAACCTAAAGTTAAGCCTTGTTTGTTTGAGTTTGACGCCCTTGGTTTACATGATTATATCCGAAAGAATATTTCATTATTTTTTTTTTAAGGGTTAATTTAATGGTATAAATACTTAAAAGTATTCTCCTTTAACACGTTATTCATTCTCATGTGATTTTATTCTACTAGCACGTCATTTGTCAGTTAAGAATGAATCTTGATAGGACCTATCCAGGGTCCGAACATCCGGATAGTTTTGGTGTTGAGGCTTTATTTAGAACAGTAATTCTCAACCTTTTTTATGTTTTTTGTTGTTGTTGTTGTGTACACTTTTAATAATTTCAATATTTGGCGGCACATTAATAAAATAAATTTAAAAGAATTTTACTTATCTGTAAAATAGTTAATGATAATAATTTTCAGTGTTAAATAAAATATGTACGGCAAAGACAACAAAATGTGTATTGAGTAATTAATTACAAATTAATTATAAGAATACAATCGATGAGAAATTTGAGCTTGATGATTTTTGATGTGTTTCGTTTATATTTGGTCGTAAAAATGAATAATGCAACTCTCATTGTATGTGTGTGTGCTCATCTTTTTTTTCTTTATTTTTCAAGTTATCATTATCCCACCCAACGTATAACGCAAACCTTTAAGATCTTATTTTTTAGGTTAAAAATACGCGCAGGATTTTACGGTAACTTACAAATTTAGACTAAAATTGGACGATCAAAGTGAAGTTCAGAAGTACTTACGAGCTAAGCAAAACGAGAATATTGCTACTTATGACAATGCAATCACAGCCATTCAGAATTGTTCTCTGGAAACGCTAAGGTCACCACGATTGTATAGTGGCCAAGGTCAGGAACTCGTAGCCGATGGTGCAGATTTTCGGGTTTAATTTCTGGTACCCTGGAGGGGGGTGCCAGCTCAGGTGTCGTCCACATCACTTGACCATGTTTCAAAATTACGTGGTCCGTCGCCAAAAGCCCTCTTGTAGCTGAACAGTGCGACGTTAATATTCATTCACTCACATTCACTCTGGTACCCTGGATACCCACTGCGTTGAGGTGCAGATGCACGTTAAATCTTTGGCTACTGAAAGTTCTTACGTTGGTATGGTATGGAGGTTAGGAGACCGGTTGCTAGCTCAGGTGTTGTCCTCATCACTGGATGAAGTCTCAAGATTGCGAGGTCTATTAACTGTAGCCCTCGGGATGCTTTATAGCTGCTACGTTAATAAACGCTCTACTCTATACTCTACTTTCATCATCCTTAGTTCAAGTACAGAGCGGTAATTCAAATTACTGATGAACAGTGCAATCACGAACTGTGTGTTACAACTTGGATTAAAAACTAATCAAAATTTTATCGGAGCATAAGGCGTTAGCCAAGTCTCCACTATTTCAGGGTTTTCACTGAACTGAACTGAACTGAAATAAACGCTCGCTCACTGTAAAGGTATTTGGAATGAAGGGAATTATCAAAAACATACTGTGTGTTTGTGATTCTAAACAAGAAATCATATTTTTTTACGATGAAATTCATTGGCTAAGTTTAGTAGACATTTGAATCAATCACAAGGCAACCTAGAAAAAAAATTTTTTTATATAATTATCTGCAGTTAGTTGTTTTACAAATACGGTCAAAAATATGATGTAAGTCACTTTTATTATTTTTTATTGTGTAGTTATTATTTCTATTGTACTAGTGAGGTCTGATATATATAGTAGATGGTTCTCATTTTTTGTATTTTCCATTTTAGGATGATTGTTGAAGATTGAAAATTACTGCAGTCGGGAATATTGTCAACATCATTCTATGTCATACCTTCCGAACAATATGAACAGGCAATTTATATCGTATGGCTGAGGATTTTTGTATCAAATAGTAGATTTTGTTAAGTTGCGGGTGATAACTTTAAAATAATTAACTGATTTTTTTGTGGTTTTACCGTTATACTTTTATTTGAAAAACAAGTTATTTAATAGTGGTTGCTATGGTAGCTAAGAATGAGATCGTTAATTTTTAATTGCGGTAATCCTTTTGTTTATGTGAGTGGCTTAGATTTTTTTAGTTTTTAAACTTTTCAACTTGGATAGTAGCTTGTATCGTGTTGTATCGTTATTTTTGGATGTTTCCTTAGAACAGGGGTATCCAACCCAAATGACTTTGTGGGCCACTTCGGAAAAACGTTATAATCTCGCGGGCCGCACATAAAAATATGTACCTTTATATCAGATTTGGAAACCAAAAACATTTATTGGAGTGAAAATTTAAAACAATGAATAATTATTTTTGTTTTCATTATTTTTTATGTATACAGACATAGATAATATAATAATGTTTGTATAATATAATAATGCAATGATCAAATAATGTTTAAAATATTACAGTGTTGTTGCCATTTTCTTGAAAATTACGGTGTTCCGTTTGAATTGATCTTTCGTTACTCATTGTTGAAATTTGATTTTGCTGTCATTCACGAACAATTAAGCATACATTTCCCTTTATCTTATAACCATCCTGAATCTTATGTATTAAAATTCGTAGGTAAACAAACGTATCTATGTAGGGATGTATATATGAATATTTTCTCTCGAACCACAAGACGCAGAAACTCGCCGAAGGTACCAAAATTTCGGGAATGATCCGAGGAATCCGTTTTGACCATTTATACTCCGATATTCCAATTAGTTAAAAAGATATTAATTAAAAACCTTAAAACACATTTATTATACACATGGCGCCATCTGCGGAAAATCGGAAAGATCATTTATTTCTAGGGGGAAATTCGGAACTTCTTTTTTTTTCAGAGGTTTTTAGAAAAATTTTAAAATTAATATAATAAAATTATATGTATATATATCTTTCTTTTATCAGTCTTTATCAAATGAAATCCGAAATTTTTTTTTTTTACTTTAACGAATAACGAAACGGGATATTAAAAAATATTTGAAATTTGAAATTTTATCTACAAGTTGCTTACAAAAATATTGCAGATAAAACAAACGAAATATTTTTTAAAAAAAATACTTACGTAAAGAAATGTTTAAAACTATTTCAAATTAAATTTAGAAATTACCTTTTTTTAATTTATGGAATGGTTCGCTATTTTTTTTAAATAAAAAACATTCAGGCAGAGTTTCTCTCTTTTAATAACACATTCTTAACAATTCAAACTAATTACACTGTAAATAGTTTCAATTAACTATTTTTTTTTTTAAAAAAAGTGAAATTTTTGTAGTTAAATTAGGACATCGGTTCCTTTTTTGAATACGAATTATAAGTTGTTCCGCTTAAACTTTCTTTCGCGTTAATGAAAAAATATTTTACACTAAAAAAAAGTTCATGCTTTTCTTTTTTTTCCGCGTGTAGAACAATATTATACGTAATCTGTACAAAGATTGATAAAATATCTTAAAAATTACGGTTAAAAAACAATAATATCTCTTTTTCAGTTTAAATATTTTACAATTTTTTTTTAATATTTTCAGAACTTTTTTTTCAGAGGTTTTTAAAATACGATCTAATAATTTTGTAATTTTGAAAATTTCTATTTTTCCGTTTATTTCCATACATAAACTATTCTTTTAAAAAGTACTTTTGCGTTTCCGGTGGCTGCAAAATTAAACGAAAAAAATTGCCTAAAATGTCAGTAATAATTAATTAATTCTAATTACATTCTTTATTTTTGTTTCATATTTTTTAATTACAAAAGCAATCGTTTCAATAGCTATCTGTAAATTTCTCTTTTATTAATTACTTATAGAAATTTGATTTTTATAAATATATATATATATATTTTAAAGGATTATTTTTATTATTTCATTACTAAAGGAATTCTTTGTTAATTAAAAAGTACATCGTCTATAATTTATATGAAGTTTGAAAGCATTAACATAAAAATGAAGCCCGAAAAAAAATATTTTACTTTAACGAATAACGAAATGGGATATTGAAAAAATCTGCCTTTATTTTTAAAACTCAATTCAATGATTTTCTTGACGTAACTGTAGCTTGGTTGGTTAACCCGCTGCTTTATAAACGACAGTTTTCGGGTTCGAAACTGAAGAACCAAAAATTTCAATTTCGCGTTACGCTTCTTTTAGATTAATATTTTTTTACTGGAATGAAAAAGGTTAAAATTAAAATGAAATAAATTAATTCTTTGTTAATTAAAAAGTACATCGTCTATTATTTTGGATCAAAATACATTTTAGAGACATTTTTTACTCTTAGTATCAATCGTTTTTTTTATTGCTTCACATTAATGATTTTTTTTAATTCTAAAGCATGACTGTTAAGACCTTAAAACATCGGAAAGATCATTTTAAAATTTTTTAGTGGAATGAAAAAGGTTAAAATTAAATCGGTTATTTTTTAATGTTTTTTTAGTACATGTATATAAATATAAATATCTAGGCTTTCTCCCATACAGTTTTTTTTTCTAACTTATATATATTTATATGTTAAATCAATCATTCAAACGTTCAGAAAAAAGCAATCGTTTCAATAGCTATCTGTAAATTTTTCTTTTATTTATTACTTATAGAAACTTGACTTTTATAAATAAATGTTTTTTTTAAAAGGATTACTTCTATTATTTCATTACTAAAGGAATTCTTTGTTAACTAAAAAGTACATCGTCCATTATTTTGGATCAAAATACATTTTAGACATTTTAAGTTAACTTTATGTAACGAATGATTGATTCATGAAAATCTGAAATCTATTTTATTTTAGATTCTTAGAAACTAACTATTATTAAAAAAATGATGAACGTTTTTTGTTTTACTCTTAGCATCAGAATCGTTTTCTATTTATTGCTTCACATTAATAATTTTTTAATTCTATAACGCAATACTTTTTTTATATAAGTCATACATCGAAATTTAAAGCTATATCTTATCTGTGAGAAGGAGGGGAAGAGAAAACAATAATTTTACACTAAAAAAACCGTGTTCGGGCTATAGAGAGGGGAAAGAAACCTGTCTTAAATCAAAAATAAGTGGAATAGAACAAGTTTCGAAAAAGGGAAATTTTTTGACATAATTTTAGAAATCACTCACATAGTGCGTGTACAAAAACACACACAGAAATGCTGGTGTCATGAGGAAAAGAGAAAGCCCGAGCAATGTTGGGCTAAGCGGTGGAGGGAGATGCGAGAAGAGGTGGAGGGGGATGGAAATCATTTTGAAAATGAGTATTAGAAGTTCTGATTTTGTGAAAGAAAGGGAAAATTAATAAAAGTAGAGATAGCTCGTGCAACGCCGGGCCATGCAGTTGTATTTTTTTAAACTTTAAAATCATCTCTGACTGCCACTTGCTTTTTGGATACTCCAAACAGAAGAGGAGAAATGAAAGTCTCGCACACGCAAAGAATCATGTTCCGTCCATAGTAAAGGATATGCATAATGCAATTTGGAATTTATTAAAAAAAGCAAATTATTATAGTAAAATCAAATGTAACTGTTTGTTAAAATATAAATCTATTTTAATCTAAAGGGGATATTTCTATTATCAAAAAGGATTTATTTTAAAACAAGAACAGGTAACAGGGAAATACATTGTAGATTTATATATATATATATATATAAAATTACACCTTCAATAAATTTCGAAATGAAAAAAAACTTTAAAAACCTGATATTTAAAAAGAGTCGGCGGCCACGTGTTGGACACCCCTGCCTTAGAATTATAGGTACGAATTTTTTTATTTGGTACTTACATATAACTTCGACCAGTCTCGCAAAATTGCAAAACATCGCTGAATCAAATAGCATCGCTAAATGTTTTATTATCAGACACAAATGGTATTTGGTTTATACATGCGTGGGAACAGTTTTCCGAAACTCCCGTAATATCAAGATATTTGGCGGCGTCTTTTCATTTGAAAAATTGGCCGATGGTATAATGCATATCGTTTATTGTTCTGCCTACAGACATTGCCTTCTATTTTTACTTCGAAGTGGAACTATCAGAAGGTAGAGCAAACCTGTTAATAATAGTTTTTACATAAGTAAAATGAACAAAAAATCAATTTACTTTTTTTAGACTAAATTACGGTTATTGTCAGAAAGGATCTGCATGATATTAATTAAGGTTTGTGACTTTTTGTATTTATTTAAGTCCGTTTCATTGTATTTTTTGGTGAAATTCGACTTTTACATCATGTCATACTTTTCTTTTCATCAGTATTAGTGTCTTCAATTAATATTCAGACTTGATGTAGTTTTATTTTCTATTGCCATAGCTTCAAATTTTAAAAACACGCTTTACACTCCTTGGGCGCAATTTCAAAATCGTCGCCCCGGGTGTATCCAAAAAGAATTTTACGAAAACCTTTTAAAGTAAAAAAAAACGTATTATTTATTCAGTCATAAAAATAGTTTGACGTGCATAATTTTTGCAATTTGCATTAAAATAATTTGCTATTGCTAATAATTGAAAGGAATCAAATTGAATCAATTAACTTTTTTTAAATGAAATTTTACATCAAATTTTGTCACAATTTTTTTTTTTGAGGCAAATGATTTTTCTGGAAATGAGTACTGCATTTTAAATTTTACTAAATTCTGCTGATTCTAAGATCTGTAAGTTTTAAAAATAAGTCCTTTACATAATAAGTGTCTCAAATTTTAAATTAAATAAAAATTTCTCCCCAACACTCTTTTTACACTTCTCTTGCATCAATAAAATGGGCCATAGTGACCGAGTGGTTATGGTTGCGAATTCGTGACTGAATCGTGGGTTCTTACAGTCATTTATTTCAGCATATGGACCGCTTGCGGTCCCCAATCCCATATCTGGCGGTGAATTTGATGCAGAACAAAGTTTTCGTTTTAATGCTTGGTAAGGTGCTTCCTGATTGGTCGAGCCAATCGTTTGAAAAGGTTCATGCATGAAGATAAAGCTGAATGGCTACTCTCTCATTGTTGCATCTTTTCCACTAGTCCCCTGCGGGGGGCCTCCTCTGATATCGCTCTTCCTCCGGGACTCTGGGTATAAGCGATTTTTCCGCGGGCACCCTATAAATCTAATTTTCGTTTCATTGTTGCATGGTAAGTGTTGACAGAGACTCTCTGGCTGTCAAAAGGGTCTTAGAAATTGAGATAAGTAGAAAGGGGCGGGACTTGTCCATAGAGGAAGCCAAAAATGAAAAAATATTTACAGTGAAATTTAAAAATAGTGAATAGGTGTGCAATGAATCGTGGGTTTGAGTTCTGGTGCCACTAAATACAATGTACAGCAGCTAATATACGTTAAATATGTCGACGTTCAAATACCTCACATTGGTGGAATTTGGAGCTCTGGAGAGGGGGTGCCAATCCCCCCTTGTGTCGTCCTCACTTGAGTGACGTTCAGAATTACTAGGTTCATCCGCCAAAGTCTTCATGTAGTTTCAAAAAGCGACGTTCGCGCAAGCAATAGATTTCATCCAAATGTCAAAACTGGCAATATGATTCTATTAAATTTTGGAACAGGATGTAATTAGAATATTTGGTACTTACGTATGGTACGGCCGCCCAATTTTAGCTAAGTCAAAAGACGTCGCCAGTTACTGTCATCATCTTTACGCATGCTCGCGAACAGTTTTCTACAACTGGCTGCGTATCACGACATTTTTTGGCTTAACATGATTAGTGAACGGTACAATATATAAGTACGGAATATTCTAAAATTACGTTTTTTAATCAACATAACATTTTAACAGCAATGTGTAACTGGATGTATCTTTTATTTCAGGAAAAGAATGGGAGATTTTTTTAAGTATTTTGGATTTCTCCAGTTATGAATACCAGGTTCTGGCCATCCCTTGAACTAGTAGCTCAAGTAAAATTTGCTCTGGGAATTTTATGCAATTTCGAATTCAGAACTTTCCATGCCGATTTTCTGGATGCAGATGAACACATCGAGCAACAATGCTACACATGCATATATCAAATGCTGTCTACGTTTTGTTTACCAAATAAGACGAGAGCTCGGATAATAGATATAATTCGAATATTAGCAGCAGAAATTAAGATATGGTGTGGTTGCCATAAAGAACTTCTATTGGTGGCGGAACTTAATTACTGGAACAGAATACGATGGTATTCGCATGGAACTATTGACTATTTCGAGACAGCACGAACTCTCTTTCAGGATGAGAATTTGGGTCTTAAGCATCGTTTTGAATTAGGTTGCAAATACTACTTCGAAAGTGATGTACACATGCTATGGAAAAATATGTCTAGAGATGATCGGGTATTTCTTTGGAAAAATATTAAGATGACTAATTGTATGAGATTTTGGATGCATGCATTACGAACAGATGGAACACTTGATTGGTCACAGATCTCTCTTGATGCCAGTACCGGATATTTGATTCGCAGATATTCCGCCAGAAGTTTCTTTTTTGGAAATTACCTAGGGTTGCTTTATTATTTCAGGAAATTAGAAAATCCAGAGGCGAGATTTCAATACTTGTCGCTTGCCATACTTAGCCGATCAATAAAGCCCTTTTACTTGTATCTATGTTTGATTCTAATGGAAGACTGTGAATTGGACAGCATGTTCATTCGCTTAACGGATTTTCAACGCTACATACTATTTGAATCTTTCCTACGTTGGCCACTTCAAGATATGTTTTCGGACATAATACAACGCTTCCAAAATAATGTGAGTTCTTTCGTGTATCTTGAATTATTTAAATTCATTTTATGTGAAAAAATTGAAAGAGAATGGCTTGATATCGAATACATATCTCTCGTTAAAAATCTTTGGACCTCGTTGCCAGAAAATATTAAAAGCGTTGTAGAACAAGATTGCTTTTATCCCTGTTTAAAAGCATGTACTAAATCACAATAATCAATATCCTATTTCAATTGATTTGATTCGGCAATATAGTAACTCCTTTTTCTGCAGGATAAATCCCATATTGTGATTATATGGACCCTAGAAAAACTTTTGTATTGTTTTTATACATATGTGATCAAATCTTTTTTGAATATTGACTTTTATCATAAGACTAAATAAAAATCATTAAGTTTATCCGTAACATTTTGATTCTTTGAGTATTTTTGTCTTTTTCTTGTGTTTTGTTAATGGTCTAAAGTCTAAATTCATAACATAACTTTTACTACATTCAAGAATAACTTTGCCAGCGGATAGGGCCTGCATAAAATACCTAAACTTCATAAGTAGCTATTCCTCGTACATAAGAATACGGATTTTCCTGTGGAGAACGGATCACTTTCGTTGTTTCAAAATCTTACCTCATTCTTGTTCACAGTTGGCTCTTTTTGTAATGCTGTCTAGTCTGGGATCAGTTTCTGTTGAAGCGGTTTATTAGTTGTGTCCTTCCCCGAGAGCAGGAATGAAAGCCTGAGACAGGTTGGACTTCTAAAAGATAGATAGCGACACCATATCTCCACAATTTAGGCATGTAACTGGAGGGGAGGGAAACGCACATTCTCCAACCCCCTGCACCCGTAGTTTCTACTGCGACCGCCCACAAGACTTTCGGACCTACTACAATGGTGTGAAAAAATTAAGGACGAAGTCGAAACATTAGCATATCAGCTGAACGAAGAGGCAGAGCGGACAGAAAAACCAATCAGGAGATTAAGTAAGGTGATGTACGGTAGCACATGCGCAGATATGCAGGTAGACGTAATGGGGGAGTGTCTGAGTAGTATAAAACAGGTTGTCGGTGTAAGATCAGTATTTCTGGCAAAGAGATTGCACGCCGTATAGCAGTTAAAATCACACCGAGTTGCTGCCTCAGCGAGAAATGGCGAATAATCAATCTGTTAGACGACATCTGGATGCTTTTACCCGAGGTCGAATCATTGGGAAGTTGGAGGAAGGCCGCAGTGTGAAAAGTGTGGCTGCAGAGTTCGGAATTGCTCACAGCATCGTTTCACGACTTTGGAGACAATTTCAAACTACAGGAACAGCTATCCGGGGGTTCAGTAGTGGTCGTCCACGAGGAACCACACCCGCAGAGGACCGGTACATTGTCTTACAGGCCAGAAGAAACAGGCGGCTGACAGCGGGAGAAATCGCTAGACACACGACACAGGCGACTGGACGACCGATATCGCGTTTCAACCGTGGCCAGAAGACTGCACGGTGGTGGTCTGTTTGCACGACGCCCTGTACGGTGTGTACCTTTAACGCCTGCCCATCGGAGAAGGCGTTCTCTGTGGTGCCGGGAACACCGGAATTGGAGAGACAATGAATGGGGACGAGTACTCTTTACAGATGAGAGCAGATTCAGTTTGAGTAGCGATTCTCATCGCATACTCATCTGGAGAGAGCGGGGAAGCCGCAATCATCCCTCGAACATCATTCAAAGGGACAGGTATGGAGGTCGCGGTGTTTTCGTTTGGAGAGGCATCATGCTTGGTAGTCGTACAGACCTTCACATCTTCGACGCAGGTTCAGTCAACGGGACCCGTTATTGTAACGAGATTCTTCTTCCATATGTGCGTCTTTTTAGAGGCGCTATGGGTGTGCAGTTCCTTTTCATGGATGACAATGCACCATGTCATCGCACAGTAGCTGCCGAACAGCTCTTAGAGAGTGAGGATATTGAACTTATGGATTGGCCGGCACGATCTCCGGATCTCAATCTCATCGAGCATGTATGGGATTTTCTAGGCAGACGCTTGGCAGCTCGTACCTTACCACCAGTAACGATTCGGGAGCTTCGATTGGCGCTGCTAGACGAATGGGCAGCAATGCCTCAACAACTCATTGACACCCTCATTCTCAGCATGGGCAGACGCTGTGAAACCTGCCTAGCAGTCAGGGGAGATCATATCCCCTAATAAAGACCGGATGTTTCTTGCTGGACACCCATCACAGGGATGTTTCGGCCTTCAGTCGCATTGCGCTCCATGCTACTTTTTCAATCAAGCTTCTTTTTATCCCTCTGATTTCTCTTTTAGTAAGTGTTGCTTACATATTACACATGTCCTTACGTATTGGGGATCTTACGGTATTAAATGTGTTGATTTGGAAAGCTTTTGTACAAAGTTATATTGAAAAAACCGTCTCGTCCTTAATTTTTGCACACCAGTGTAATTTAACGAGCACGTACTCCGTGAGTACTCGGAAGGTATTTGTTGGCATCGGGCATCGAAACCAGGCCCTCTGGTCTGGAGTCCAATGCTCTAACCACTTAGGCTAGGTTTATTAGTTATCTATAATTACAGTGACTCAAACAATTGAGTACACTTTACTTTTACTTGATAAATTTTAACTTTAAATGTAAATAACACATTACAGATAAATGCAAACATATTTATATTTTCACACAAAGCAGATGGTTTAATTTAAATTAAAATAAAGAGCAATCAATAAAAATTTTCGAAATTGAAAACTTTCAGAAACATTTTAAACATGCAGATTTTTGCCTAAAAAATTTTAAACACTTTTGAAAAATACGTTTAACTACCACTAAATATTTTCTACTTGACTGCTGTTTTGATCTAATTTTGTGTAAGCTTATCTTAAACTATTTTAACGATCCTTCTTGTTTGACTGTTAGATGGAGTTCAAGCTTAACTTTTAACTGAAATAATATAAAAAAATTTAAAGTCAATTCCAACTTAGATCAATAAAGAAAAGTTTTATTTTAGTTACCTTTTATTAAATAATTGCAATTAATATAAATATGTATATACACATGACAGAATCACAATATTACGTGTCAAAATAAGAAGCGATTTTCCTTTCTATGGTGTTGGACTAGTTTTGTTTTTGTTACTATTTATTCATTCATAAATCACATTCTCAGAAATTAAGCCATTCCAGGAAGGATTTGAACCCACGACTTTTTTATTAGAGGCCCAACGCGGTATCCATTGTGCTACAGAGACACAACGAGTGATTTTCCTTTTTATATATGGTGTTGGACTATTTTTGTTTGTTATTTATTCATTAATAAGTTTAATGAAATATTATTTCAAAAAACTGTATTAACATCAAGTGTCATCCGGGGCTGCGGTAGCCCAGTGGTTAAGGTATCCAACCATGGCAGGCATGTCATGAGTTCGATCCCAGTACCACTAAAGACCCGCCGTGTAGGGCAGCGATGCACGTTAAATCTGTCGAGAGCTGAAACGTCCTCCCGTTGGTGTGGTGTGGTAGTTAGGAGAGGGGGGTGCCAGCTCAGGTGTCGTCCACGTCACTTGACCATGGTTCAAAATTACGTGGTCCGTCGCCAAAAGCCCTCGTGTAGCTGAACAGTGCGACGTTAATATTAACTCACTCACTCAATCAAGTGTCATCCATTACAAGTTTTAAAAAAATGTATTTGAGCTTGAATGGATGAATAAAAAGTATTTTATTACGATTGAAAATTTGAACAACATATATATATATATAGGGAGAAGGAAAACAAATAGTAGGAATTGAAAAAGGATCTTCTAGAAGAGACACCAGTATTGATGTAAGGAAACTCGTATTAACTAAAAAAAAATCTTATTGTAAAATAGCTGAAATTGTGTGTGTGTTGGCAGAAGACACACTTGTACCAAGAGAATCCTTATAACATTTTAAAATGATGGATTGATAGAAAAATAGGGAAGAGGAAAGAAAGGTATTCTGAGTGATGTCACCAAAATGAAAATTTTGAAAGAAATCAAGATTGATCCTAATGTAAGCGAAGTCAAATACAATGCAGAAACTTCTAAAATCATTGACAAAAGTGTAAGTGCTGAAGTAGTGCTAAATGTTATTAGACAAGCTGAACATAAAAGTGTAGTTGTTAGAAAGAAACCCTTCATGAATTCTCAAAGTCAGAAAAAGCGCTTAGACTCATCAATTGAGAAGACCAACACCTTTTGGATGAAAGTTATATTTAGTGCTGAAAGTAAATTCAATATTTTTGGCCATCGCATCGTTTGGAGAACGCCCAATACTACTTTGGATTCAAAATATTTGTCCTACAGTGATTTATAGTGGTGAGTTCGTCATGATTTGGGGTTTCAGGCCTTCTCGTCCGGGCATTATGAACATATAGTTTCCTTGGATATACTTAGGAGTAATCTGAAGAAAAACGCAAAAAATTTGGGCTTAGATGGAAATTTCTTTTGCCAGCAGAGCAACGACCCCAAACGCACAGGACATAGTCAAAATGTTGTCTTTTTCATAGTAAACAGCAGTTACACACACCAGCACAGTTTCCGACATCAATGTCATAGAAAAATTCGTGGGTAACACTCAAAACAGCAAGCCAAAACACAGAATTAGAATCAAAACCCATTTGAAGCAAGTGTTGCAAGAAAAATAGGGGGGAAATATCTTCTATCACCAAAAAGTTGATCTACTCGATACCACGATGTTTAGAGGCCATTATTAAAACCACAGGACATGCAAATATAAATATACACTGCTGTTTGTAAAAAATGCAACACCATGAAGGAATCATCAGAATTAAATGAACTTTGCAGCAAATATCAATTATAGAATATCACGTAAAATAGTAAAGTTTCAGAGCCAGTGAGCATGCGTGGCGTGCGCAGCACCCTCTGAACCGAAGCGGAAAGTGTATAAACAGAGGTTGTAACGGGACGTTGAAAATCGTTAAGGATTATTTGTTAGTGACGAAAGATTAATGAGACCTAAGTATGCCTCCACGACGAAATAAGAAATTTCAACAACTTAAGCAGTTTGAACGGGGGAGGGTTATCGGCCTTCGAGAAGAAAGATTTACCTATCGCGCAATAGGAGCTCGTGTGCAGAGGAACAGTTCTACAGTAATGCGAGTTTGGAAGCAGTGGACCGACGAGCACCGAAAAACTCAAAAAACTGACAGTGGACGAGAGAAGGTGACATAAGCGCGCGACGATAACATCTACTCGGCATGGCAGTGAATGACCGTACAGTTTCCTCTAGGCAATGGACGTCTGCTGCACCGTGGATTGTGTGTAAAGGTGCCTTTATTCAGGATCCCCTCACGGCAAACCATCGATGGCTGAATCTGCAATGAGCTCATGAGTACAGAGCCTGGCAAGCTGATTGGCACCAAGTTGTCTTTTCAGATGATTCACGCTTCAATTTGTGGGAACATGATGGCCACATCCGTGTTAGACGCTATGCCGGTGAACGCTGCCTTCCAGAGTGCGTTATCGAACGACATAGTGGCCTAACATCCTGAGTTATGTGATTTTTTTTTATTGAAAACAATTATAAAATCCCCGTGCACCACAAAGTATCCCACTGGGCTCACAGAAGTAAGTATTAATCACACATTACAAAAGAAAGAAAATTTTTTTGAGGGGCAGTCAGTAGGGTAAATCCCTTTTAAAAATCGATTTTGAGTTTTTGATATTTCTAAAATCTCCAAATCAAGACCTTTGCAATGATATAACATACAAGCCATTATATGAATTAGAAGTATTTTAAAATGATTTTTAAAAAATATTGAGCTGATTTACCACGCCCATTTTGACAAATAGAAATGTAAACATTGCCTTTTTAAAACTGGGGAAAAGTTGCAAAGCCTCGATTAATTTTTATTTTTTAATACCCAAATTAACTTTAGATAATTGTATAACTGCAACTGTGTTAGTTTTGTTATAAACCTTTGGAGACAATTTCAGGTGTTACAACTTGGGTTAAAAACTAATCAAAATTTTATCGGAGCATAAGGCGTTAACCAAGTCTCCACTATTTCAGTGATTTCACTGAACTGAACTGACAATTTCAGATTTTCATGTAGGTTTTAGTAAATGTTATACTTAAAATGTAGGCATTTTTTACTAAAATTTAAGTCTTTTCTTTAGTTGAAATTCATTTTTAATTAGTTAATTAATGATTACTAAATCTTCGCGTGTTTAAGTAAAGTGTTAAAAGAAACACAAAATTAGGACATATAATTGTGACCAGGTGAGAAATATTTACGTAATGAATCTTAATTTTATAACTGCAGAATGCATAATGAAGATAATATGTGATGAAAAAAAAATAGGATAATACTTTTATAAGGTAAGATTTTTTATAAAAATTTTTTTCTAAATGTTTTTTTAAATTGCATAAATGTACTGTTTCTTAAATGCAATTGTGTATACTGAAGTGACATTTTTGAAATATTCTTAAGCAGATATCATAACAAAAAAGGACAATTTTCAATAAATTCATAGTAATCATATTTGCTCGTTCAACTAAAAGTTTGTTTTTGAAAAAACTAGTTAATATATTTAAAAAAATTTTTTCACTTCAGTATATATATAAATGTATAATTAATACATATAGTCAAAGTCTTGAGTTTATATGTTTAATAGTTTCTGAGATAAAGGTATGAGATGATACATCAAATGTGATGTTTGTTGCCTTTGCGAGAAGCTTGTTACATACATAAAAATACATAAATTTCATGTTTAAAAACATAAAAATAGTTTTATTTTGGCTGTTTTAGAAAACATTCGTCCAGTTTAGAGTAATTTTTGAAGTTTAAATAACCTAATGATAACTTTACAAAATCCCAGCGAAAACTTTCAAAATGTCGTATAATCAGGTATTTTTATATATAAATACCATCTCAAATTCATACAAAAACCATATCGATACATTTTCACATTATATTTATGTTGCTTTATGTTCCAATTTGATATCTGTAAAGCATGAAAGCTACTAATTCTTCAAAAATTGATACAGAATTGAGAAAATTGATGTAATACTAGAAATTATCTCGTTAAAAAAAAACTGAAAAATTCTATTCTGGGCAATTTAAGACTTTTTTTGCTTACTATTTTATGCAAAATAAATTGCAAAGATGCTAATGTTCAATAAAATGAGATACATACATGTTGTAATTCATTATTTTTGTAATTAAGTGGCATTTTATAGTGAAAATTCAATTTTCTCAAAAATGATGTTTTTAAAACTGTATTCATGTTTTTCTCAGAATATAATGCATGAATGTAATGAATTTTTTCCCCTCATATGTTACTTATATGTAATGATAGATATTCATGTGAGTTTTTTGGGGGATTTTCCCGAAATATTTGACTGGAGTCCATATATCGTGACAAAAAAATGTCAATTTTTTTTAAAAGTTCATAGTGATATTTTTATGTTACATGTTTTTGAGAAAACTAAACAATATATTTTAAATATTTCACTTAATTGCAAATATTAATGTTTATTTATTGTTCAGACAAGTTTTTAAGCTTTAATTAATTCAAAAGTTTTTCAATAATAGATAACTAACAACAACTCAGATGTGTAATGTTTTTTGTCGTTGCGAGAAGCTTGTTACATTCATAAAAATACACCAATTTCATATTTAAAAACATAAAAACAGTTTTATTTTTGACTTTTTTAGAAATTTTTTGTACAGTTTAGAGAAAAGTTTGAATTTTGAAACTTTTAGAAATTGTATTTGCATGGGAACAAACATACAAATCCATAATTAAATTTTTCTAACGTCGTAAAATCACATATTCCCAAATCATGACTTTTACATATCGATACATGTTTACATTATATTTATGATTTTATAAGGTCAAATTTGATATTTATAATGCATCGAAGTTAAAAATTCTTCACACATTGTTACATAATTTGTGAAAATTGATGCAAAATGCGAAAAAAAATCTCGTTGAACAAAAACTGAAAATTACTATATATGCATTTTCTGAACATTTTAACACTTTTTTTGTTTCCTATTTTATGTTTAAAAAATTAAGAAGATACTAATGTTTAATAAAATAGGGCAAATACATGTTGTAATTCATTATTTTTGTGATTAAGTGCTTTTTTACACTTAAAATGCAATTATCTTAAAATGATTGTTTTCGAAGTGCGTGTACCTTTTTCACAGAAA
Source organism: Trichonephila clavipes (assembly GCA_019973935.1). NCBI lineage: Eukaryota > Metazoa > Arthropoda > Arachnida > Araneae > Nephilidae > Trichonephila > Trichonephila clavipes. The sequence continues at coordinate 126,938 of BMAU01019196.1, read as the reverse complement.
ATAATGAATGAAACTACTTGCAATTTTTACAGCACATAAATAATATGTAACTATATATAATGGAGATACTTTCTTGGAGATTTTCCCAAAATATTTTGCTCAGCAGTTATCGTAAAAAAAAAAATGACAATTTTCACAAATTTCAAAGCGATACTTTTACGATGAATTTTTTTGAAAAAAAGTAAACAATATATTTGAAACATTTTACCACTATTTAAATAAAAAAGCCTAATTATTATACAGCCAAAATTTGAAGTGTTTATATTTAACAATTTCTGAGAAACAGGTTCCTAAAATGGCTCAATTTAACATTGTCGGTAAAGGGGCTACCAACTACTCTTAAGAATTACAAATATTTACAATAAATTCATAGAAATTTTTAAAAGCACTTCTGGTGGAAAGAAGTTGGTGAAAATTCGGAGGCCAATTTATATTAAGTCTCTTGAAAGCCAGACTTATAATCTTTCTCTCTCTCTCTGACATACTTGGAACACAGAAGGATTACATGTTCAGTTCAGTTAAGTTCAGTACAGTGAAACCACTGTAAAATGGAGACTGGGCCAACGCCTTATGCTCCGATAGAATTTGGATTAGTTTTTAACTTAGGTTGTAAGGTACAGCTAGTGATTGCACTGTATATAAGTAGTTTTTTATTTCAACTTTTTATTCTTCAACTTTTCGAACATGCTCTATTGTTTTGCAATTCGATATTGACGAATAAGACCATTCCCCGTGGTAGGAGATAAAATTTTCAAAATTTCATGCTGCGATTTGTATTTGATACAGGTTAATATAAAATGTTCACTAGTTTCTGGTTTTTGACAATCTGCACACCACAAAGGAGAATCTGTTTATTTAAAAAAGAAATAAATATTATTCAATGGTAATTTTTTTAGCTCGCAACTTATTGATTAAAACTTCTGTATTTCTATTTTTTGCTGCCTGTCTATTCCACTTTTCAAGATGAGAAATATGATTATATTGTTTATATCTTCTGCTGTTTTTCGACGCTTCTTCGCTTTTACTTTTATGTTGTTTTTAGAAAAATGTATGAAGATCTTCCAAAGAAATCCAAGGAATAATATTCCATGGTTCTGGAGAGGTTTTGTCTAATTTATCCACTTCTCCATTGATCTCTATTCCCTTGTGAGCTGGTACCCAAATGAATGTAATGGATTGAACTATTCGGAGACACTCTTGTAAAGTTCAACTTAAATTTAAAATTATCGTTTTGGATTTCCTATTAATATTTTGGATACTTTTTAAAACTGATAAGCTGCCCATCAGGATAACATAGCTTTCTGCTTCAGTAACCCAATGGGCTGCGGTAGCCCAGTGGTTAAGGTATCCAACCATGGCAGGCATGTCATGAGTTCGATCCCAGTACCACTAAAGACCCGCCGTGTAGGGCAGCGATGCACGTTAAATCTGTCGAGAGCTGAAACGTCCTCCCGTTGGTGTGGTGTGGTAGTTAGGAGAGGGGGTGCCAGCTCAGGTGTCGTCCACGTCACTTGACCATGGTTCAAAATTACGTGGTCCGTCGCCAAAAGCCCTCGTGTAGCTGAACAGTGCGACGTTAATATTAACTCACTCACTCACTCAGTAACCCAATTTTGTAACGCAACCCATATGGCTATTGCTTCAGCTGGGAAAATTGAAATCATTTCTTTCAGTAAGTAATTCTGTCGAACTTTTTTGGGGGGGGGGATCAAAATTCCTATTGATGTTTGATTAGAATTTTTTGAACCATCTGTTGCTATTATGATGCTGTTATTAAAATTTGTCTGGATGTAATCAATAAACATATTTTGTTTGTACTATGATCTCTGGTAAATTCCAGTTTTGAAATGGCAGTTCATGCGTATAGATGTTTATTTTGTGATTTTCGTAGATCGGTGGAGGAGGGATCCACTGAAGAATGTCCACTTTAGAGATACATAGCTCTTGGAGCAGGGTGGTTGCTTTTTGAAAAATACTAGTTTCTTTTTTTCTATATTTATAAAAAATATCATTAACACCCCAAAATAAACTTGCATTCGGTGACCAGTCTTTTAATTCTAGTTGTTTACTTATAAATTTTTGGCACACGAAATTATGACGATTATTAATACTGCTATTCATAGATTCTGCTCTTAATATTGCTGGAAGATTGCATCCAGTTATTAAACACAGACGTTGACGACTATTGACTCTTCAGAAGTTCCTCAACTGCTTTCTTCTTTGTATCACCGGTAGGATATTTAGTGCTAAGTGACGCGTGCTTTCTTGTAAAGTGTCTCTCTAAATTTAACTTCTTGTTATGCGTGAATTTCTCCTTACAAATAAGACACATGTCGGAAGTCCATTTAAGTTTTGAATAAACGCAAAATTCTCGGTCCACTCAACTTTAAATTCGCGGTTTTCATCTTCCGTTTTTCTTTGCTTTTTTTTTTGGTAGCCATGTTAATTGGGGTGCCTATAAAAATATTCCAAATATATTTTTTTCTAAAGCCATCAGTACAAAATTATTATCATTATTAAATTGATGAAAATAAAAATTAACAAAAAAATATTTTTAACAAATACAATTTTAGTAATATATGTAACTGCACTAAAAAGAAATAAATAATTTTTTCCATCATTAGAATAACAAAACTTTTAATCTGACCAAAAATGGAAGAAAACTTCCAACATTTGGACAAATAGAAGTAATCGAAAAATCGATTTCAAATTTTATACCGGAACCACAAACATATATAGAAGGTGTAATAAAATCGTATAAAAATACCTGTAGGATATGCAGCTAGATTGTAAAATACAACTTTTTAATAAGATAGGTCAACGGCAGACATGGTAGATAAGACAAAACTGTTCACACTGCAACTGCTGGTCTGTGATGCCAATTTGTACCCCCACTACTTTAGAAAAAGCATACGTGTGCATGCTTGTGGTACCTTTGTATCACATCGAAGAACGCCGAAAACATACGAACAATTTCAGCCGGTAGCTTGTACATGATTTGTGTTTACGTTTACGAAAACCAATAAAATTAAACTCGATGTTCGTTACGTATTTTTACAACAATATAAAATTTTAATTACCTATCTATCTTTTAACTTAAGCAAAAAATTATACATGTTCTCGATTTATAAAAGAATTTTAATTTATCAAAATAAGATGTAATTTTTTTCTTACCAAGTTTTTTTTAAAAATGAAAATATTATTGCACTTACCGTGGATATTTGTGCCAGAGCTACGCTTAAGGAGCCAAAGAGCCACATGCGGCTCTGGAGCCTTACTTTGCCGACCACTGGTCTAGGTGACGTTCTTTGAATTCAACAGGGGCTCTTTTCTTCATCTGGTCAGCTATCATCAGATCCCGTAGTTTGTCAAATGTTTTTACGTCCAATCCTTCAATCCATCCATTAAAGAATGTTTGAACTTCTTGGTAGAAATCACGCCATGTGTTTATCCGAACTTTTCTGATGTGTAACAAATAGCTGCTTGAACTTCTTTGGGGTCAATTTAAACCTTTTCAAAAGCAAAGACCTCACGTGGTCATAATCTCCCTCGCCTCTTGTTCCGGTTTTCTAGCGATCAACTGTGTGAATACCTGTGGGAGTAAGACTAACAGGTGTGAGACCCAAAACTCTTTCGGCACATCCATCATACATGCTTGACACTCAAACAATATTAAATATAAGCTGATATCCTCTTTCGTATCAAATTTATGTAGCATATTGTTCAATTCATTACTAGGTGTACGATTATTCCTACTCAATATTTCCTGAGTTAATCCGATATGAGCTTCGATTCTAAGTTTTTCTAAATCTAAATTATCCCGTCGTTTCCTTTCTTCTAATAATTCTCTCTCTCTCCTTTCTCTCTTCAATGATACCTTCGTACATGAATTTGGTGTCTTCCTCATCGCACCCTGCACTTTTGGTTATTAAATTTTTTAATATTGGCTTAGTCATGTCGACTGTCGCCTCTAAACATAACTCTGTAGCTAACTCTAACAAATGCTCCTTTTTCCTTTTTAACAAGAAAGACATCCCCCCCCCTTTTAATTAAGGAGTAAGATTTTATACAAGAATTATTGTACAGGAGAATAACAGGTATAGTACTAAATACTGTGAAAGGTAGGGTGTGCTAGCTCTGCTAAATTTTATCCACACTTTTACTAAATATATGAAAGTTATGCAAATAAAATTTTCAATTAAAAATTTCCAAAACCAATGTAAAATTCAAATAATAACATATCATGCATCAATAATTTAAAATATATCAAGTAATAATTTAAATTGGGATATATAATTCAAAATTAATAGTTATTAAATGCAATTTCAAAAAGAAAGAAAAAAATGAAAGTATGTAATGGCAAAATTAGGTAAATAATACGTTCATACAAAATTATAGAGGGGATAGAAATAACAAAAATCAGTTTTGTTTCAAATATTTGCTCAGATTTTTTAAAAAAAAACATAGATTCAAAAAGGAAAATCATCAAAATACGGATTGTCGAAAAACATAGATAAAAAAACATGAATAAGTCTGACCTTGACGTCGAGCTGAGGGTTTGGTAAGAGAGAGGAAAGGAGAAACTAACACTCCCTTCTTTTCCTACGTCTCAAAAGTCAGTTACTCCATCAACCTGATCTGTCATTGTGAATACTTATTGCTCGCGTGCAAAATGGCGGATACGAGGCTTTCACACAATGTTAAAAGTTTTTAACTTTCACGCACACACAAATCTTTACAATTTCAAAATGTAGGGACTGCGCTTTCCACTTGGCCAGGACGGCATTCACTGAAGAAAATCTAATACCACGGCGGCATTCACTGAAGAAATTCTATTACCTGGGCGGCATTCTCTGAAGAAATTCTGTTACCAGGGTGGCAATTAGAAATAAAAACAAATGTTATTCGTGGCAGGATGGCACATTACTTCGCGATGAAGAAGGTAATCCTTGGCAATCTGGAATCAATTCGTATCAGGCTGACACACTAGTCTTCAAACTAAAGAGTTCGTTTATATTACCCGGTAGATAATTTTTCTACAGGCGAAAGGTCGGGTGTGGGGTCACACACACAATGACTATTTACCTATTCTGCTTTTTTTTAATTTAAAAAAAATTATCCCGGTCGAACCCCCATAAAATATGTAGGGGTGTATTTTATTTATACAAGTGGTTTTTCTTTTGTTGTCTAGGGGTGAGTCATTTTGTCAAGGATCTTGATATTCAAAGAAATAAGCTGATTAGAATAAAATTACTTTTTAATGAAACATTAGATTATTTCCAATTAAATAATGATTAAAAAATTTAGGAGTTATTTCACAGAGCATACTCTCAATTGTCGCTAAACCTATTAACCACCACGTTGACCGAAAACGTGACCTCTCGCCTGTAAACCGGAGCCTGTCTCGTTTCCCGTCGCTATCGTTTTCTCCCTCAAAACCCACCATTCCGGAGGAGGGGGATGCATATATTTGCTGGTAGCACTATCTATTGGTGAGGTTGTAACCTCACTGATCGGAGGAATATATTCATATTCCCTAATACTTTAAATGCTACATATGCCATACCATCAGTAGTGCTTCCACACCTAATTACAAACATTATGTGTTCTATGTAACTAATATCTGGTCTAATATGCCATTACGAATAGATTCAGCTAAAATATAATTATTTCACTGTGAAATGCTGCCCTACTTAGTGTGGAATACGGGTTTTGTTATTTTTGCATTTACTGACATTATTAAGGTGTTCTGAAATTACTAGATCAAATTTGGCCGATATCTAAACTACCTTTAAAAATTACCATTACCTCAACTTTGTACTAGTTCCTTTGAACGCGCCAAATTATGACTGGCAAAAAATTGTACTTCAGGAATTATTCTTTCAATGGTGGCGCGCCATCGCTTTTTCTCTCGATATGCAGGGAAATGACGAATATACATTTTGTTCAGTGGCGTAACGTACACCCCCGCAATCCCCGCACCGCGGGGGCAGGACTTTAGGAGACCTGAAACCTGTATGATGCTAAGTACGTAAGATCCAGCTTGGGGTCCAAAACCTGACTTTGAGGGGGTAGGGGGCTCAATATTCTCCGTCGCAGCACTGATTTTCTTGTTCCACGTCAATAGTACAATTTTTTCCCAGCCTTGTCTTTAATTCGCACCATGCTCTTATACAGTTTATGTGTTTTAGAGTATTTTCATGGCTATACTGTAATAAAAAATACATTATATTTCTCATTCCAATAAAATCCTGTCTTTTAGCTTCCTCAAAAAATATCCTTTCGGGACATTTTAGAATAACATTTAAATATTAACACATGTTATCTTTGAAAATATATTTATAATAATTCTGTTGAATTTATCTATCTTTAGATTCAAAAAGAAAAAAAAACCTTGAAATAACTGATCTATTACTCACCCAATTCACAAACTTTAAATATTCCGAGAGAACTTTTAAGAAATGCCTTTTTGAGATACTTCGATCAGAAGTAACGCAACTACTTATAAGAAAATATTTATAATTGAAACAAATTGTTACTTAATTACTCTTGATGTATAAAGAGAGAGAGAAAGAAAATGATCTAAAAACGCATGATTTCATACTGAATTTTATTTTTCGAACTATTATTTAATTAAGGTATCCGATTACGTTCGGAACTGTGATTTTGCAAAAGCCTATAAATGAATAATATTTATGATATTTAACGTCACTTAGATAAGAAAATGTATATAAAATTGTTTTAAGAATATTATTACAGTAAAAAATTATTTAAGAACAATATTTTGACAAAAAAGGAACATAGAATGACCCATTTTCAAAATATTCTCCTTTTGTGAAAAATGCTTCTGTTATAATAATATTTTGCCTGTACATAGCTCAAACCTCTCTACAGAGGCTCAACTAGAATTTTTGAAATATATAACTTAGAAGTGGGTTTTTATCCATATTTTACGACAACAGAGGGGAGCCATTTTAAGAAAAAAACGCCGATCATTATTTTAATGGGTGATACCTCTGAAAATAATGTGAATTTTTCAAAAATCCTATAGTTCAGACTCTCCGGAGAAGTCTTTACTTTATATAAGCGAAATATTATTATTTTAGAAGCATTTTTTATAAAAGAACATTTTGAAAAAAGATCATTCTAAGTTAATTTTTTTTTTTGCCAAAATATAGTATTTAAATAAATTTTTTTGTCAAAATATCCTTACAACAATTTTTTACATGTATTCCAATCTAAGTTACACTAAATATCATGAAAATTATCCATTTATACTCTTTTTTAAAATCACGGTTCCTAACGTAGTCGGATACCTCAAAACGCAAAGCATTTCAAAATATGTTTGGTGCAATACAATACAAAAGGAAATAATAAAATTTTTAGTTAAAAAAAATCATACCTCTGTAATATTTATTTCATAAAATGTAATTGAGCAATATTTTGGTCATTAGCAGCTAACGAAACAGTTCCATTCAATAACTTGAGCGATTTTGAAATTCAAAGTTGAGTTGCTTAAATGATGTATTTTGCTTTGCTCATTTTTCCGAGAATAGTTTTGGTTTTGGGTAAGCGTGAGTGAGATTTTACTAAAGGCGCACTCTCTACAGCCACATGCACACCAAGTTAGTCAGCGACGAGCGTTGAATGTCTAACCCAGGGATGGTAAACCTTTTTGAGAAATGAGTCAAATTTTGTTCATATTTTTTTAGTCCTAGCTCGTGGGTCACTAATGCCTTTTTGCACCAGTTAAGTTTAAAATTTTTTAACTGAGTATACTTAAAACTAAACATGTATATATAAAATTCAATTGGCTTAACGGGTAAAAACGGACAGGGTTTGGCGATTTAAAAATATTTAGTGGAATTAAAAATTCTTGTTTATTGCAAATGTTTGAATAAAAAAGGAGTAACGAAAGTTACATTGTGATATCCCCACCCTCTCGGGTGAACATCTTTTTGATTATCAGCGTGAGCTAGAGGTGTAGGATTAACGGAACAACTAGACGCATACATTATCTTAATATAGCTTTATTAAGATATGTATTTAATCCTTTAACAAATTAAATTATAATAATATATGTGAGAGAATCTACGGTGGCAAAACACACGATTTATATAATACTGAATTAACCTAACACGGACCACTATCAATAACTGACTCGCCTAAAGACTATTCCAATACTATTACAGATCCTATTATTAAATAGTCAATCCTACCTTGCCGTAGTTTAAGTAACGATCACAACGATACTAGATGAGGCCTTGCAATAACTCGAGTGCAATGGTATGCACCTTGACTCAATTGATCTCTATCACGTATAACTTCTATTCGTCGCAACGTCGTGTTATCCAAAACTTCTTCACGCTTGAAGCTCGGATTATGTTTACATTCCTCTAATTGCCATCGCGCTTACTCTAACTTCTGATATTTAAAAGCTTCTTAATTTGCATCTTTCTTTCACATTTCACTTCTTGGATTTGGTTGGGAAAGAGTTGCCATTAATTCTGGCCCCAAAGAACCCAAAGGACATGTTAAAGAAAAGACGCGTGAGCCCGTCACAATATACAATATATATTATGAGATATTATTTATTAGTATAACAAAATTGTTTATGAAGTATTTAAAGAAAAACTATTGCTGTTTAATTTCAGATAGTTTTTTAATAGCAGGTTCATATTTCATATTCACTCACTAATACAAAAAGACCGAATGAATTTTGTAACTGAGTTTTAACTCTTAAAAATGCTAAATAACCAGAGAACACCAATATTTTACAGCACAAAATATTCATGTTTGAAAATTATGAAATTTTAAAAATTTATTTACTTTTTTTTACACATAAAAGCAGAATTTACCCGTAAGCTTAATTTGAGGATTTTCAAGGAAACAGTTTCTTTTCATTAATAAACAAAAATTCATTATGCATTGTGCATTTTGAGTAAGATTTTAATTAAATGTTTTTAAAGAACTGCAACCTGGGGTAGGAAGTACTATATTTTTTCTGAACATGATCTACTGCACCTTGAGTATTGTCTTTTTTTCACTTTTTATTAAAAAATGTAATTACAAATTTAATGTAGTTAAAAAGTTTTAATGATAATTTAAATTTGTTTTGTCATTTAATATTGTGATTCGGTCATATGTATATACATATTTATATTAATTGTAATTATTTAATAAAAAGTAATTAAATTAAAAGATTTTTTTGTTGACCTATAAGTAGGAATTGATTAAAATTTTTTTTAAAGTATTACTTGTTATCTATGTTACTTGTATGCTATGTTGTGAATCACTTGATTCGCCTGTTTGATTATATGGCATCTTGTTGCAATTAGGACTTTAAAAAAAAACAGCATTTTTTTTCACGTAGTACTAAAGCACCATTTAGTTCCTCTGCAACATAAAATTAAATTTATAACTTCGCTAACATCAATAAGACTATCTGAATATTACAGTGGGTTTTTTTTCCAAACAGGCTTTGTAATGAAAATCATTTACTCAAAAGTCAAAAGAAGCTGCAAGATTTTTTTACTCTAATAACTTAAAACCACAGGAAACTGCCTTTTGATAGATGTATAACTCACTATAAAAAGGAAAACGTTTTTTTTTGTAAGCGTTGTAAAACCACAGGCAAAAATCACTTCTTTCCTCTATTTTGTTTTTCTAAATTGTAAGGTTATTATTAAAATGAAAATTTTTAATTTCCCCCAATGTATAATGAATTTAAACATTATTAAAACAGATTAACCGTATTAGATATTTTCGTAAAGCAACTTTCGCAAGAATCCTTTTTGAGACGTCTTTGCTAAGCGTCAACCACAGTAGGGTGCCTTGGCTGCTAATAAAATTTTTTTTTTTTTTTTTTATGCGGTATTGTCGGCTCCACACCACGGGTTTGCTATCAGATGAAGGATGTTTGCAATGAGTAGACATTTATGCTCAATCTCAGCCAACACACTGCACTAACATTCTATTTTTCTTAAGCTATGCTGTGCCATCGGGACTTTTCAAGAACTATTCAAAATTCAATATGTTATTCGATTTGTTAAAAGTTTTATTTTCAGGAATTCGTAAAAATTTTTACTTGATTGATAGAACCATATACGTCCTGCGGCCGCCCCATGTTTTGGCCACCCGCGTGCGGTGCACACGCTGCACACCTGCTAGGATCGGCCCTGTTTGGTTCATAAAATTTCAGTTCAACTGAATGCTTTAAGAGGTGAGAATAAAACCTTCTCAAGTTTTGACACAAGTCGCCAAAAATGATGCCAAAGTGGCTGTATTTGTATTTCTTTGAACAATTAGTTTTAATAAATTAATTTTTATTAATTATAATTAAATTACTGCATTGTCATCAAAAACAATAATCTACATAAAATTTCAGCTTAATTGAGCGCTTTAAAATGTATTTTATTAACGATTGAAAATTCCATCAAGATAAACAAATAAATGAATATATAGGAGTGTGAGCTAATAGTAGGAATTGAAAAACCATTACCTATAAGAGAATATTTTTAAAAAGAGAAAAACTATACATGAATGAATAAAAGTCCTTTTGAATACAGCGATTAACGCGAAGGCTTGCTAATGAAGGAGACAGAATAACATCGACATGTTGGCTAATTCAACAATAAAATTTAAATTGAAGCAAGAGTAGCTCATAAATTTTTGGTTGCAAATTCAAGTAACGGGTTTGCAAGTGAGGCATTGATGATCCACCGTGTAGATGCACGTTAAATCTGTTGTAGCTCAAAGTCCTCATGTTGGCGTGGTGGGAAAGTTGAAAAAGTTGAGCGACATCTCAGGAGTCCTTCTCGTCACTTAACCACGGTTCAAAATTAGGATGGCCGTTACCAGTAGCTCTCGATTTGTTTGCTGCGCGACAATAAACACTCTCTCACTCACTCTGTTTAATTTCTGTGGAGGAAATTTCTATTACACAACTCGGGTTTCTTACCCAGTATCAAATGTTCCCGGGAAATCATAAGATTTCCATATTTTTTGTATTCTGGGGAATAATACTTGGTTCCCAAGAATTCTCGTGCACGACACGGGACTGAATTAATCAACAAGGTAGCACTTGACTGTAGATTTTGACCTCTGATATAAATTTTAACTGACCACTTTTGCAACTTACGGCCATTGACCTCGAACTTCTCGAAGGGAGAAATGTTCATTGCAACCCTAAGCAATAGATAAGGGCGTAATAATCAGAGAATAGGGATAAATGAGAAAGTGAAATGCCCACGTGGTGTTGAAAGGAAAGAATGAGTAAACACGTGGATATATATCACTTCCAATTGGTTCCTGTTTCACTTCATTAAATTAGGTTATTTTATTTTTAGAGGAACATGATTTCTCTCGTAGTCTACCCGCACAACCCATCTGATAAAAATTCTGACATCTTGATTTGCATGGATAACGTAAGTACTAATACTTAAAACTGATATTTATTTAGTTTGTAAGTTGAATATATTTCTTTAGATACTTGTTTTTATTATAAGCTATTTAACTTAATTAGTAGTTTTGAAAAAAAAGAATGAACTCTCAAACTATTTGGAGAAGAAAATTTAAAAAAAAACTATTGTCACTTTTCTTATTTATTATTCCTTTCTTAACCAAACTTTTTTGCGAGATTCGTACTTTTATATTTAGCTATATTTATTTGACAAATATTTGGTAATTTCATAAATAATAAAATCAGTTGTACAAATAAAATCTAAATATTTCAGCTAATACTTTTAACACACGTGATCGTTACTCCAGCAACAAATAAATTTCTTAAATATTTTTATTAATATTTATCTTTTATGTTATCAGCATTAGAAAAATTTGCAAAGCACGTGACTCAATAAAAATAACATTAATTTAATTATTATTTTTTTAAATTTCACTTTTTTTTCGAGATTTTTTAAATGTATAAAATTTTTAATTGTGACATTTTTCCATGTAGTTAACAATTTTAGCTTTTATTGCTAGAAGTGATACATTACAAAATCTTCTTTATCTAGTAGATTTCGTTAAAAAAATTATTTTTTATTTGGGGAAAGATTTTTTTTCGTACATGTGATAAAGTTGAAAATAAAAAATCAAAGTGTTAACAAATAAAGAAGCGTGACATGCACCGAAGAGCCAAAAAAACTGGTACAGGCATGCGTATGCAAATAAAGAGTTATGGAACCAATCAGAGTAAGACGCTGTGGTCGGCAAAGCCAATATAAGGCAATGAGTGTCTGGCACAGTTGTTAGATAAGTTACTGCTGCTACAATGACAGGTTATCAAGATTTAAGTGAGTTTAAACGTGGAGTTATAGTCGGCGCACGAGAGATGGGTCATAGCATCTCCGAAGTAGCGATGAAATTTGGATTTTCACGTACGACCATTTCACGAGTGTACCGTGAAAATTGGGAATCCAGTAAAATATCAAATCTACGACATCGCTGAGGCTGGAAAAAGAACACACGAGAATGGGACCAAAGACGACTGACGTGAATCATTAAACGTGACAGAGACATGCAACCCTTCCGCAAATTGCTTCAGATTTTAATGCTGGACCATCAACAAGTGTCACCATGCGAACTATTCAACGAAACATCATCCATATGGGCTTTTGGAGCCAAAGGCCCCCTCGTGTACCCTTGTTAACTGCTCGACGCAAAGCTTTACGCCTCGCCTAGGCCTGTCAACACCGACATTAGACCGTTGATGACTAGAAACACGTTGCCTGGTCTGACGAGTCTCGTTTCCAATTGAATCGAGCTGAAGGGCGTGTACGGGTATGGAGACAACCTCATGAATTTATGGACCCTTCATGTCAACAGGGGACTGTTCAAGCTGTTGGAGGCTCTGTGATGGTATGGGGTGTGTGCAGTTGGCGTTATATGTGACCCCTTATACGTCTAGATATGACTCTTGCAGTAGACAGGTACGTAAGCATCCTGTCTGACCACCTGCCCCCATTTATGTCCATTGCGCATTCCGACGCACTGGAGGAATTTCAGTAGGACAATGCAACACCCCACACGTCCAGAATTGCTACATATTGGTTCCAGGAGCAATCTTCTGAATTTAAACACTTTCGCTAACCACCAAAATCTCCAGACATGAACACTATTGAATATATCTGAGATGCCTTGCAACGTGCTGTTCAGAAGAGATCTCCACCTCCTCTTACTCCTACTGATTTTTGGACAGCCTGCAGGATACATGGTGTCAATTACCTACAGCATTACTTCAGACATTAATTGAATTCATACCACGTTGCGTTGTGGTACTTCTGCGTGTTCGTGGGGGCCCTACACAATATTCGGCAGGTGTATCAGTTTTTTTGGCTCTTCAGTGTATTTAATTATTGTAAACTTAGAAAAAATTTTTTAATTCGAATTTGTAATCATTTCGTTCCTCAGAATAATTATTCTTTAGGAATATTTCCTGCAGATATCGTTACTGGCTGCATTTGAAAATTATTAAAAAAAAATATCTGGAAAATTTCGTTGAGAGTGGAATGGCAGATTTTAAAGTCAGTGTATCCCAAAAATAGCGCACCAAATTCTGTACATTCAGATTTCTCGTTGGAAGCACAAACAAATTGCTCCGAGAATTAATTGTACATGTACAATCTATAGCTTACGAGAAAAGTACTGTAAATGATATGATGCATGATGGGGATCCGGTGCATTTCTGTGCTCTTGTACGTGATTGGCTAGATATGACATATTCCTGCCGCTGGCTCGGACATGGGAGTCCGGTTCTATACACACCAAGATCTCCAGATCTCACACCGTTGGATTTTTTTCCTGTGGAAAATTCTCAAGTAATTGGTATTTCGAGACGTACTGACTGCACATCGGACTCAGTTGCTAGTATACATGCTGCTTGTACTTCGGTGGATACCGCGTTGTTGCGATTTCGGGATTCACCCATTTCACGACGCGCTAAAGCCTGTCTCGATATGTACGACGGACCCTTTGAACATCTGTATTTTTAAATATTTGCAAATATTGCTGTCGATGTGCCCAATACGGTGTTTTCCCCTTGCAGCAGCTGTGATGTTATGTTTTGTGTTTTTTGTATTTTTCTATTTATTAAACTATGGATCGCTTCGGCCCTTTTTTATGCACAGGATGGCTATAATTAAAGTATCCGACTACGTTTGGAACCGTGATTTTGAAAAAGAGCATAAATTTATAATTTTCATGATATTTAATGTCATTTAGATTAGAATACATGTATAAAATTGTTTTAAGGACATTTTGACAAAAAAATTTATTTAAATATAATATTTTGGCAAGAAATTAACTTAGAATAATCTTTTTTCAAAATGTTCCCCTTTTATAAAAAATTCTTCTAAAATAATAATATTTTGCTTATATAAAGTAAAGACTTCTCCAGAGTGTCTGAACTAGGACTTCTGAAAAATTCACATTATTTTCAGAGTTACCACCAATTGAAATAATTATTGGTGTTTTTTTCTTAAAATTTCTCCCCTCTGTTGTCGTAAGACATGGATAAACCCACTTCTAAGTTATATATTTCAAAAATTCTAGTTGAGCCTCTGTAGAGAGGTCTGAGCTATATACAGGCAAAACATTATTATAATAGAAGCAGTTTTCACAAAAGGAGAATATTTTGAAAATGGGTCATTCTATGTTAATTTTTTGTCAAAATATTGTACTTAAATAATTTTTTATTGTAATATTATTCTTAAAACAATTTTATATACATTTTCTAATCTAAGTGACACTAAATATCATAAATATTATCAATTTATACGCATTTGCAAAATCACGGCTCCGAACGTAATCGGATACCTTAAACTTCAAGTGTTCAGGGAGTGCTGGAGAGAAAACCACTGGGAATTATTTCAGGGAAATTTGGTATCTACACGTTTCAGAACATGCGCAAATCAAATATGCAAAAAAAAAAAAAAAAAAAAATGCCATCTCCCCCCGATAGATGGCACTGTACTGTATTTCAATGCTCACCGGTGGCATATATAACTTCCAAAACCGTTAGATAGAGCATATAACGACATTCTAACAAAAACATATAAACAAAAAACAGAATCACTTACAGTTTATCGAAATTTTATACAATTTGCTTTAGTAATTAAATTTTTACAGTATCATGTAATTACAAATTAACGTAAATTAAGATCACAAATTAAACAATCTATAAAGACGCTTTGGAAAACAATTAAACCATTATTTATTCAATGAAATTATCACATGATGGGCTCAATATGCGAACCACTAGATGCAACCACATGCTGAAAACATAAAACAGCATGGTCCACATTCGCATTTAAAATCTCTGTTGTAACACACCTCACGTGTCTCGTTATACTAGATTTCAATTCAGTAACAGAAGCATGTTGTTATCTATAAACCATATCTTTCAGATGTCCTCACAGAAAAAAAAATCGCAAGGCTTAAGGTCCGGTGAACGTGGGAGCCAGGTGTTTTCGAAACCTCTGCTTATGACTCGATCCGCACCCAAAATGAAGCAATTTTTTAACAGGTTTATAGGGGTGCTCCTTCCTGTATAAATACCGTGGTTTCTAAATAATTTCTCTCTTGCATTGCTGGAATCAATTGTTTTCTGAACATCGCTACTCAATGTGGTCTTGTTTTTATACTGTTCGATAAGCTTAAAATTTGCATATATGCCTTCGATAAGCATTGAAACACAGCACAGCGCCATCTATCGGGTGATTTTTTTTGCATATTTGACTTGCGCATGTTCTGAAACGTCTAGATATCAAATTTCACTGGAATATTCCCAGTAGTTTTCTCTTCAGCATCTCTTGAACACTTACAGTTTAATTATAGCCACCCTGTACTTCTAACGAGGAATCTAGCTGTTAAGAATTTGTGCACTATTTCTGGGATGCCTTGAATTTATGTTTGCCTCAACTAATTATATTATTTTTGCAGGGAGTATGAAGGGAAATACATTTAATACACCATTTACTCTTCATATTTTTTTCAGTTTTACTCTAATCGCTACATAACATAACCCAAATGAAAACGCTTTAATGTCTGAAAATTAATCAGTTGAACCAGAACCAAAATCTGAAGGGGGAAATAAGCGGTATTTTTTTCTGGAACAAGATTATATGTACAGAGTTATTCATAAATCCGTCCAAGGTTTCGAAGTACTATAGTGAAAAAAACAAGAGAGAGAGAAAAAAAATACAACAAAAGAAAATATCAAAAAATACAGAAACAATTCGTATTTTAGTTACATAACTTATACATATTCTAAGTGGGAAACATTGATTACATGGCATACATCAATGTGATAGTCCAGTTCCTGCCCTTCTCGACTCAGCATGGTACTATCAACGTTATTGACAGCCGTCCTTTCTGTGTCATCCAAAAATTTGGTCTTCCACATAAGACCAAGTTTTCATACCCATTGCCATATGATGTAGCAGAACTGCATGGAAGAATAACATATGCTGTCAATAGCGTTCATAGTACCATGTTGAGCAGAGTGTGGCATGAACTGGACTATTCACTGATGTATGTTGTTTAAACAGAATTTCATACGTAGAAACACCTATAAAATATGTACTGTAAAATCCGCCGTATAATGCGCACTTTTACGTGCGCGTTATACGTCGGGTATGAAAATACCCGCCATAAAATATGGATGCGCGTTATACGTCGGGTATGAAAATATGTACTGTAAAATCCGCCGTATAATGCGCACTTTTAACACAAAAAATGAGATCGAAATTTACGGATGCGCGTTATACGTCGGGTATGAAAATGAGATCTTTAAAAATAAAAAGAGATGAGTATAAAAAAAATTCAGATGATACTACATAAAAAATAGATTTCAGAAACAGAAAGATTAATGTTCATTATAAATAAGGAAACAAAAATTGATTGTAAATTAATGTTTATAACGTGTGTAAATGATAGAAAGGCTGGTTAATATGAAATTTTTTTGCCTTAATTTTGTAAAATTATTCTTTGTTGAAAATTTTATTTATGTTTTATACAACTTAATGTGACTTACATTTGCACAATTCATCATATTCTGAATATAATACTGTTTATATCTTGCATCATACAAAGTTTTAAAAATTCAAATTTACCGTAATCAGATTATTCAGTGAACATTTGTGTGGCTGCTGAAATAAGAAAAAATTATTCTTATTTTTTTAGAAATATATTAATCTGGGATACCCTACCCATATCGTAAGGCATTTGAAATTTACTTCAGATCACAAAAAGAAAAAAAAAGAATTTTTTTTTCATTTTGAGACATTTTTATGTTATGTACACAATATCTTACTTTTTCATAGCTGTTAAGTAATATTAAAAAAATTAATTGATGTACAATAATTCTTCGAACATTGTACAATCTTAATATCTTAAATGTAATCCAATATATTAAGCAAAAAATGAAAAAAATTACAAAAAAAAATGTTAATATACTTTATGTACGTTATGGAACAGTACGTAATGCACATTTACGTGGGGGGGGGGAAGAATTCATGTCAAGTATTATATCTGTACAATATTATTTTTTTTTAAAAAAATTTGAAAAACAATTCTTAAAAAATGATACAATATTTTGTAAGGCATGAATACGATGTAACTTTTCAAACATTTTGAATGTTTGAAAAGTTACATCTTTGAGATCAAAAAATATTCCTGCATAATAAAATATAAAAAAAATCAGGTCGTTTTGTAAGTATCAAAATTTTCTACGTAAACATTAATTTAAAGGCAGAAAATTTGCAAGTTTATTGAAGAGTAACTGAGTACCTGTGTAACATACATTTTGTATAGTTTAAATTAGTATATTTGTATTGAGTTATGAAATAAAAAACAGGTCGTCAGCAACATAGATTAGAACAGAGGTTCTGAAACTTGTCATTTTTTCGATATTGAATAGACTCTTACTTAATACTGAATTATTGCAAATTCATGAACTTTAAATGTGTTTTTGGCAGATGGTATATTGTGGTAGCTCGCTGCTAGTTTAAAAACGTTTACTTTTCTATCTGTAGTGAAGTGTAATGTGAAAGACTTAAAAAAATACACGTTAATTCTAAACATTTATTGGATTCCAGTTAAAATTTATTACCTGTTACACAGAATTAGAGAGCAAAAACAAATGCTTTTATGACGCTTTAGTAACAAATTTTTAATTTTTAGCATCAATTTAGTTAGGTTTGTCTTCAAATCTCATCGATTAGTAATGTTCAGTCCATTTTTTCTTTGTTTGGAGATAAGCAATTACTATGAAGCACATTTTTACTTGGAAAAGCAATTTACAACTTGCTCACGTTATACTATAATACCGGACAATTAACAGGTATGTCTTTTTAAATGCACTTACCACATTAAGCATCGAAATAGAAATTGCAAAACATTGTAATTTTTCTTAAATAATTAATGCATTAGCAAGACCCAAATGCCGAACTATATAAACATGCTTTAGTAATACTAATAGTTCGTGTATGTAATTTTTTTTTTATTTTTACAAAACATTTAAGGTTTAAAATGGTTTCTTTCTCCAAGGCTTTTTTATAGAGAAAGTCGGCTCAGATTATTTTTAATGTTTTCTAAAGCGAACTGGCAGCATACTATGTATTGGAGTTGAGATATCCCACAAGATTGAAAAGATTTTTTTCAGGAGTTAGATGTTAGGGCCATTAGCCAAAAATGACCAGAAAATCATAAACCCTAATAAGAACCAATGATTAAATGCTTTCTCCTCCTAACTATATAGTTTAGACGAGACACACACAACTACGAAATGCTTGCACATTTTGACTAATCAGTTTAGGAGAATCAAGGCCGATGTAGCTAAGATCATGGTCGCGGACAGGTGGCTGGCTTTGAGTATGGCTTGGAATCCTGAAACAACTGAAGACTTAATCACGCAATCTCAATGCAAGACTCAATGCACAATCACGCAATGCTTGTACATTTTAACTAAACAGTAACAGAATCAAGACTGATGTAAAGGGTGTTTTTTTAGAGGTATAGAACTTTAAATTGCAATAAAACAACGATGTATTATTCGATTGATATGAATTTTTTTTTATTCGAAAGATAATCTTGTGGCATTACATTTTAAATATGATCAAGCAAGGCGTAGATTCGTCGAATGGGCCCAAAACGAGATTGCCGTTGTTCCCGATTTTCATAAGCGAATTTTGTTTAGTGATGAAGCGCACTTCTGGTTGAATGGCTATGTCAACAAACAAAACTGCCGCATTTGGAGTGAAGCTAATCCACAAGTGTATGTCGAAACACCGTTACATCCAGAAAAACTGACTGTTTGGTGCGCTTTATGGGCTGGTGGAATCCTTCTTCAAAAACGATGAAGGCCACAACGTTACAGTCAATGGTGATCGGTATAGAGCCATGATTACTAACTTTTTCATTCCTGAATTGAACAATCATGATGTCCAGGAGCTGTGGTTCCAACAAGACGGCGCAACATGTCACACAGCTCGTTCCACAATCGATTTATTGAAAGACACGTTTGGTGACCGCCTAATTTCACGTTTTGGACCTGTGAATTGGCCTCCAAGATCTTGTGATTTAACACCGCTAGACTATTTTCTGTGGATCTATGAAAAGTCATTGGTCTATGCGGATAAGCCACAAACGCTTGACCATTTGAAAGACAACATTCGCCGTGTTATTGCCGATATACGGCCACAAATGTTGGAAAAAGTCATCGAAAATTGGACGTCCAGATTGGACTACATCCGAGCCAGCCGTGGCAGTCCTATGCCAGAAATCATATTTAAAATGTAATGCCACAAGATTATCTTTCGAATTAAAAAAAATTCATGTCAATCGAATAATACATCGTTGTTTTATTGCAATTTAAAGTTCTATAACTCTAAAAAAAACACCCTTTTATATAAGCATGTGTTCACGGACAGATGGTATGGCTTTGACTCCTGGAATCACTGAAGAATCGCAATGTAGAGAAGCTGATCCACATTTAATGTGTCTAAGTTCTCACGTTAGTTTGAGGTAGAAGTTTGGAGAGGTGTCATCCTCACCCTTTGACTGAGGTTCAGTTACAAGGTTTGTCGTCGTTAACTGTCCTGAAGCCTCGAAGTGAGACGACAAGTATCATCCTCGGCACTTGATAGAGGTTCCAAATTACGAGGTACATCGCTAGTATCCCTCAAGATCCGGGGTAAGCGTTACGTCGATCGCGATCGACAGGTGGGCCGCAAAGACATTTTAAGGTTACTGCTTGAAGATTTTAGCAGTTAGTACGTATATAAGGAAATATTCAAGATTGGCTATGTAGACTAAAAGTCTTCTGCTAACTCCAACAACGGCTCCCTCAGAAGAGCAAAAAGCATTATCTCCACATACATTGACAAATATATTGCCATGACCCAAGAAACGAAGAGTTTAGGAAAGCCATGGGAAACTCTGGCCACAGTGGGCCCAATCCCGATGTACCTGGAAACAGCCAAGCCTGTTGCCCGCTTTCACCTAACTACCGGCAGGGGCGGCTCTAGGGGCGGACAAACCGGTTCCCTGACCGGGGCGGCAAATTTCAAGGGCAGCAGTTGGATCAAATTTGAAAAAAATTTGTTAAAATTTATATATATATATATATATATATATATATTCTGAAATATTATTGGGTGTGAATTTGGTATTTCATTTAATGAAGCTTATTTCCTACTTTTTTGTACTCTGTATGATTAATGTCAATTTTCTTTTTATATTGAAACTTAAAGTGTTTGAGGCGAGAGTATATGTTAAATCATGAAATTTGACATGTTTATACATCTTTTATTAGTAAACTTTTCCTCATCCAGGAGTAGTGTCACAATGGACATTCCTTTCACCCATACGATGTCCGGTGTCAGCTACCCAAAAAGGGACAAGGGTAAAAAGAGTTTTTAGTAAATATATAAAACCACACAGGAGATGTTTTATTTTAGTCTTAATTGAAGTTACTATAAGTTAAAATAAACACTTGTGATCCGTACCATCAATAGAATCTTTTCGGAAGAAATTGACCTGTTGAAATGGGTTCTTTCTTCTCTTACATAGTTACATTACCCGCTTGAAATATTAACAGGTAATAATGTGCTTGATTTTGAAATATTTTAAATAGGTGTGTATCTATGTGAACAATTTAGCTTTTTGAATTATATTTTTTAGCTTTAGAGGGGGCGGTATTTTTCGTTTTTGTCCGGGGTGGCAAAACTGCTAGAGCGCCGGTACTGCTACCGGACATGACTTTTTGTGAGTACACCTCTGCTGGCTTGGCGTGGGTGCTAACAAGGCCTGCATGGATGGCGACAACCTGCTTCATTGCACTGGACTTGAGGAATACCCGGCTGATGACATCATCAGACGGTACTGGGAGCCTCGGCGTCAATTGGTCAGGAAGCCAAGCACGGGGGTTGCATAAATAAATAAATAATATTGCAGACCTTTTCCTATTTCACTATACCTACGAAATTGGGTATTGGTTCACATAAGAATTTTTCAAGGAAGAAGGGGTCGAGGGTCGAAAGTATACCATTCTCGCATCATACCGAAATATATTATATATATATATATATATATATATATATATATATATATATATATATATACAGCCAAACATATTTTTTGAGTTTGTAGATTGTGGAGAACAAAAAACAATAAGAAATAAATTACTAAATAAATAATTGGCCTTAATTAACCCCTTGCTTCTCGCTCTGGTCAAAATCACGGTGTGAAATTTCCCTGTCTATTTCTCGTGCCTTGATATTTCTGGGCTGGAGTATTCAAAAATAACACGCTAAAAAGTTTAAAACTATCTATTTCTTAAGCGCGGAATCATGTTTATTACTCACCAGATGGCAGTACCAGATTATAAGTAACGTATTTAGAGCTAATTATTTTATATTAAACTAGATGTCAGCACAATCAAACATATATGTTTGCGATATGTTTTTGTAACTTGTATCCGACTGCCCTAAAATCATGGTTTTTTAACAAAACGGACAATTTTTATATGATTTTATTTTATAGACCAAGTTTCTTATTTTCCATTCATTAAAACAAAAACTACACGTCTTTTAGTAAAAGCAGATGCCACAACCTTACATTAGATGGAAAACTTTGAAATGCGTTTTACTCGAAATGTGTTCTTTTCAAAAAGCTCAAACGGGGACAGCGATTGCTCAAAAATTTTTGAATAAAATTTGCTGAAATTGTTTGTGTATGTTTTATGTAACAGAATTGTTTTGACCTTCAGATTTATTAATCACTGTTTTATTTCAAAATTTACTGTCTTTATGTGAATATAAACACTGTTTAATTAAGCTATTTCATATAGTCATTAAGATAAAGTGCTCTAGTTTTTATAAAAATTAAACTGTCACTTTTTTATCCCGTAGGTCATTTCAAACAAGAATAACAAAGAAACACATCAAATTTGAAAAATTGAGAATTTGTTCATAAAATTTTTGTACAGAGCGGGCCCCGTTTATGTAATTTTTTGTACATTTTCACCAGTTTTTTCCCATTTTAATAGCAATAAATTTTTTTTCTGTTTTCAATTTTAGAATTTTTTTCTTATACTAAAGAATTCTAAAAATCATAAAAAAAAATCCCCATACCTACATTTAAAAAAAAATTGTCGCAAGTAGTCGGATACCTTAAGCTTAGTTACTTAGTTAAGCTTTCCGTGATATCACGTAGGTCTCCTTCTGCGATAATATATCTAGATATATATTATAAATGCCAATGTTTGTGAGGATGTTTGGCCATCTTTCACGCAAAAACAAGTAAATGGATTTTAATGAAACTTCACAGTAAAATAGCTTGTACATTAGAATAATACATGGGCTATAATTTATAGCATAGTCTATAATTTATAAAAATATTGTCTGAAATGTTCAAAATATAATGATGTTTATCAAGTAAGTAGGAAAAATATCTGCCATCTGCAAGCAATTCTGGCGTACGCTGTATAAAAGCCCACGACAGCATATATCTATCTTTTGTTTGTGAAGAAACCCTTATTGTTTTGGCTACGCAAGGCACTCGCTTCGAATTAATTCCTGTGATCACCATAATCCTTATAATTATTTTTATTTCATATACTTGTAATGGTTACAGAGTTCCTGTTTCCCGCAGGGAAACTTCACCTCCAATCCTTGAAACTTTGGGTGACCATTACATCGGCTTTACCTTAGTCCAGAACTGCATTAAAGTGTTAAAAAATTTAAATAGTTAAGAATTAAGAAAACATTTTAATTTAAAGTGCTTTGAAATAAAAATGAATATTTTAAATAGGAAAAAATGTTTTAAGTTTGAGTTTTTTTTTCTTTCAAAAAAAAAAACTAAGCTATGAAGGGAGGGGTTGTTATAAATCTATCTTTATTTGAATGTTTTTTTATGATTTTATTATGCACATTTGGTAGTAAGAAAAATTGATCTATTTTCAAAATAAATGCTTTTTTATCGGTTCTGGTACTTAAAAGTAAATAAACTTTCCCTTTCACACTACATCATTTGGACAAATTTTAAAATTTGTTTGTGGTTAGTAGTTACTTATAATGCTATAATTTTAATTGAATAGGCGGATATTGCATACTTAAGTATAAAAATAGTTATAACTACTGTACTGTATTTTTTGGTGTGAGTGAGTGAGTGAATATTAACGTCGCACTGTTCAGCTACACGGGGGCTTTTGGCAACGGACCACGTAATTTTGAACCAGGATCAAGTGACGTGGACGACACCTGAGCTGGCACCCCTTCTCCTAACTACCACACCACACCCACTTAGAAGGAATATTCTACCAATACTTAGCAGGAATATTCTTTGAAATCCACTCTTCCAAGATATATGGATGCAAGGGTTCTATGATAAGTATTTTAGCAGGAAAGGCGAATAATTTTGTAGCAGATATCACGTTTTCAGCGGATTGCAAAGACTATTTTTGTCCCGAAAAAGTAGTTTATGTCAAAATTTAAGTGTCTTATATTTTTGTATGTTACTGAAGACCTTAGAAAACGATTTGACTGCTTATTTCAAGTGAACGGTGTTATAATTAATTTTACAGTGGAATATCTTTAATTAATTTATTAGCTCTAACGAATTAAATTTCCCATAGCGGATTATTTTGTTTATCTACATCCCTGAATTTTCAGTATAGTGATCCAAAAAAAAATGTATGAAAAAAACTGCAGTAAATCATAATGCGGTGGATAAAGTATTAACGTGCATCGTTTCCCTACACGGCGGGTCTTACAAAGCTCTAATAAAGTTCGAGCTATGAAAATAGCTAGACATTTGCCAACTTGACTATCGTTAACATTGTGAAGGTCCCCTTGGACCTCACTTTGAGAACGAGAATAAATAGGAGTCAGATAAGAGCCAGTAGCCATTTTTATAAATAACTTTCTTTATTTGGTTAACTTTCCCAAATAGAATCAAAGACTCATTAAAAAATATATCTAAATAGTTTTACGAGGTTTAAAAGATACTTTCCTTTAAATTAACTTAAATATTTAATGATCCAATTAATTAACAGTTAGAATATCGATCACGCAGAGATTACCACGATAAGAGATCCCAGATTTATATTTAATGTTCTTATTGAACATTTAATTTTAATCTCACTCGTAATAATAAGCTTTAATGAGACTTTAATTAATATTTACCACACTGCAGTTCAGCTCAGCTTTTCTCTGAGATTAAATTATCCAACAAGAAATCTTCAATAATAAATTTAACTTCACTATAACTTTCTGCTTCAATCTCTCTCTCCTACTGCTCTAACTTTACTATTCCGTTTGACTTAAATACTTTATCTAATCTACATATATAACAAGGAATTCTGTCCTCTTTTTGGAGCTGATTGGAAATAGGTAGGGAATTAAATTTCCCTAAAAAAGACGACTCAGAAGGTTAGTGATAAAGTTCCGTATAGATTTGTCACTACCCCTCCAAAAAGAAAACGGGATTTATTCGAAGGACTCATACATCCTGAAAATAAATGACGTAATTCCTATCTTTGTCTTATAGTTCCGACGACTTTAACTTCTAACAGTATATTACTGAAACTCATTCCTTAAGGAAAAAGGACAAATAAAATTACGATTTATAAATGCTAAACCTCATAATACTTTACAAGTTTAAATTAATCCCTGCACTCTATCCATTTGGCAACGGAGGCGTGGGAAAAACCACCCTAGTGGTGGTAAAAAACCAGCCCCATAGAGTTTACTTAATCACTATACATAAACAAGTTGAATCTTCTTTGGCACTGGGACATCGAGGACTTCAGGGTCAGCTACCCTGAAAGATTAATTTCCATTTGAGTGGTAGGCAAAAGCAGACATGAATTTATACACTTGTTACATGAATTTTATATACAATATATATCTGGTTCCTTTGCCTTCCCATTCGAAAAAATTTTTGCGCTAGTTAGTGTTAATGGTTAATCCTATCGAACTTCGCCGCGCCCCAAGTCACCAGATTTGAAACAAAATATACACATATATATACACATCATACAATAACAATCATTTCACAATAAACAAATAACACAAACAACCAAATGAATTGTCGCATCTTAGCGAAGTCATACACCGAAGTAAACAAATGCAAATTTTACAGATGTTTTCTCCAAAATACAAAAAAGTAACACAAAAGCTGTTTTTTTCTGCTACAGAAAAAAACACACACAATGCAGTGTTCACTTTTGCTAGTCTTCTTAATTTTAGAGTCCACCCGTGACTTGCTTCAATTGCAAAAATTCTTCACTTGTTCGTACCGCGAAGATAAAGAAACAATACAACCTGGTTTTTGTCTGTTAAATCCTCCTATGTACCGGATCTCCATCCAACGCTTCCATACTGAGGCTTCTCCTTATTCTGTTGTGAGGGATGCCGTTGATTTCGATGTTTCTCTGCTCCTCAGGAATTCCGTCGCTTTCCTTTACGCGGCTGCGTAGATAGTATGGGCAAGGTCTCCTTGTATGGGCTTGATTCGACCGGACTGGTCTCTCCGCTTGTTTGTTGCGTCCTCTCGCTGTCGCTCTGGTCTGGCGGGCTTGGTTATCACGTCCACTACCTTCCGTTCGGGATCCGACTGTAGTCGAAGCACTCCTTCTGCGATCAGGCAACCTTGATGGACCTGCAATGGACTCTACTCCTGGTGAAGAGGTATTAGGTCTCTTAAATTTGTAAGTCCTGGACGAGATCGAGGATGGGATTGACCTCTTGACTCCCTGCCTTTGCTAAGGAGCGCGTCTTTTCCGGTCCTGGTGCTCAGACCCTTGTTGTGATCTCTTCCTGCACATCTTCGACCGTTTTAAAACTTGGTCCTTCGACTCATACTGACTTAGTTTGCGTTTGTTTCTGGGGATCTCCCGTGCGGTGTTACCCTGCCGTGATCTACACCCCTCACTTTCCTGACTAGAGGTTTTCCTACGCTCCTTAAACTGCCCTTGATTCGATCTATTTGACCCATGACTAACTTCTTGTTCGTCATACAGAGTTTCTACCGGACTATCCGAACTAATCGTGTCTGCCTGACGAGGTCGGTACACTCGAACCTGATCAATGTTAACTGTTATTTTTCTCCCGCTTTTCCAAACAATTAAATTATTGCCGTTGACTTCCAAAACTCTATAGGGACCGTCAAACTATGGCATAAATTTTCCAACATGTTTTCTACCTGCAGTACTTAAGAAATGTGTTTGAAGTAAAACTAAATCGTTCACTTTGATGTGAACATCCCTCCTTCTGCGATTGTAATATTTTTCCCAAGACTTATGCTTTTTTCGCATATTTCGTCTTGCCTCATCGAATAATCTTTCGATGTTCCTACCAACATATTTCGTATCCTCTGTAACATTTATGAGCTTGCTAAAAGGAGTTATGATTTTCCTCCCCAAAAACAACTCAGGCGGAGTTTTATTTGTTGTCTCATTTACCGCTGTGCGTAGTGCGAAAGCGAACTCATGTAGAAATTGGTCCCAGTTTTCATGGTTTTCTTCAACAAAAGCTATCATTTGAACTAAATTTCTATTCACTCTCTCCGTGAGATTAGCCTGCGGTCAGTACGTTACCGTTTTCATATGTTTGATGTCCAACCTGTGACTGAGATGTTCAAACACGTCAGAAATTAATTGGGGGCCGTTATCACTTATCAAAGAAATCGGAGCTCCGTAACGCGCTATATAGTTATCAAAAAAGCATTAGCTATTGCCTGGGCTGAAGCTTTACGAAGAGGAATCAGCTCACACCACTTAGTGAAGTGGTCAGATATAACTAATATGAATTTATATCTCTCGGGTCGGGATGCGGGGTAGGGGCCTAATAAGTATAGCGTTACAATTTCATTTGGATATTTTGAAACTATAGGCATTAAACGACCAGCTGGTAGCACGTTTTTATAATTAAACTTTTGACACCGGTCACAGGTTGAAACATATTCAAATATATACACTACTGGACAATTGCTAAGGACGGATAACACTATCATCCATAGCAACCACAAAATGAAAGGAAGCAAAATGTGGAAAATTAGAATAAGTGCGGGATATTAGTAAGAAGTATGAGTATGCAAATTTTTTTTCCACGTCTGTTCATCACGTGATAGCGTTCATAAGAGCTTTAAAGGTTTTGACGCGTGTGGACAGTTGTTGTTTCAAGTCAAAAGTTTTACAGGAAAGATTTAATAGACGAACTTAAAATTTTTGGCATGTCTTCACGACATCACATAGATGATTTTATGCGTGGCCGAATTATTGGAAAGATCGAAGAAGGGCGAAAAATAACAGATGTTGCCAGGGAGTTCGACATCGCTCACAGCGTTGTTTCACGGCTGTGGAAGTCATTTAAAACTACTGGAATGTGTAGTAGACGGCACGGGGGAGGTCGTGTTAGAAGTACGACGCCTGCAGAAGACAGATATATCGTCCTATCAGCAAAAAGGAACAGGCGCACCACAGCTCAGCAGGTGGCAAATCAGTTTCTTGCTGCCTCAGGAAAGCAGATCTCCCAAAAAACTGTTGCCAGACGTTTGAGGGGAGGACTGTACGCACGCAGACCTGTTGTGTGTGTCCCATTGACCAGACAGCACCGTACTGCCCGTTTGCAATGGGGTCGTGAGCATCACAATTGGACTGAACAGGACTGGGCATGCGTACTATTCTCAGATGAGAGAAGGTTCAGTCTGTCATCGGATTGTAGACGCCAACTGATCTGGCGCGAGAGTGGTACTGCTTATCGTCCAGAAAATATCCAGGAAAAGGACCGATATCCGACATGCAGTATCATGGTGTGGGCCGGCATCATGATCAATGGCCGCACGCGCCTACATGTGGTTGCGAATGGGACTATGACAGGCCAACGATACATTGATGAAGTTCTACTTCCTCATGTTTGTCTTTTCCGTGGTGCTGTCGGTGACAAATTTGTTTTTATGGACGACAACGCAACATGTCATCGAACACTCGCTGTTCAGGATTGTCTAGACAGCGAGGGTATTCAACGTCTCGTATGGCCAGCGCGTTCTCCAGATCTAAACCCCATTGAAAATGTGTGGGATGCTTTGGGGAGGCAAGTTGCTGGTCGAAACTATCCTCCGACAAACAAGAACACCCTCATCCGTGCACTCACAGAGGAATGGGATAAATTGCCTCAACAGCTGCTGGATAATGTTGTGCAAAGTATGGTACGACGTGTGGAATGTTGCATCACACTCCACGGTGGACATATCCCGTACTGATACCTTTCTTTAAGGTGCCTGCTGACTTTTAGATGCATTGTTCCATTTCTCCGTACGCAGATCAAATAAACATTTTTTTTTCTTTCAGATGTTTCACAACTTTTGTACTTTCCAGAACAATAAATATTCTTTATTCTAATGTCTGAACAGTGTGGCAACTATATTTTATCCTACTAGGCCTCATGTCTCGCTTAATGTTATGCTACATAGCAATTTGTGATCCGTCTTTAGCAATTGTCCAGCAGTGTATTTTCTCATAAATGGAAAATAGCACGTGTCACGAAGTTTAAGATATGTCTTCCTCTTTCCGCGATGTCCTGCCAGTGGCAGATCATGAAATTCCTTCATTATATCTTTTCGAAGAGAACCAGGAATATAAACTCTTAGTTCTCCCAGAGTAGAAAAATACTTCGCTTAAAAGAGACCATTTATTAACTTGAAGTCCTGGGACCAACTCTCGCATACCGTCGCATTAACAGAACCGACATCAGGGTTTTCTAAGTATCGATAAATATGTCCTAATTCAGGATCTTCCCTTTGTTCCTTAATGAATTGTTCACGTGAATTTATTGCGAGGGCTCTAAGAGCTGCGCACGAAATTTGTGACCCCTCGACACTGTCTACTGGATTTCTCGATAAAAGATCTGCGACCACGTTTTGAACACCAGGCCTGTGCTCCCATTCTATGTTAAACTCTGACAATTTCAATGCCCATCGGATCATCCTACTTGATAAATTCTTACCATTGGTTAACTTCGTTAACGCTGCGTGATCTGTAATCACTTTCACAGGTAGGGGTCCAAAATAAGTTTTAAACTTATTTAGAGCCCAAATTACCGCCAAACATTCTCTTTCGGTAACTGTATAATTACGTTCTGCTTTATTAAGGGTTCGAGACGCGAAAGCAATAGGTTTTTGATTTTGCTGAAGCACAGCACCAATTCCGACCCCACTAGCATCAGTGAATAAATTGAACTGTTCAGAAAAATTTGGTAATTGCAAAATCGGTGCCTCCGTTAGTGTGCGTTTGATCTGATCAAAAGAATCCTGTGCTTCTCCCTGACCAGTTAAACTTCGCCCCCTTTTTAATTGGTACAATGGTTCGCATATATCTGCGTATCGCGGGATAAATTTTTGGTACCAACCCGTCATCCCTAAAAATTTTGACACTTCTCGATTATTTTTGGGAGGTTTCATTTCCGTTATTGCCCTAATTTTATTACTGTCAGTTTCGATTCCTTCTTTGCTAATAATCAGGCCTAAATATTTGAGTTTGTCACGGGCGAAGTGACATTTTTCCTTATTCAACGTGAGCCCTGCGTCTCGTAATAAAGTAAAAACCTCATTTAAATGATCGAGATGGTCTTTAAACGATGGAGATGCAATTATAACATCATCCATATAGACCAACACGAAACGCCCAATAACAGGTTTGAGTATGATATCGATGGCCCGTTGGAAATTAGGCGCCGCCCCCAGAAAGACCAAAAGGCATGCGGAGGAACGCAAAAGTGCCATTGCGAGTGATAAACGCGGTTTTTTCTATATCCTTTGGACTAATTGCCAATTGAAAATAGCCATTTCTGAGATCTAGAGTGGACATAACGCTGGTGTGAGGAATATTGGTGAGCAAGTCATCAATCACCGGTAATGGATATCGAGGATATTTGGTAATTCCATTTAATTTGCGATAATCGATCGCGAAACGATACGCCTCGGGAGAATCTGGAGGAAGGTCATTTTTCTTTCGTGTTAGAACGACCGGAGATGCGTAAGGCGAATTAATAGGACAAATTGTACCATCCCGTAACATCTTATCGATGTGATAATCAATAATGCCTTGCTTGACCCGGTCGTACCTGTATGGTCTCGACACTACCGGTCCCTTGTCTCCAGTATCTATCTCATGATATAGAACATGCGTTAACCCCGGCTGATCGGAAAATAACCCCTTAAAATTATTAAATAAAGCCTTTAACTGCCTCTGTTGCTCGTCACCAAGTTTTGATTCTGTGAGATCAATATCAACCGGTTTCTCTTCTTTCGGCAATTGTTTGATCAGATTGTCGGGAATGATCAAGGATTTCTGATCAAAATCCAATGTCAATCGTGACGTCTTTATAAAATCGATTCCTAAGATGCATTGGTATTGCATGTTGGCTAGAATATGGAATTCCCAGGGTTTCTGAAATTCCCTGATCCGAATCTGCAATTCGATCCGACCTAAGTGACTACATGGGGCTCCTTGTGCTGTCACGACTCTGTCTTTCGTCTTTTGACAAGGTCGGTAAGAATATTTGCGGTATACCTCCTCCGAAATAAAAGATTTCTCAGCTCCCGTGTCCTATAGTGCTGTAATAAAGGTTTCGTTTAATAGAATAGGGACATACGGTAATTCGACTGGGGTCATTCTTATAGAGGATACTCTGATAGGCCGATGATCCGAAACTGAAGGATTTTCCGTACCCCGCGATCGATTACCTCCATATTCACATCGATCGCTTAAAAGTTTAAATTTCTACTTAGTTCATTTTGACCTCGAAATGAACTATTTCTCGACCCACTTTGTCGACCGCCCTGATTGTGGAATCGCTGATCCGATTGTCCACCTTGGCGTCTACCCTCGAATCTCCGATTATTTGCGAAACGGTTTTCGAATCGATTAAATTCTCCTTGTGGTCGGCTATTATTGGCGTATCTCGCATTATTTCCGTTTTCCTCCAATTTTCCTGTCTATGCCGGGTATTAAAACTTTTGTTTTCATTAGGGTTTGAACTTCTAAATCCCCTCACTCGAACCTCTGATCTGTCTATGCATAAAACGTTCTTCGTATTTATCAACGATTTGTAGGAGATTGGCAGTATTATCGTGGATGTCTAACTTCGACATAATCCAAAATTTGAGGTTCTAATTGACTAACGACGTGATCAATTAATTTTTCCTCCGACATTTCTAGCTTAAGGACCTTATGAATTTTCAATAATTCATAAATAAAGTCCGAAGGCTGCTGATCACGCCTTTGCGATGAGGAATAAAATCGCGTTTCTAGTTCCAACCTGTTTCTGACCACGGGGAATTGTTCCGACAATGCCTGTTTTAAGTGCGCGTAGTCTGTTGTCTTATCTTCAATGACCCTATAACCAAGAACTTCGAACCAGTCTAGTGCCCGTCCTTTGAGATGACCTTTCAAGTAAGCACACGCTAGTTGTGCAGGTATCTCATAATACGCGAGATTATGATCAATATTCTCCAAAAAATCATCTATGTTCTCAACCCCCGAAAAATATTGTTCCGGAATGATTCTAAAACTGGATCCGAGACTCTATTCTCGGGATTTATTCGTTGGCCGCCATTGTGAAGGTCCCCTTGGACCTCACTTTGAGAACGAGAATAAATAGGAGTCAGATAAGAGCCAGTAGCCATTTTTATAAATAACTTTCTTTATTTGGTTATCTTTCCCAAATAGAATCAAAGACTCATTAACAAATATATCTAAATAGTATTATGAGGTTTAAAAGATACTTTCCTTTAAGTTAACTTAAATATTTAATGATCCAATTAATTAACAGTTAGAATATCGATCACGCAGAGATTACCACGATAAGAGATCCCAGATTTATATTTAATGTTCTTATTGAACATTTAATTTTAATCTCACTCGTAATAATAAGCTTTAATGAGACTTTAATTAATATTTACCACACTGCAGTTCAGCTCAGCTTTTCTCTGAGATTAAATTATCCAACAAGAAATCTTCAATAATAAATTTAACTTCACTATAACTTTCTGCTTCAATCTCTCTCTCCTACTGCTCTAACTTTACTATTCCGTTTGACTTAAATACTTTATCTAATCTACATATATATAACAAGGAATCCTGTCCTCTTTTTGGAGCTGATTGGAAATAGGTAGGGAATTAAATTTCCCTAAAAAAGACGACTCAGAAGGTTAGTGATAAAGTTCCGTATAGATTTGTCACAACATTTCGCTGTTTTTCATTGAATCACCTTTATAATTTAAGAAACGGCGTTGTTTGCGAACACATTCAGAAACATTGAAAATAGCGACCCAAGAAGAAAGCATGGGATTGAAATGAAATATAATACACATAATGACACAGATGAGTTAATACACATAATGACACAGATGAGAGATTCACTTGATCACAAAAACATGACAATTAAACGAATACAGGTTGTGCAACGACACAAATACTGGGCAACTTCAATAGCGCGTTGGACCACCTCCAGCTGCAATATAGGCCGCCACACGGTCCGGCATTGAGTTGATTAGACACATTATGTTGTCCTGAGGCAGATGTGCACACAAATCTTGAACAGCCAACTCTAAATCATGTACAGAGTGATACGATGGCATCTGTCGTTTTAGCTGATCCCATCCGTGCTCTACAGGGGACAAATCGGGGGAGCGGGCCGGCCATGGAAGAGTCTGGAAATTACGTAGGAAGTCTTGAGCAACTCTTGCTGTATACGGATGAGCATTATCTTGCTCGAAAATTGCCCCTGGGATTCCATTTAGGAAAGGTCCTAAATGGGGTCGAAGAATATAATCAACGTAACGTTGGCCCGTTAAGGTTCCATTTATCACAATTAAAGTGGACCAGCTATCATAGGCTATAGCCCCCCAGACCATTACACCAGCTGTGCGGGCAGTGTGACATAGAACAGTGTGGGGGGAATTGTACCGTTCACCAGGGCGCCTCCACACCCGTACACGATTATCATCTGCCCCCAAAACAAACCGGGATTCATCACTAAACACAATCTTTGGCCAATCTGTGACATTACACATTGATCTGGCTTGGCACCACTGTAAACGCAGTTGCCGATGTTCCGGTGTTAAAGGGAGTGCACGGAAAGGGCGCTTGGACTTAAGATTTGTTTCGCCAAGGTGTCTGGAAATTGTCTGTGGAACAATTGCTACGCCTGCGTCTGCTCGTATCGTTGAACGAATCATTGTGGGGTCCACAAGTGCTTGCCGCACGATCCTTCGATCCTCTCTCCTCGTGGTCTTCCTGGTCGCTCCAGACCCGGTTTTCCTCGCGTGGGTACCTTTTTGTGTCCACTGCTCCCAACAATTTCTAACGGCACTTTCCGAACAATCCACCTTGCCACTAACACGCTTTTCGACCAGCCTGCAGTTTTCATCCCGATGATCAGGCCTCTCTCAAACTCGTTTAACTGTGAGAAATGTCTTCTAACACGTTTACCTGGCATGTTTCGCTTACCAAAGTCTTCCTAAAATCGGCGGGTAATCGTCACGTTTATGAATCTTCGAATTTGCGCTGCCTTATATAGCACCCTCTTCTTGATTGTAGCGCCACCTCGGCGTGTATGAGCATGCGTATTGGCACAAAACTTGGATCATTTGCATATCACATTACGCTGTACTTATTTGCAAAGTTTCGCGATTGTACTTAGCTTCCTTCTTGGGTCGCTATTTTCAATGTTCCTGTGAGTGTATTACAATTTTAACATAAAATAAATACAACAGAAAGTAATATTAATGTATTACACTTTCAGATATAAATTATTTACATTATTTTTTTTAAGCGTTCATTATACAAAATTTTTTAACAATGTGTTACCTTTGCTGAGCAGACATAAGCTTAGGGAGGTATTTTCAAAAATCGACCCTCAAGCGTGTTACGGGGAGTTATAAATAAAAAAAAACCATTTTATCATCTATTAGATCTACATACTTAAAATTTAACACACACATACAAAGATGTTTTTTTTAGCTGAGATATGCAAAAAGCTCTTTTTGTTTAATTTGAAATTCACGTAAAATTGGCTCATTAAAAACTTCTTTATCCTTCAATCTGTGTTGTTTAATTATTCAGTTCACCCGTGCGAAGAACGGGTATACCAGCTAGTACATAACATCGTAATAATTATGGAGTTATTCAGGAAGTGAATCGGATTTTACAAAGTATGAATAGATCTGAGAGTGATTCTAAAATAAAGGAATGTTTTGAAAGTTCGCTTAGTGAATCTGGGAGAGCAGAGATCATGGATGTGTACTGTTACGTGCGATGTTGTCTGTTTCATCTCATGCTTTGAAATTTATCTCACAAGAAAAATTATTAATGTGTATTTACATTTTCTATAACTGTAATAAAATTCATCTGTAATGTTTAAAGCACAGGTTTTTTTAATTTTTTCTCATTGCCGGAAAACCAACATTCAGTCAAAATACCCCTAAAGGTCTTTTCTTTAAAAAATTAATTATTGTATTTTTTGCTAAAAGTTTTTCCAAAATTTAAAAATAAATACATACATACTAAACATACATTTAGTTTTATATCATTTTCTTGAATAAAAAAGAGGCACATTTATGACCGTTTTCTTCAAAATTACACGACCGTTAAAAGGAGTTAATAATAAATTATTTTTCAAATAATTAAGTTTTACGTACTATATACGT
This sequence comes from Trichonephila clavipes, assembly GCA_019973935.1. Classification (NCBI taxonomy): domain Eukaryota; kingdom Metazoa; phylum Arthropoda; class Arachnida; order Araneae; family Nephilidae; genus Trichonephila; species Trichonephila clavipes. The sequence continues at coordinate 91,730 of BMAU01019196.1, read as the reverse complement.
AGGATTACAATTTTTCGGAAAAATTCAAATGCTATGGGGGAGGATTCGGATCTGTGGAGCTCCCTCCCCTTGTGTGCCCCACCGACAGCCCGTACCCTGGAAAAGTCTACCCTCCCCTGTTCCAGATGAATCAAAATACGGAATTAATAAGCAATCAATTGCTTATTAATCAAAAAGTTGTTGGAATTATTTAATAAACAATTGAGAGAGAGAACAATTTCAACAACTTTTGATTAATTGATTGCTTATTAATGCCGTACCCTGATTCATCTTCAGCAGGGGTGGGCAGACCGGAAGTCCCCTTGACCTTCAAAAGAGCAAAGAGCATTATCTCCACATACATTGACAAATATACTGCCATGACGCAAGAAACGAAGAGTTTTGGAAAGCCATGGGAAACTCTGACCACTGTGGGCCCAATCCCGATGCCCGGCCTGTTCCCTGCCCGGGGCGGCAAATTTTAAGGAGGGCAGTTGGATCAAATTTGAAAAAAAAATTATTAAAAAAGATTTGTTTTATATATATTTTGAAATATTATTGGGTGTGAATTTGGTATTTCATTTAATGTATCTTACTTCCTAATTTCGTACTCTGTATGATTAATGCCAGAGTTTTCTTTTTTATTGAAACTTAAAGGGTTTGAGGCGGGAGTATATGTTATATCACGAAATTTGATATGTTTACACATCTTCCACTAGTAAACCTCTCCTAAGCGAGGAGTAGGGTCACAACGGACATTCCTTTCACCCATACGATGTCCGGTGTCAGCTACCCAAAAAGGGACAAGGGTAAAAAGAGTTTTTAGTAAGTATATATAAAACCACACAGGAGATGTTTTATTTTAGTCTTGATTGAAGTTACTATAAGTTAAAATAAACTCTTGTGATCCGTACCATCAATAGAATCTTTTCGGAAGAAATTGACCTGTTGAAATGGGATCTTTCTTCTGTTACATAGTTACATTACCCGTTTGATATATTAGCAGGTAATTATGTGCTTAATTTTGAAATAATTCGAATAGGTGTGTATCAGTGGGGACAATTTATCTTTTTTAATTTTAATTTTTAGCTTTAGAGGGGGCGGTATTTTTCTTCTTTGTCCGGGGGGGCCAAAACTGCTAGAGTCGGTACTGCTACCGGACATGACTTTTTGGGAGTACACCTCTGCTGGCTTGGCGTGGGTGCTAACAAGGCCTGCATGGATGGCGACCACCTGCTTCATTGCACTGGACTTGAGGAATACCCGGCTGATGACATCATCTGACGGTATTGGGAGCCTCGGCGTCAATTGGTCAGGAAGCCAAGCACGGGGGTTGCATAAATAAATAAATAATATTGTAGACCTTTTCCTATTTCACTATACCTACGAAATTGGGTATTGGTTCACACAGGAATTTTTGTTAGGAGAAGGGGTCGAGGGTCGAAAGTATACCATTCTCGTATCATACCGCAATATGCAGCCAAACACATTTTCTTTGATTTTGTAGATTGTCGGGAACAAAAAACAGTAAAAAATAAATTACTAAATAAATAATTGGTCTTAATTAACCCCTTGCTTCTCGCTCCCTTCGAAATCCCGGGGGGGGATTTCCCTCTCTATTTCTCGTGCCCGTGATATTTCCGGGTTGGAGTATTCAAGAGTAACACGCTAAAAAGATTAAAACTATCTATTTCTTATGCACGGAATTATGTTTATTTCTCACCAGATGGCAGTACCAGTTTATAAGTAACGTGCTAAGAGATAATTATTTTATTTTAAAGTAGATGTCAGCAGAATAAATCATATACATTTGCGATATTTTTTGTAACTTGTATCCGACTATCCTAAAATCATGGGTTTTTCTCAAAACTGACAATTTTTGAAGTAGACTTCTTTAGCCGCGTTGGGCTATTTTTTGTTAGATTGAAAATCTTATGGGTTCGCGTCACCGACATGCTCATGACTGGCGCACGCGCAGTGTGCTGTGCGCCTTAGAAACTTTTTGGATGGGTGAAATCTCGTGCGTTCGCCTCACCGACATGCTTACAGCAGTTTATCTGCAGCTATACAGCTGACGTATAGTGCTGTGTATATCTTATATAAGTGAAATTGAATGGATTTAGTGAAAAGTTCAATGTGTATATACTGTGCATTGTTGAAATATTGTTTTTGTTCGATTTTTATTTGAATCGTTTAACTGAAGAATCATTGTGCAGTACAATAGTGAGTACTAAATAAATATTCTAATATTTTTAAGATAAAAATAAATAACAGAAAATTATTTTAAATATTCGTATTTTTATTTTGGCGTTTGAAAATTGTATATTATTTAAAATTATTTTAAATTTTCGTATTTATTCTGGCGTTTGAAAATTTTGTATATTATTTATTTTCTAACATTTTTATCCTTTGCAATGCATCACGCAATCCGGATTAGTATTTCACAGTGTCTTAGACGTTTTCTTACTACCGTGGTAAAACAGACTTCTAGTTGTTCAATCATATTTTCATCGTGGATTTTGAAATTAAAATTTTTTATAAAATCTAATAATAATTCAAGATTAATGTGTTGAAATTTAAAATATGGTTATTAATACAAAATTATAGTTTATTACCTTATATCATTAAAATCTTTAGTTTAAAATAATAAAAATGTGTGTGGGGGGCCGACTTTAATTTCATTAAATATTTTATTTTATTTAAAAACTTTATGTTTCGAAATCATTATTTATTAATTTAAATTGTCAAAAATCAAATGTGTGCTTTGCTATTTTTTGCAAAGTGATTATCTATAATTTTATATGAAATGACTGGTGAAACAACTTGGCGAAAATTTAAAAAATTTGAATTGAAACAAGTAATGAGTCAAGAGGATAGTCAATTTGTTGGAATTTTAACGAAGATTGGAAATTTTAATGAAAGAAGAAATACGGGTAAGAGAACCAAGGTTTATCACAAAAGAAGAAGCTCAATCAGTATGTCTGAAGGAATTAGGCTTATATTTACATAGACGCGGTAAATGAGTTCAACCATTCTATTTTAAACAGTGAAGAAAATAAAACAATATCTTTGGCATCTGATGTTTTCGTAGGGTGTCATAATGCAGAGCAAGAAAATTTTGTTTGACAGAAGTTGCATAAAATGAGAGCTGATGATACTGGTGGATTGCCTTACGAATTAATTTTAGTTCTCAACTGACCTTACATGATAACAAGCAACATAGATGTTGCAGACGGATTATTAAATGGCACTGTTGGAAAATTGGGTTACGTAGAGAGAGATGAAAATCATAGGAATTTGGATGAAATTTCCAAAACTATGTGAACGAAAACGAGCTTCCAAATCGAGGAATCCTAGTGCCCGCCTTAATCTTGACAATGATGCTGTGCCAATCACTCCTCAGTAGACATCATTCATTCCACTCAATAACCATAAAACCATAATAGAGAAATGAAAACATTTTCCACATTTCTGCTTTGGCAATGACTACTCACAAATCACAGGGAGGTACTTATGACGCTATTGTTTACGAATTCAATCGCAAACATCCTAGAAAATTAGAATACGTTGCTTTAACAAGAGTAACGAGGATTCAAGGTTTATTTTTGGTTACTCAAGAAAATATTAGCAGCAGCTGGAAATTTTGGATTGGTAGAACAGGAACACCCCTGTAAATACTCCAGAAACAGATAAACATAATAAAAGATCAACAAGTCATCGAGAGGATCTAAAGTTAGAATTGAAAAGGTTACAAAACAATACATTACAAACGGTCACCAAAACTTTTCTAGAATTCATTTCCAACAAGAAAGTATTATCGATATTTTCATTCAATTGTCAAAGTTTGCATGCAGCTAACCTAAAAAGTGATGCTATCGTAAAAAAGTCAAATGTTCTGCTTTTGTAAGACATTCGTATGAAAAGGGAAGAACCAATTGATATTACGAATTTCAACTGGGTTGTAAGTTATAAAAGACCCGAAGTTCCAGCAGCAGGCGTATCTATTTATCACAATACTCAAGATACGTCACACTTCATTACTTCCCATATGGACATACATACCAAATTCACTAGAAGCAATGGTGTTAATGTTTCTAATATACGCGAAATAGGCGTTGCTCGTTGCGATTCCGAGAATGGACAATACATATAATAATGGTTGCCGTTTATATTTCGCCTGGAAAATGTATGAGACGGATGCAACAATTTTTATTCAAAAATTTGATGATTTATACAAAAGAAGGTTCTGAAATACTCGAAAAAAGATTTGGCGAAAAATATGATAATGTACCGCTGATTTTAAGTGGAGACTTCAATATTAACTTTGCAGATGATAAAAATCTACCACTAATTGGATTTCTAAATGAAACACTTAATTTAAATATGTCCAATGATCGAAAACTCAGTTCTACAAAATATAACACGAAGATCGATGTGGTTTTTGCACGATACTTAGATAAATTTGAATCAAACATTTTTCTTTCTTACTTTAGTTACCATAAGCCTATTGTATCTTTTTTAGAACAAAATGAAATAATTGAAAGTACAAAAAGACTAAGTATTGTTGAAATTAATGATGACAACGATGCAAATAATTAAAATAATGTTAAAAAAATCAAGTACACATTAAAATATAAGTAAATACAAATACTATCCATAATTAATATGATTGAATATTAATTTTTATTTCAATTGGATTGTATTTATATTTTATCATGAAATATATTTGAATAATAAAAAACCATATAAGCATGCATATAATTGTTGCTCGGAGTGGCAATAGATGTGAAAACCAGGTTAATGTTGATAATTTTAATTCAAACATTATGAAATTTCAAATTTTATTACTAAAAGTTCTAAGTTTCCACTTCTATTGGCAGTCTCTATAACTACCAAATTTTTTTGTAATTTTATTTTATAGGCCATCTTATTAGCTTAATAAAAAGACCAAGTTTTTTATTTTCCATTCACTAGAACAAAAAACTACACGACTTTTAGTAAAAGCAGATGCCATAACTTTACACAAGATGCCAAACTTTAAAATGCGTTTTAATCGAAATGTGTTTTTTCGAAAAGCTCAAATGGGGACAGCAATTGCTCAAAAAGTATTGAAAAAAATTTGCTGAAATTTTTTGTGTTCGTTTTGTACAACAGTAGAAGTGTTTTGACCTTCAGATTTATCACTCACTGTTTTATTTCAAAATTTACAGTTCTTTATGTGAATATAAACACTATTTTTTTAATGAATTTCATATAGTCACTAAGATAAAGTGCTCTAGTTTTTGTAAAAATGAAAATATTAAGGTCATTGCAAACATGAATAACAAAGAAACACATCGAAATTGAAAAATTGAGAATTTGTTCATAAAATTTTTGTACAGAGCGGGCCCCGTTTATGTTATTTTTTTGTACATTTTCTCCAGTTTTTTCCCATTTTAATAGCAATAAACTTTTTTTTTCTGTTTTCAATTTTAGAACTTTTTTCTTAAAATATACTAAATAAATCTAAAAATCATAAGAAAATCCCCATATCTCTACTTTTTCAAAAAAAAAGTTGTCGCAATAGTCGAATACCTTAAGCTCAGTTACTTAGATCAGCTTTCCGTGAAAAATGCAACACCACATGACGGAATCATCAGAATTAGATGAAATTTAATGCACAAACGACTTGTATTAGTTCAAATAAATGACGAAACTTTCAAAGCAAAAAAGCAATATTAAGTGTCCAAAATCAGTATTTGGTGTAGCCACCACGCACTGCAATAAGTGCTGTTATACGAAGTGGTATAGAGTCAAACAGATTTGAATGTCTGATTGTGGAAGAGAATTCCATATTGCTTGTATACGCAGCAAAAGCTCATCTTTTGAAGCTGCAGGACGGGGATCACGAGCGAGACGCCGACCAACCAAATCCCTCACGTGCTTTATAGGCGACATAACCGACGAATAAGCAAGCCAAGGAAGAAGTTGCATGTGTTGGGCTGAACAGAAGTCTCGAACAGTCTTTGCAACATGTGGGCGTGTATTATTCTGCTGAAAGATAGCTCCAGGGATGCTTTGGAGGAAGGGAACGACTTCGGGATGTAGTACTTCACGGACGTACCTGTTGCTATTGAGATTACCCTCAATTCGTAGCGAATTGGATCGTCCATGATATGAAATTGCATCCCAAACCATAACTCCGGTAGTTAGGCCACTATTGCGTTCTATAACGCACTCTGGAAGGCAGCGTTCACCGACATAGCATCTAACACGAATGCAGCCATCATGGTTCCACAAATTGAAGAGTGATTCATCTGAAAAGACAACTTGGAGCCAATCAGCTTGCTAGGCTCTGTGCTCATGAGCCCATTGCAGACGCAGCCATCGAAGGTATGCCGTGAGGGGGATCTTATATAAAGGCACCCTTGCACGCAGACCACGGTGCAGCAGACGTCGACGAATTGACGAAGCCGACATTAGTACACCTGTAGCAGTAGATCAACGTGTTGCCAACTGACTGGAGGAAGCTGCACGGTCATTCACCGCCATGCGGAGCAGGTGTCGACCGTCGCGTGCTGACGTCCCCTTCCGTCGTCCACTGCCAGTTTTTTGAGTTGTTTTGTGCTCGTTGGTCAATTACTTCCAAACTCACATCACTGTGGAACTATTCCGCTGCACACGAGCTCCTATTGCGCGATAGGAAAATCCCCCTTCTTGAAGGCCGATAATCCTCTTCCGTTCAAAGTCCGTAAGTTGTTGTAATTTCTCCTTATTTCGTCGCGGAGTCATATTTAGGTCTCACTAAACGTTCGCCACTAAAAAATAATCATTAACTATTTTCAACGTCCCGTTACAGCCCTCTATTTATACGCTTTCAGCATCAGTTCAGAGGGTGCTGCGCACGCCACGCATGCGTGGTAGCTCTAAGACTTTGCTATTTTACGTAACATCCTATAATTGATATTTACTGCAAAGTTAATTTAATTCTGATGATTCTTTCATGGTGTCGCATTCTTTACAAACAGGAGTATATAATATTGTATTCATTATGGGGTTATTCAGGAAGTGAATCCGATTTTACAAAGTATAATTGGATCTGAGAGTGATTCTGAAATAAAGGAATGTTTTGAAAGTTCGCTTAGTGAATCTGGGAGAGCAGAGATCATGGATGTGTACTGTTACGTGTGATGTTGGCTGTTTCATCTCATGCTTTGAAATTTATCTCACAAGAAAAAGTATTAATGTGTATTTACATTTTGCATATAACTGCAAAAAAAAAAAAAAATTTCTTCTTTAATGTTTAAAAAACACAGGTTTTTAAAAAAAATTTCTAATTGCCGGAAAACCAACATTCAGTCATAATACCCCTAAATGGTTTTTCTATAAAAAATTAATTATTGTATTTCTTGATAAAATTTACCAAAAATTTAAAAATAAATAAATATATATTGAGCATGCATTTAGGTTTATATAATTTTCTTGAATAAAAAAATAGGCACTTTTATGACTGTTTTCCTCAAAATTACGCGACCGTTAAGGGGTTAATAATAAATAATTTTTCAAATAATTAAGATTTACGTACTATATACATAGGATTATAATTTGTCGGAAAAATTCAAAGGCTGTGGGGGAAGATTCGGACCCGTGGAACCCGCTCCCCCTTGTGTGCCCCACCGACACTGGGTGAACCACAACACCTTGAAAAAATTAGAAGTAGCCCTTACCTTGGAAAAGTCTGCCCACCCCTTCTCAAGGTGAATCAGAGTACGGAATTAATAAGCAATCAATTCATTGACTTTATGAGCCGAAACATAGATGTTTTGGCTTATAAAGTCATCAAATTAATTGAATGATTATTCTTTAAATTAGAAACAACAGTAGCGCTGTGGGAGAATCTCGTAATATTAATCCAAGGTCAGGTAATGAAGGCCTTAATTTTGTAGACATCTCATTTTTGAAACTTTCTCAACAAGAGTCAATGCGAAAATTTTGAACCTCGACGTATTTAATGTACACATTTGACCTTCTACATTTCATATATTCAGTGGCACCTGGATTTGAGCCCCCGACTCAACAGAAAAAAAGGCTGATCCCGAATTTGCGACCATCACCACTTGATTCCTTTGGATACCAACATCGTTTTGAAAGGAAACGCTTTGAATTCAAATAGTATTAGACTTATTACTGATATGCTGAATGACTATTATGACAGATTTTATTTGATTTTAGCTTACGACCCCCTCTAAAGCAACACGAGGGCTATTAGTGACGGAACTCGTAGGCTTGAACCATGGCCAAGTGACGAAAACGACATTTGAGCTGGCATGCCTCTCTCCAAACATTCACATAACGTCAGTGGGAGAAATTAAAGCCTGGGAAGAATTAACATGTATCAGTTCATCTATAAATCAAGTCTTCAATCGCAAAATTGGGGTTTAATTGGGTTTAAAACTAAGACCTGTCGCGTAGAGGGCGTAATGCACATTAAATCTGTCGAAGCTTAAAGTCCTTCCAATGGCATGATGTGGAAATACGAAGAGGTGGTTGCCAACTTAGATGTCAACCTCGACACTTGACCGAGGTTTAAAAGTACGATTTTCACATCGTCAATAGATCTCAGGTTTCTTCCCTTCTCGATGGGAATTAAATTTAAAATCAAATTATCAAACAACTGAAACCGGCCGTGTAGAGGGGATGATGCTCTTTATGCCTATCAGGACTCAAATTTCTTTCATGGGTTTGGTAAGGAAGCTTGAAGAGCAAGATACCAGCACATGTGTATTCCGCGTCTTAAAACGTGGGTTAAAATTGCGAGGTTCTTCACCAATAGCCTTCAAGTAGCTTCTATGTACGATGTTAGCAAAGTCAATTAATTCGAATTCTTTGGTGGTTTCAGACAATTAAGTGCCATTGAAAATATTTTAATTGGTTAAAAGTGTTACGCATTTTTATAGTTGCACATTTTTACCATTGCAATGAGTTACAACGAAAAGAACATTATTAATAATTAAGAAAACGATTCTTATCTATAATGTAATATATCAAACCACTAAAAATTGATGGAGTTTTTGACATTTTATAAAGTTTTTGCGTGGTACATGACTTTATTACACATTCTTATTTGCCCTTAAGGATTTAGAAGTATTGGCCTAAATTTTTAGAAGGATAAAGAGCTCTTTCGGGAACTCTTTACATTACATGAGTATGAAGCATCTTCGCACATTTCAAAAAGAATTACAAGCAAACAATCATTTGATACGGAAATTAATATTATTATATATAAGCTTCACTACCAAGTTAGTTGTATTTTATTTGTATTTTGCTTTATTTATTTAAAGAATAACTGTAGAGGGCTTTTAAAATTTGATCGACATGTCTTCCAAACCTGTTTCTTGTACTACGCCTCTCATTCCAGACGATGAGCCTGCTAAGGTAAGATTTCCATTGAAACTTGTGATGTGTTTAATCTCGCAAGAGTGTATTTTGTGCATGCATAAACTGCAACAAGTGTAGTTGTGTTTTGGAGTAACTGTACAGTAATAACCCCGAAGCTTACGCGATAGGTGCTGAGTGATAACATATATCGAGTTCACGCAATTCTGGGTTTGATTTTCGTATATAAGTACATATAAACTATCTTATTGGTACCGGAGGCGAAAGAAAATGTTTTAGGAAAAAGGTTAATTAAAATTTTGGATAATACAAAAACGCAAACCGAATAGATTTTGATGTAGAAGGCTTCACGGACTCTAAATTAACAAGTCGCAAATAAATTAAAAGTAAAATCTTTTTTTAAAAACAAGCATTTAATTTAAATGCTTTAAAAAGAATAAAATAAACTTTTTCTTAAAACTTTCTTTGCTATCAACTTGCAACGTCACTACACAATTTATGATATAAAAGCTTGTCGCGGGATTAAAGTACTCGTATTTACTTTAAAAATTTTAAAAATTAAAATCAATCAAATCTAGGTATTTAATTTGCTTGTTTATCAACGCAGGAAAATCTCGCGACAAGCTTTTATATCATAAATTGTAATGACGTTATAAGTTAACAAAAAGTTTTAAATAAAGTTTTTTTATTCTTTTTAAAGAATTTAGATAAAAACTTGTTTTTAAGATTTTTTACTTTTTAGTTATCGCTGGACAGGATTTTCAGTCTATTCATTTCATTCAGCGCATCATTGTTGCAAGGTCGTTTGCCGGTTAAACAGGCTAATTCAGGGCTACTCTATCTTTTTTTTTTTTTTCCCGCCGGGCCACATTCTTATGATACAAACTTCAATCGAGCCACTACAAGAGGATAATGGGGGACGGGGAAAACAGTACAAGACAAACAATTTTGGATAAAGCAAAATTAATCAAATGAGTTTTAACAACACTATTTTAAAAACGAAGAAAATTTTTTTTTTTAAAACCTGTAATTTTAAACCAATTAAATCTTTGTGCAGAATTTGGATAACACTTATTCTACAAACTAAAATGTTCTTTAAAAATTACGAAGTTTTTAAATGTTATATTAAAAAATTTAAGTATTCTTTTGAAAAATCGTAAAGTTTTAGTTTTTATTTTATAAATGACCGATTCTAAAAGAGAAGCCTGAACTTTTTAGTGCAGAATATCTATTCATTAACATGAAGAAAAAAATTCACATGGAACGATTTAGAAATTTTCATGAAAATGCATAGATTTTCACTCATTTTAGAAAAAATCGTAATAAATAGAAAATATCAATTTTCTTGTAACGAATTACACCGTATCGTGGCGAAATAAATTATCTTTCCGATTATGCAATTTTTTGTCTCAACTTGATAGAAAGAATAAAATGGGATTTTTTTTTTTTTAAAAGGTCGAAAAATCGCAACTTTAAGCACAATCCTATAAGATGCTTGGCAGAATAAAAAGTTAACAGGGGTAAAGGGTTTTTAATTAATATATTTCTAACTGATTGCGATATTGGATTATAAATGGTCAAAAATATATTGCCATCCAACCTAAACATGCATACAAAATTTCAGCTCAATCGGTTGTAGACATCGGCTTCAAAATTGTTGCAAGATTCCTCCCGAACATTTTACATTGCAAGTTAAATAAAAAGCTTGTAGCATATTGAATATATTGTATTTAAAAGTAGAAAGCGCCTCGCAACATCTTGAAACACATCGCTGGTATGAATAGGGAAGCTGATGTGGTTACGCTTATTCGTCCGATTCTCTAATACGGATTTCCAATTTATTGTTGTGCCTCTAACTCTGAATTGAAGAAATTATAGCATGTCCAACTTAGTGCTGCTCTTATCATCCTGGTCTGAAGCATAGTTGCCCTTTAAACATTTTTCTTTTTGAGGCAGATTAACAACCGCTTCTATTTCGTAGACAGGCTGGATTGGTCAAATACTTTAATAAACTTTATAGCTTCGGTAAACAAAACGTCTTCGTACCTCAATAGCTGGGTAAACATGCTAAGGTTAAAGAAAAACGGCCCCTTCAGTCAAGCGAGTCCTGAAACTTTCTTACTGGTGATGCAAAACCCTCTTCACTACAATGCAGCTTGAATCCTCCGAAGGGACTCTCCAGGGTTCATTTCAATTTCATCTCAAGTTTCCCAGACATTAAGAAAATGTATCTAACCATCTTGGGGGGAGGGGACACTTGTCATTGGAGGTTATCAACAGCATCCCCAATGATGCAATAAAGATTTATACTGATGGTAGTAAAATATCTGGCCAATCCGGCAATAGTATCTATATTGATACGCCCCACAAAAAAAATTGTCTCGGGAAAAAAACGCAATCCGGACTTCTGCTCAGTTTTCAGAAGTGAACTAATAGCTGCTGATGCGATACTACAGGCTATTCTATCGAAGAATTAAGGGGATCTTTGGATTCTCTGATAGCCGTAGTTAGCTTTGTGACGTCGGATCATTAGTCGAACACTCCCCGACAAGTTTGCACAAGGTGACCGGAATGACCAGATGGGACGTTGCATTTTCCAAAAGACTGTGTATTCTTTCCACCTGCCCGAGGGCAAACGGGTGTATCACCGATTCTGAAGATGTTAAAACACATACCCCTCTCCGACCCTTGGCTAACGTAGGGCACCACGCTCTATTGGAAGGAAGCTCTGGTAAACAGCATCCATTGTTGGGTCCCCCTCACACACGGGGCCCCTAACTATTTGAATGAAAAGGAGTTCCGGCCTGTTGTGATGAAGACTTATCAAAGATGTCTTCAGTGTCAAGACAATTTATAGCCCCTTTTGATGGTAAACTAGATACGGTGACGAGGTTGGTTTCGGACGCGACAGTATTGTCTCGAGCACCAATGAATTTGGGACTAAAGCGAGGAGGGCCGTGTGCAAATCTGCTACGCTCGCCAATCGGAGATGATTTGGGGCGTGAAAGATGCCTATAGGATTTAAAGGGTGGGCTCGCATGTTGATGAGGGCCCGCTCGATATCCTTGAATGTACTGCGTTACTTTCCACAACGGTTTTTCTTCTGAGACTCCCGATAGAGGTTATGGGTTAGCCACACCTCAAGGACCAAGAAGTAGAAGAGAGCGTCGATGACCTCTGAAAGATAGAGCAACTGCTTGAGTGAAGTTTTGGGCCATACCAGCGAAAGGGTTTGCGGGAGGGGGAAATTCACACCCGGAAGCCGATCATTTCAAGATCTTTTGGTTTTACATGGGAATAGAACTTTCAGCAAGTGAAAGGCTGTGAAGTGCAAAATATTTACAATTGAATGTATTTTATTTAGAATAAAATGTTTTATGGCAAAAAGCTGTGAGCTCTCGCCCTACCCAGTAAGAAGGTAATCTCACTGGGTCGCGTCGTTAGCTTCAATACCTACACAAATGGCTTGCTGTTGGTGACAAAACTAGCGTTTTTTTTCTCCATCCTACAATAACTGAAATGTATATAACTGCAATATGATCCATTTTCAGCGTGTTCAATCTCGCATCGAACTTTATGGCAATGCAATGTCAGACAAACTAGCGAGTGCGGGCTGTAATATCTTCAAACTCCCTCTACATTCACCCTTGTCTATCTAGAATTATATTCGTAAAAAAACTATTTGGAGTGGAGGGTGTCTCCTACTCATCATAGGCATGTTGGTAATAGACGCGGTTTGGCCCTTGCCGTCAAGCGTGATCTCGGACTGCACTCTGGTCTTGCTAGTGGTTACATAAAAGCCTCTCCTATCCGGTGAACAAAAAGATCTCCATATGGGCAAGGTGTAGAGATCACCAGGCTTCTCCAACACGTAATGTGTTGCATGAATCTCGCAAATGTATCTACACGTGTCTCCTTTTCATGCTTGACTTTTTGAGAGTAAACGATTGAATTGATCTTATCTGACTTCTTCAGACCCTGGAGGATTAGCAACAACGGATGGCTTCATAAAATCTAACAAAGCAGTCTGCCGGCGCTCAGATGGCCGCGGTAGCTGAGTGGTCAAGGTATCGGATCGTAGCTGGCCTTATCAGAGTTCGAGCCCAGTACCTCTAAAGACCCGCTGTGTTGAGGAACGATGCACGTTAAATCTATCGAGAGCCCAAACGTTCTACCGTCAGTTTGGTAGTTAGGAGAGGGTGCCAGCTCGGGTGTCATCCGCGTCGTTTGCCCATGGTTCAAAATTACGTCAACCGTCACCAAAAACCCTCGTGTAGCTGAATATTGCGACGTTAATATTCACTCTCTCGCTGCCGGCGCTCAGATTTTTCTCCCGCAAATACATTCATCATTGGAGTATGTATTTTCTAAAATTTAACTCTTCAATTAAACGGAGGTCTTTTGCCAAATTGCCAACCATTATTCAATCTCCTGATTGGACCGTTTCTAAAGGCTAAAGTTCTGTAATGTCTTGCTCATGTATTCTTAAGAGCTCGTAAATTGTCGGCTCCTGATTTTTTGAATCAAATGGTTCTTGATCGTTATAACTATCCACTTCTAAATTTTACTTGCCTGGTAAGATTGACAACTTCAATCGCATTACCAATTTCATCGGGTTCTAGAACCGGTTCCACCTGAATTTCGGTGAGAAAAAACGAGGTCGGTTTTTTCGGACGTTATTTGAAGTTTTTCGTGAAAGTTCATTCGAAGATTGTCTGATTCTCCCTGCACCTAAAACATTTTGTTTCCAAAAGTCCTTACAAGACAAAGCAAGGAACTCTCCGTTAGACTGATGCAGGTTTGAAAATGGTTGAATATTTTGATTCCCTGATCCGTCGGTTGAAGCAAATTGGTTGCATTGGGTGGGAAAAATTGAACTTATGTACACGTGGCATGACGGATGCGTTGTCTATTATTAGCATCACTTAAAATGGAATCTGATTATTTTGGCAGAAACGTTCTACATATAGGAGACCGGGGCAAGATAACCGATGTCTTCATTTTTCCCGTTTTCCACTAGGTGGTAAGATCAACCGGACACTACAAGCTTGTTGGTTAAACAATAGTATAGAGAAGCTGAAATCTCCATTTTTGTGTTGGTTGGGAAGCTTTGATTGTTCACCGCCGCCACGATATAACTTTTATGCACGTGTAAATAATCTCTGCTACAGATAGGCAAGATATATCCTTTCTTAATATTTATGAGTAGCAGTCTAAATGCTACCTATTGCCCTGAATAAATGTCGGTTAATAGACTTCCTTCATGACAATAGAAACTAATTGTGAAACGGGCAGTCCGGGGCAAGATGACGAGCTCGTCATCTTTCCCTGTGTCTCGGAATTTATTAAACTACGTTGTAAATTTTATTAAATCCTGTAAACGCTTGTTTGCGTGTTCTATCGCATCCAAGGCTAAGGGGTGCATTGGATCGGAAAATGTGTCGTTCGAAAGGGGATAACCTGGGGAAGACCTTTCTGCCATCTGCTAAGCCCCCGTAAGAAACCTCGTCAGGGTCAAAAAATGAAATGCCTCAATATCTTAGATTCTAACGGTGAGATTCCTTCATGACGGGTAATGTTTGATTGGGTTTTGCCTTGGGAACACTCTTTGAAGTTGCAGGCTACACCTGAAATGGTGGCGGGTTTAAAATATAGAATAATAATGGTAATCCTTGGACCGTGGTAAAATCAACATATAAACCCTCCTGAAGAGCCTGAATTTATGACAAATACTGATTCCGATGCACTAAAGAAGCCGGTTAGTTTTTTAATTTCAAACGATTGTCTAAAGCAACACAATGAGAAAGTGAGCTAAGCATTCTTACAAGCACATCCATCAAGCGAAGGGGAAAACACTAAGAAAAGAGAGGCTGAAAAGAGAGTAAAAAATTCAAACTAAGTTCCTGTAGGCCTAAGTCTATAAAATCCAGGTCAAACATTCCAGTTGCATCAACTTCAAAGGATGGTGTTGTAAGATGCCCTGCTTGTAAAGAGGAATATTGTGACCCTCTAACAGAAGAATGGATCCAGTGCTGTAAATGCCAAGGGTGGTGGCATGAGGAATGTTCCAATTATGAAAATGGAATTTTTATGTGACTATTGTTAGCTGCACAGCTAAACACTTCAACATTACGTTACAATACATTACGCTTAATTTGATACTTTGGAAGATGTAAAAGCAGTTATCATTTGTTAAACCATGTAACATATTCAAAAGATAAAATATGTTCAACCTTATTCAGTGTTGTCATCTTGCCCCAGTATTGGGGCAAGATGACAAATTGTTAAATTTATGAGAAATAAAGGTATCTTTTTTTTATTTGGGAAAAATTAAATGGTAATGTAGTTAATATCACAAAGGAGTACTCTAACACTTCATGTAAAATTTTTCTTATCCTTAAAGATAAATTAACAAATTGTTAACGTAATCGTCTTGCCCCGGTCTCCCCTACCTCGGGTATGAAATCGACGCGATTCGAAAATTGCGAAAGTCAAGGTATTATTGTAATTGTGGGGAATTGCCTGCAAGTTTCTTATGCTTAATCAATGGTAATACATCTTGGCTTGTATTAAATAAAAGCCCTAAATACATGTTGCATAAATGAAGCCGTTTAAAATGGCCAGAGTAAAGGTTCAGATTTCTCTAATATGAATATTTGCTTTCTCGTTTACCTTCCAAATGGCCGCGGTAGCAGAGTGGTATAGGTATCGGACCGTGGCTTGCTTTGTCACGGGTTCGAGCCCAGTGCCACTAAAGACCCTCCGTGTAGGGCAGCGAAGCACGTTAAATCTGTCGAGAGCTGAAACGTCCTCCCGTTTGTGTGGTGTGGTAGTTAGGAGAGGGGGTGCCAGCTCAGGTGTCGTCCACGTCACTTGACCATGGTTCAAAATTGCGTGGTCCGTCGCCAAAAGCCCTCGTGTGGCTGAACAGTGTGACGTTAATATTCAATCAATTACCTTCCAAATAACGGCGTATGATTACTCCAAAGTTGTAGAAAACGAGTTTTTAGGAGCCCAATAACTACTGCCTTGCTTTAGATTTGAAATTATGCATTTAAGGTGACAAAGCCCGATTCAATTGACGGATCGATCAAGATCCAATCTAATTTCTTTAGCCTTAATTATTTATCTTATCTCGAGATAAAAACTCGGTCAAAATGGTGGTTGTAGGTGGGTTTTTTTTACATCCATAACTATTTATATCTCAATGGTAAATAAAAACTGTAGATTTTGACTTGTCTCGGAAAGAAAAACCATTGGCTTATCTTTATTTAAAATGTAAAGGCTTTTTCCCATTGAGTCATGTTTTAATATTTTAGTTATTGCTATTGGTACATGTAGCAAGAGTTGGTATGCATTTTTGAATCGAAATTTCAAGGTTAAATCCTAATCTTTTTTTTTTTTTTTTAGTCTAAATTAGAATTTATACAATTAAGAAATTTCCAATGACCACTTATAAATTTACGAATATCATTCATGTTACCACAAAACCCATATCTACTTTTGTTATACGTCGTTTAATATACTTCTAAAGTTTCGTGTGTGAGTGTGTACGTCAACTGTGTGACGTAGCATTTTAAAACCCCTTCATGAATTCCTAAACTTTCCTTAAAGGCGTGATTAGCTTATGTTGAACACGACCAGATTTATAATGTGTGTAATGTATATAATATATATATATATATATATATATATATATATATATATTATATATATATATATATATATATATATATATATAAGCGGTAACTAAAACATTTATGAACCATTAAATTGAAGCTTTTATGAATTGTACTATGTCCCTTTAAAAATCAGGCGATCATCTATAAATCTGATACTATTTCATAAGGGGCTGCGGTAGCCCAGTGGTTAGGGTATCGGACCATGGCAGGTATGTCATGAGTTCGAACCCAGTACCACTAAAGACCCGCCGTGTAGGGCAGCGATGCACGTTAAATCTGTCGAGAGCTGAAACGTCCTCCCGTTGGTGTGGTGTGGTAGTTAGGAGAGGGGGGTGCCAGCTCAGGTGTCGTCCACGTCACTTGACCATGGCTCAAAATTACGTAGTCCCTCGTGTAGCTGAACAGTGCGACGTTAATATTCACTCATTCATTCAATACGTACATCATTCTCGTTTTAGGAGTCTCTTCAGATATCGGGAGACGACCTACCTACAGCACGTTCAAAATATTCTTCGCCGTCTTTGGGACCCTTCAAGACACTAATTACACGATCACTGCCTTTGTTTACAGAGTGCAAGTCGATCCCAACTTCAAGTGAATCGGAGCCCTCATCTTTCGACAAGCATGCCATTGCCAATCCATTCGTATGGGCCTCCAGTGACTCGTCCATTGGAAAGGGTCCTCAATCCACATTGGGTAAGTAATTCTTCTCGCAACCAGTTAACTGTGCAACTATGTGTATCTCGGAAATCGAATAATGACGAGTCGACTCGTCAATCACAGTAAGAGTCGCTGTTCAAATTATTGGATCAAAAGGATGAGTTTATTTTTCAAAATTTATGGATATTATGAACTTCAGTGACGGTCAAAATTCCCGAACTGAGACATAAACGCACACTAATTTACTTTCTTCTTTATTAACAATAGGCCGTGGTAGCCTAGTGGTCAAAGTAATGGACTCGCCGCTGGTAAGTCACGAGTTCCAGTTCGAGCCTAGTACCGCTGGAGACCTACCATGCAGAGGGAGCCGAAGCATGCTAAACATGTCGAGGCTCTAATGCCCTCTCGTTGGTGTGGAAGAGGGGTTGCCAGCTCTGGTGTTGTCCTTATCACTTGGCCATGGTTCAAAATTACGAAGTCCGTCACCAGAAACCCTCAACTAGCTGAACAGTGCGACGTTAATATTCAATCTTTACTGACAAAATTTCTGCTCGTCTTAACACAAAGGAAGTTCTGGAGTAATCGTTGTAGGGTTGACGAGTCATCTTATTTGAAGACATCCTTACCATCCCACCCCAATAGGACCTCTAGGCAACACGATATTGAGCAATTACTCTAATGTCGGTACATGGTTCTAACATCAAACAATCGGCATTTACACCATTCGATAGATGGGTAACTTCGGGCTAGTATCTATCAATGGGCTTGGAGCCTGGTAGGCGTCCCGCATTTACCCCATGGCCGACATGCCTGAAGGAACTCTTATAAACTTTCTGACTTTTGTCTTTAAACCCACAAATTCGTTATGCAAACTCGTACGCTGTTTCAGCCGGTGCATATGGGGGCGTATCTTAAATTTTGTTTTAATCTAGCCGATCTCGAGATATTCTAAACATCATGAAATTTGAGAACGTTTTGTTTTTTTTCTAACAGTTTAAAGGGCCAGTGGTCACTACCTTTTTACGCATGACAAGTATATTCATGACGCAATCCTGCAACTTCAGTTCAGTTCAATACAGTGAATTCACTGTAATAGAGAACTTGGCTAACGCCTTATGCTCGGATAAAATTTTGATTAGATTTTAATCCAAATTGTAACGCACAGTTCGTGATTGCACTGTCCATCAGTAATTCTGCAACTTCTCTCGGACGAGTGTACTCGTCAAACACGGTTAATAGGTTTGAATGTAAGTAAAGGGTGTTTTTTTTAGAGGTATAGAACTTTAAATTGCAATAAAACAACGATGTATTATTCGATTGACATGAATTTTTTTTATTCGAAAGATAATCTTGTGGCATTGCATTTTAAATATGATCAAGCAAGGCGTAGATTCATCGAATGGGTCCAAAACGAGATTGCCGTTCCCGATTTTCATAAGCGAATTTTGTTTAGCGATGAAGCGCACTTCTGGTTGAATGGCTACGTCAACAAACAAAACTGCCGCATTTGGAGTGAAGCTAACCCACAAGTGTATGTCAAAACGCCGTTACATCCAGAAAAACTGACTGTTTGGTGCGCTTTATGGGCTGGTGGAATCATTGGTCCGTACTTCAAAAACGATGAAGGCCACAACGTTACAGTCAATGGTGATCGGTATAGAGCCATGATTACTAACTTTCATTCCTGAATTGAACAATCATGATGTCCAGGAGCTGTGGTTCCAGCAAGACGGCGCAACATGTCACACAGCTCGTGCCACAATCGATTTATTGAAAGACACGTTTGGTGACCGCCTAATTTCACGTTTTGGACCTGTGAATTGGCCTCCAAGATCTTGTGATTTAACACCGCTAGACTATTTTTTGTGGGGCTATGTAAAGTCATTGGTTTATGCGGATAAGCCACAAACGCTTGACCATTTGGAAGACAACATTCACCGTGCTATGTTGGAAAAAGTCATCGAAAATTGGACGTCCAGATTGAACTACATCCGAGCCAGCCGTGGCAGTCATATGCCAGAAACCATATTTATAATGTAATGCCACAAGATTATCTTTCGAATAAAAAAAATTCATGTCAATCGAATAATACATCGTTGTTTTATTGCAATTTAAAGTTCTATACCTCTAAAAAAAACATCCTTTATTTAATGGAGCAACGGGCTTTGGCTCTGAACAGAGCCAGTGACAAGTTTATGGCATAAGCTTGCCAGAAGGCCGTTGAGTTTCCAGCTGTTCAAACCAACCGTCACTCTAAATCTTCGAAAGTCGGGGGACCATCTCTACCAATTAACTTGATTGGGGGCTTTGTAAGGAAGATTTTAATTTAGCAGTTTGAGAGAGAGATTTGTCCGCGCAGTATTGACTCTTTGAGAATAGATTATTATATAGTCTTTAATCATTAGAAAGCTTCTGTTCTATAGAACCCTCTTCCCCTTATTAGACTTTAAATAAGTGACAATTACAATCATGTATAACATACGGATACTCTCGTGATTTAAATTCTATTGAGTACTACTTTTCAACTTGTAAATCAAACCACAACTTGTCTCTCTGCAGATTCTGCTACATCTGTGCAAAATCCTCGTGCTCTTACTTCCGAGTCTGAAATCTCATTAGGATCTCCCCAACGCAGTGGTGTCGAAGATTCTCCAGGAGCTGATGATGAAATGGAGGAATCCTCGAGCCCTGAACAAGCGCCAATAATCGCTCCTGAATCTCAAGTAACGAGTTGTCGTACTAGATGCGATAGATTTGTGGAGTCTGCAACGAAAGTCGGGATCTGTACGTGTAAAAAAAAAAAAAAAAAAAAAAAAAAAAAAAAAAAAAATTCTACCTCTTGTATTTACAAAACAATACTATTGGTATCGTACTAATTATTTGACAAAGTTTAAAATGGAAGTTCGTCGATAGCTGTCGTGTCTCTATTACAACATGACCGCTGTAGCCTAGTGGTTAGGGTAACGAACCCGTGGCAGGAGTGTCACTCGTTCAAGTCTTGGTGTCACTGAAAACCTGTAGTGTAGAGAAGCTGAAACGTGCTACATCTGTCAAGGCTTAATGTTCTCTCGTTGGTGTGGTAGTCAAGAGAGGGATTAGTCAGCTCGTGTGTCGTCCTCGTCATTTGATCAAGGTTCAAAATTACGAGGTTCGTCACCAATAGTCCTCGTATTGCTTTGTAGTGCGAAGTTAATATAACATTCACTGTGGCATGACATAATTAACGGATGTCTATCTTAACATGTCTAACTTCGTTTTTTTTACTCGATATGTGGATAACGCGTGTTTAGTGTCATTGAAAATTGGTTATCCAGTCAGTGTGAATACACACTTTTAGGATGTTAATTTATTCTCGGTTAATTTCTTTGTCTGTCGCCACCCGTTGAGTACTAAAACCAAGCTTGTGTATTTTTGCATCGTAGCATAAAATTGCGTTGAACGACTTTTTTACAGAATTGGTTATTTCGTGTATAAATATACGCTATAGTTTTAACTTTCATTGTTATGTATTTCTTTTAAATTCGAAACTTTGTAGGAGGGATACCTCTCTTATCCTACTGCAATTTAACTACGGAAGTTTTATGTATAAGTTGAAACTACACATATGCCAAGAGGCGAAAGTGATTACGAGTTTTTCGAACAATTTGTCTTGGCAATTTCTAGTTCCGAAAGTGTTTAGTTTTAACATTGTCGCATGGTACATAAACATTTGAGCTGTTGAGGTAAGCTGTAATGATGTAGCAATCTCATGGCATGTTTCTGGTAAATCCACTCTTATTTTAGCAGGAAAAGATGGCAGCAGAAAAACGCAAACTAAAAATGACCTAACCCGTCTTGGAAACCTAACTAATCGTATACGTGCTGCAATAACAAGGGGTTTTCGGTATTTGGTACACTTTTTAACTGAGGGAACGGTAGCGGTTATATATTTACTGGACACTTAGAGAAAACGTTATCCACTCGTCAGAGTTGTTAAAAGAAAGTTTGCTGAAGTTAAATAAGAGATGGCAGTCTACATTGTGACTGCAACACTGGTGATGGTGGCGAACCACTCTCCCAGTTGATCTAGTTTAGGTTTCGCCTTCGGAGAGAAGTGAATGAGATGTGTGTCACATCTCTGTGAAAAACAAGTCCGTCTTTCGATCGGCTGCCGCATCTCGATGGAACGAGAAAGGACTAACTCCTTTAGTTTAAGGGATTAAAGAAAACATTTTTCAGTCCGTTACTAAAATAACTGCGTGTAGTTATTGAAAAATGAGGGAGCATTTAACCATTGTGGTTGCAATAATACGAGTACTTTCAACATATGATCAACAGTTTCGTTGAAGAAATTTTTAAATCTGCAATATTTGTGATTGGCTGTTATACCATAAACCCTTAAAATCCCTCGCTGAATGTGTATAGCCACGATAGTGGAATTGTCATGATTGTTAACTCTTGACAGGTGTCGAGCCATGCTTTCAGGCCCTAGTGTCGCTGAAATCCCGCTGTGTAGAGAGATAAGGTGCCTTAACTCTTTCAGGGTTAAGAGTGTCACCCTTTGGCATGGTGCAGAAATTGGGAGGTGTTGTCGTCTACAACAGTGTTTCACAATTAAGGGGTCAGTTTAACGTAGCCCTCGTGTTTCTACAGGATTTAGCGGAGATTAAAATCATTCAATCCCATGGTGAATGCAGCATTCATAAGAGCTTGACTGCTGTCTATAATGAAAGTATCGTGAATCACACGGTGAAAACTTTTTGTAATGGGTGAAGTAACGTTCTGAAGTGAAGCAGTCTTCTCGGCAAGTTTGGCACCATAGGAAAGTTGCTTTATAAGATATGTGAGGTACAAGAATAAATCTCAAATGGCATGCTCTTGTGATCTTACGACGATAGCGTCTATATTGGCATGATACTTGATGTATCAATCTTAACGTGTAGTATCGCTCAATATTTTTGGAGCAAGTTTTCTCGAAGGAATCTTCATTAAGGTTGATCACCGTTACATGGAGGGGGAAAATGATTAATCACAGAATTTACCTATACTGAAATTTTCTATGTAATTATAAACTTTTCTATTCTCTCCTAATCTTCCATGTTTAATATTGCCACAATGAGGCGAATTTTCGAAAAAATGAAAGCGTTTAATTTTGGTTAGATAAGACAAAATTTTTCTTCAGTGTAAACCAAAAATACGAGTAGTACAACTTCAATTGCAATATCTCG
The DNA here is from genome assembly GCA_019973935.1 of Trichonephila clavipes. NCBI lineage: Eukaryota > Metazoa > Arthropoda > Arachnida > Araneae > Nephilidae > Trichonephila > Trichonephila clavipes. The sequence goes on along the minus strand of BMAU01019196.1, from coordinate 68,827 downwards.
TAACCCAGCTTTCTCCCCTTTCCTCTTCAAATCGGATGAATTTATTTTCGTCTTCCGCTCTATCGAGCACTGAATCTCTAAAATAGGTTAAAACTTAATGCTAAAACTGTTACCTGTACCCGTTTTTTTCCCCTTCAACTATTTGGGTGTACACTCATCACAATTAATGTTAAATGCCCGTTTTTCTGTGACAAAAATTATACTTGAACTTTTTATCATAAGCTCAAGTACCTTAACTTAATTCCCTTGTGACAGTACTTAACATGCATTTTATTTTTACTTGATCTGTGTACCATGGAGCACCCGTTTCCGCATGCGTAGGTTTGGAATTCTAAATTTTCGATCCACCCAACTCTCCCTGCAATCGTATACGCAAATAGATTAATAAAAAAAACTATTGATTTACAGAGTTATTTGCAATTTTATAAAGTGTAAATAAAATTCATTTAATTACTTGTATTTAAATATATTCCAATTTTTCCAGATGTTTCTCTTTTCACACAAATCATTTTAGTGGCGCTCTTCATATCGGCAATAAGCATGGGTAAGTATAATTTTCCAGTTATTTCCGCAAGTCATTTATTTTAAACGAGACCGAGTCATTGAAGGAAAGTGCTTGTTCCAATTGCTTCATGTTTAATGCATTTGCTCTAATTTTAAGTATGAAAATATTCGGGGTTTACACTTCCCTATTTAAAGAAATTGAATAGAAAAGTAATTTCTTTTTGTCATCTCTACTCTAACTCGGTGATTCTCAAAGTGGTCTATATGGACACCTAAGGGTCTATGGCGACTTGAAAGGGGTCCATGCCAATGAAAAAAAATAATTTAGGGGTCCATAAGGTGTAAATGGGGGTCTACGACAGAGGATCTCGTTAAACCACATCGTGATTTTCTTTTTAAAAGAACATATAAACAAAGGGAGACAATATTTTATTTAATAAATTTAATTGGGTTAATTTGCACAGTTCAAGGTGAAAGCAGATGTTTTATATAAAAACAAGGACCATTCGGCCAAATGTTAAATTTGATATTGAAGCGTCGGATTTATCCCTCCCATTAAAAAAGCATTTTTGTCTGTTGCTCAATTATTTTATGTATTAAATTTTAAGAAACATGATTAATTTTGAATTAAGTTTAAAACACTATACTTTCCTACAGTTACAAATTTTGATCTTCTAAAGTAGTTCTGTGCCAGCTGTCAAAAGAAATTAAAGTTGATCAATGTGCAAAAAATTTAATACTAAGTAAGCAGGGGTCTACCCAAAGACTAAAAACGTGGCAAGTGGTCTATGAGTCGGAAAGGTTTAAGAACCTCTGCTCTAATTGAAGAAACAACTCGTCTTGAGAAATAGTCTCCCTAATTTAGACACTTTCGTATTATACCTTCGACAAAAATTTTTCCAAATTAAAATCTCCAAATGCTTTCATCGTATGAGTGAGCAAGATCACTGCGCTTGTACATACGTTGGAACAGTTCAACTATGGCCTGTATATCTCGGTGTAACGTCTAGGCCTCAAAGTTTACTTAATTCCTGGGTAGCAAGAGGGATGACACAGCTTTGGAGGCCGCGGTAGCCGAGTGGTATAGGTATCGGATCGTGGCTTGCCTGGTCACGAGTTCGATCCCAGTACCACTAAAGACCCGCCGTGTAGGGCAGCGATGCACGTTAAATCTGTCGAGAGCTGAAACGTCCTCCCGTTGGTGTGGTGTGGTAGTTAGGAGAGGGGGGTGCCAGCTCAGGTGTCGTCCACGTCACTTGACCATGGTTCAAAATTACGTGGTCCGTCGCCAAAAGCCCTCGTGTAGCTGAACAGTGCGACGTTAATATTAAATCAATCAATCAATCGACACAGCTTTGGTCCAATATTTTATGTACACAAATTATAATCTAGCCACCAATTATTATGGTATCTATTCTTCACTGCACTGTAGCCTTTCGCAGGAGGAAAATATAAAAATACAAGATCGCAGTTCTATGATCTTCCCGATCTGTGCTAACAGATCCAACAGCTGGAGTGGATGCCACGCATATCTATCGCTCCGTCTCCTAGAAGTCCAGATCACACTCGTAGAAACAGATGCCCTTCCAAACAATCTCTTTAAACCCACTGGGGAGACTTGTTTCACGCCTCTAATTTCTAAATGGTGAGCATTATGGGTGGTTCCCCGGCAACCTCTGTCTTGGTACCGACCGCCATTGGTTCTTTCGGAATTATTCTGTCGTGACTGAGATTACCTGTGTCGCCACACTTTGTAAACCACATGATCGATCTATAAATCGACCAGTCGCTTCGACACTGGGAATACCCTCCCTGATATTTCTTCCCCACAAAAGGCCGACACTACTTTCCATAGGAGTGTATCGTTCCCTCTCACATGTGGCCATGAAAGAATGGAACAGCCGTCAAAACGAGTGTCCCTTTTAAAGATTGTTGTGAAGACAAAGCAATCTCTGGTGATTCTATTTGCCTTTGGGTGTCGAAGAAAAAGGCATTAACTTTTCAACATTGAACAGTTCAGGAATTGTCTCAACATCCGTTTCACCCCAGAACCGGTGAGAAGAATCTGTAGTTCCTCTGTAGAATACAATAACGTATATTTGGCCATTCTGCTCGTCCCGGGCTTCAAAGTTGACAAGAGGGATCGTAAAATATCTGTCGAATGAGGCGACGCTACAGTATTTTCATCTGGACTGATCGACTGTATAATATGAAAGTACCCTAATTTAATACTTAAGGTGGGGTCACCGATACTTGAGCATTATTATGCAATCGTACAGCAGCGCTAGAAATGGGAATGGACGCAATTCTAGTCGTTTTTCAATCCGATCAAAAGTCCATGAATTAGAATGGACTTGTATTATCTCCCTCGAATTACACTGCACTGGATTTCCAAATCATTACTAGATTTTCTCAATTACTAGGTTCCTAGTTAACTTAACTCGCGTCATAATTTTCTATTACTTGAATTAAGTTGAATAAAAAGTTAATTCGCTGTAGAAATATTAAAGTGCGTAAAATATGCAGTGAAAAAAGCCAACTGATCTTCCGAAGGTGATACTGCAGTTGAGCAGTGGCAGGGATAGTAGCTAATTGAATAGAAAAGGAACATAAGTAATGAGTTCCGCATTTGGTAGGGGAAATGGAGGGCTGTGCGCAGCTGTTAGTTTCGAACTTCACCTGGTACGCAATACCAAACCTGGTACCTGGTCGGATTATTGAGAGAACTAATAATTAAATGCCCTGAATCTTGTAAGAATGAGGTATTGGAACTGTTGTAATGAGCATTAATTCATTTTTTATTTCTCCAGTCGCATTGGAGTTTAACTTGCATGTTCTAATCTCGAGATAAGATCAAATGGCCTTAGTCTGTTTAGTGCGTGTAATTCTATTTGTGTGCGCCTCTCGAAGACTACATTTTCATTGGTTGTATTAATGATTAAAAAGAAACTGTCCCCCCAGGGTGTTCTCCCTCAAAATTGGGGTGAAACGGAGCTAAATCGTTCTGTCACCTGCATGGTGCTCAAATCTACGGCTAACGACAGGCGTCACTTAGCCCTTTGCCATGATGAAATTCGTGAGCCTTGATCTGGCCTTTGCCGATCAGGTGGCATTAGTTACAACACACACAACAAAAGAAAATGCAGGAGAGAATGTAGGTAAGAGTTCTAATATTGTATTAGACGTCTTTTGAGGGGTGCTTTTAATTTGGATATATAGCAAAAACCTTATTGGGGAAATTCACAATGGGGGAATATGCAGATATTCTCGTTTTCATAATCACCTAATAGTTCATGGATTTGTCAATCTCGCAAAGTACCGACCGTGAATTTCAGTTGTGAGCGGAAGATACTTGGAACTCTTCTGAAGTAAAGGATTCAGCTTGTATACAGATCCACTAACTTCTAAAAGTAATCTAGGAAGACTAACTTTTCCCATTAACCTTTTTTACTGAAGAAATTTAAATATTGAGTGTTTTGAATATTCCTTTTTAGAATAAAGGAAAGGTCGGAAATCTCCTTCAGAGTTAGTGTAAGGAAAAGAATTTCAGAATATTAAAGTAAACCATAACTCGCTGGGATGTCTGAATACATATGTTCATCGTGCAACGAGGTTTTCCTCCAGAGCAGAAAACGTAGATCTCGATGATCACTTAACTTACAAATTTCTCTACTCGCTTATTTAAAAAAGATGCACAAAGATCACGGCACATATGATGTGCGAAACGAATGAATGGGGAGAATGTATTTGGTTCTATTTTGTAGGACAGGGATGGCGAACGATGACACGCGGCACAATATTTTGGGCGCTCCACCGATCACAACAGTTTGTTATTTTGAACTAAAATGCTAAGTTCACTATGAAGTATTGCAATCAAACGGGAGTGATTGGTCGTGATGCAGCGGAGAGCATATGCGTTTGTTACTTCTCTTGCTTTAGTTGCGTCCTGGACTGCAATGGCAAATGATGCGAAGTTTGTAAACGCATAGCATAGCAGAGTGAGTTTCGTTGACACGACTGTATTTTAAAGTTTGTGTTATATTTTAGATTTTGAACCATAATTTAACATGGTTAGTTCAGCAAAATAAGTGCAAGATCGTAAGCGTAATGAAGAATTTCAAACTTAGTGGTCCGAGAAACGTGGCATGGTTAATAAAGGCGACAAAGTGGTGTTTTATGTTCTGGAACAGTGGTATGCAGAACACTGTCTGTAAAAAGGGATTCTAGAAATATTCAACTGTTTAAAGAAGCTAGCTCGTGCTGTTTTAACTAAATCTTCATCTACCTTATGCCTACGAGTCATTATTTTCAGGAATGAATAACATTAAAAACTCTCTAAACAGGCAGATTACTCAATTCAGCATGCATTCTGCTATAAGTAACATCTTGCAATTCTAATAAGTTGCTTAAGAATACGAGTAGATGACAAATAGTAACTAATGTTACTTTAATTTGAATTGCACGTTTTACTAAAACATTTACTACTATACAGTGCTAAATCTATGTTTGGTAATAAATAAAAAGTTCAGAGTTATTTCCCAATTTCTTATTTCCAGGGGGCAGTTAGGACGATTATATTCCATGATATTTAAATCTTGATCCAGTGATTAGTCCATCCTTTTAATCCTTTTTCTTTATTGGACGACACACGGAAGACATTTACACAGCAAAGAACATTACATAATTCTAACTTTACAAGTCAGACAAGCATACTGGGGCTGCGGTAGCCCAGTGGTCAAGGTATCGGATCATGGCAGGCATGTCAAGAGTTCGAGCCCAGTACCACTAAAGACCCGTCGTGTAGGGCAGCGATGAACGCTAAATCTGTCGAGAGCTGAAACTTCCTCCCGTTAGTGTGGTAGTTAGGAGGAGGTTCCAGCTCGGGTGTCGTCCACGTCACTTGACCATGGTTCAAAATTGCGTGGTCCGTCACCAAAAGCCCTCGTGTAGCTGAACAGTGCGACGTTAATATTCAATCAGACAAGCATATTCTTGACTGACTTGCAGCGCCATCTATATTTTACATTTAATCACAATCATTGTTGGTATTTAGCTTTTTATTTTCCAAATAACCACAAATCAAAATTATTTGACACATGTCTATACCTCAGCAAACATTTCTTTACAAAAATATGGCACGTTGATCTGTCGCAGGAAAATGGAATTAGGAATTTCATCAAATCCCTAAGGAAGATGTTAAAATAACGTCTCTTCAAGGTCATTTTTTCGGATAAAAGTTTGGATTTGAACAAATCTCTGATCTGTTTCAGTGAAATGATTAAATAATGTGAAGAGTTTAAGAGTGTTTATTTAACGAATGTGGTGCATTATTAAACGTAGAAGTAATACAATAGCCAATGAAATGTAAATTTATTCGAAACTAATTAACAAATAATTAGAAAATTAGGCTGGTATTTTTATGTGTTACATCTTTCCCCTCGGTTACTTGCACATTATGTTAATCCTACGGTGCCATTTTTTTTAAAGATATGGGGTTGATATTTAGGGTATCGATAGGTGCTACCTGTAGGGTTGGGAAGTACAAGGACTCGACCCCCTCGGGTGTCTCTCTCCCCCTGGACAGAATTTTGCCAATGCAAATCCCGACTAGTTCATAATTTCACTGAAATAGTTCAGAGATTTGATAAAAAAAATCACTTGCATTCATCACGGGAAAATGAACTTGAAGGGACGTTATTTCAACATATCCCGTCAATTGATCATGTGCCTTAAGGACTTGATGAAATTCCTAATTTCGTAATTTCCCTGCGACATCCAAAAAGGTTCGCTACCCCTGGTGTAAGATTACGAGAAATATGAAACTACCGTTGTGGCGTCTGTTTTTACAGCATTTTAATGAGTTTGAATATTCCAATTTTAACCACTTGACAACATTTAATTTTCATGGTGACGTGTATAAGGGTGTATAAGGGGCGGCTTGTATAAGGGTGCAAAATTTTGAGTGACTATTTTTATAAAGCAGTTTGCTTTTCGCGCGTGTACGTGAACTTCGAATTGTCGATAAATAAAATTATGAAATATCTCGCTTGTATTTTTTAGGATTGATGTACAGAAACCAATGCACTCCTAATGACACGTCGCTGTACGTGTTCCTGGTGGGTCTTTCCGGTCTTGGATTCTACGTGTTTCGTGTGGCAACCTACTGCTATGGAGTATTTTACACACCTAGACAATCCCTGCCTTGTGAGATGTTATCGTATTTCTGTTTCATTGCTTTCATGATTCTTATGGCCCTTGGTGAGTGTTTAGACCCAATTAGAAATATTTTGCTAGCATGAATGATCCAGCAGTAGTATCCAACTTTACCAAAAAAAAATACGAAAATTGACTCCAAATAAAGATTTAAATTAGATTAATACAACATTCCAAAATCTGAGAAAATTCAACGGGTAAATTTATGAACGCTAGCGTAGTTTGGAGAGGGGTTGCCAATTCGTGTGTCATCCGTCGTCACTTGACCAAAATTAAAAATTACAATGTCCGTTGCCAGTTGCTCTATACTCAACACCTACTTGATAGCTTTCCTTACCACTAGGTTTGGACAGGGTTGGGGAAATTGTCTTTAATCCTCGACGCTATAGAATTTCAGCAGAATCTTTAAACGGCAAATTTTACTTCAGGTTCACGAGTTACAGCCGCTAAACGCAATCACTTAAACAATATTGTAGAGAATTTTTTTATAGCTGGAGTATTGATTTCGGTACGTAATGGATAGCAGTTTGCATGACTTTTGAAACAAATATGCAAATTAAATCTTTCGTCATGTGTATATTTCATGTGTACTTCGTCGTGTGTTTATAGCTTTGTATAGTTCAAAAAGTATTATAGAAAAGAGAAATGACGCAACGGTGAATTTTTATTCACTACATGCACATCCTCGGCAAAAATTTCGGCCCCATTCAAAACGTGCTTGGACTATACCGTGAATTCTCTTCTCAACACTCTCTACGGCCGTACAGAACATATCTCGAGGAATATTCCGCACTGTTATATGTACCAACAATATTTCCCTGTGGTCCGCCGGTGATTACAGTTGCAACTTCTGTTATCGCGTCTTGTGACATGGGCTTACATCCTCTACCTGGGTGATTAGTCAGTGATTGTTCCTTCAAATTTCTTAATTCCTTTCGAAACATTAAGCGAGCGGTAAAAGCCCTAAGCGTACCTTCTGTAGGACTGTAAGCTAGAGTAGTGTAGAATTAATATAAAATGTACTTTGCCAATAATGCGTGTTCTGGTAATGAGTCCCATATTCATTTCATCTCGCTTTTCTTTAGCAGAGAGAACACTATATGTTTCGGGGCTATTTACATATTTTTTAACTCTAATAACTGGCACGGTGGTAGCATACTTACTCGTATTAACGCATAAACTCGGATTTTGCTTTCATGCCTTTTATTTATGCCAATTCTCGATTTGGTAAACTGTAACAGCTCCATGAGTACCTTAATTGGCAATTTTTGAAATGAAATTTATTCGCAGGATTTTACACTCCGTGTCATCGGTCTCCATACGAAGTTTAATGTCATTGTGGTAGGTAGTTTGAGCTACAGATTGGCTTTGAATCGTTCCAAGTTAGGAGTCATTCCGAAAATCAGTACCGGTGTTTCTGGCAAATAAACCAGTGTCTGGCATAACTTGGAAAATATAACCATTTTGGTTAATAAAATCGGTGAACAATATTAAAACATAGCCGACACTAATGTGAAGAAATATTGTGTTTAAATGAGCAAGACACTAATTTGGTAAGACCTAACGTTTTGGATTTCGTTTCAGAAGCAACATCTCTACCCATATTCGAAGTTTACAGTTCAAATTGTAAGGCGTTCTACAACTACACGGAAAATCTGAACTATGCTATTATAGCAAATGTAATCTTGACCTTCTGGAGATATTTAAAATTCTATTATGAGATTTTTTGTAAGTGCTGTTAATCTGAGGATAGAGCAGCGTAACTAAATTATTTTATACGAATATTGTATTTTATGGACAAGATCTTTATGCCTTTTCTGTTTTTTAAATAAAGTTTTCGATGTAGTTCATTTAAGTTTTGCTGGTTCTTTTATAAAATTGTTAATTACAATATTTTTGTGCGCTTTCTGACTGTTAAAGAGAATATTAGCTTCCGAATAGTCGTCGTCGTCCCGTTTGCATTTGAGACTTCATATAAGCGAAATATGAACCTTTTTATAAATGAGTTTTTATAGGAAAAATTCGGCTGTGCTAAGAAAAAATTAAGTTTTCGAGTTTTGCCATAGTAAAAATTCCCAGATCTAGTTTTGCTTATAAAACATGACTTGTGTGAATAGTCTGAATGCTTACTTTTAAAATGAGTCAACTTTTGCTTACAAATTGCAACTATTTTAGTGGGAAATTGTATACTTTATAACACGTGCTGAACAGCTAACAAAGCATTCTAATCCTTACCGTTCCAAATTTTCTTGAAATGCTTTACTACAATCCGAGGCGGATTAAGGTGGTTGGAGCCCTCTGGTGGTAAAAGGTTTGAAGCCCACGGGCTCAAGAGTCGAAAAACTAAGATAGTGAAGAAATTCGCTGACCTTAAATTCTCAAAAAAATGTATTTTTAATAATAAAACTCAAAAGCTAAAGACAATTAACTGTATATAAAAAAAAATTCAAAACCTTGCTACAAAATTTACGATTTTGCTACACAATTTTACTTGATATCTCTTTCACGAAAATGATTGAATTTACCTACCTATTTATTCAAAGCATCTTGTTTCGTATATAATATGACCATATTGTTCAATTCTTCTGTCTTGTAGTATACTTCCAAATTGAAAAAGATCTCTCGCCTGATGCATCCGTTATCGGTATTAAAAATATTTTAAAGTATCTTTTCATTAGGATACTCTAAATTTTTTAGTAGTGTCTTCATTGTATCGTTGTTTTCTTTAAAAAAAATAGTAAAAACTGATCAAATTCATATCATGAAAACTAAGATTCAATATCGTCTTTGTAAGGGTTTTTTTAATAGCTTTCTTATCTTAATTTCGGGTAATAAAATCTTGTTGTCAAAAAAAATACAGTGAAGTGTTTTATAACCATTTCATGCATATGAGCTTTTCGGGATAGTTCTACTCTTGTCGTATAGCATATGGCATAAAATGAATTTACTATGAAATTTTCAGTTTTCAAAAATTCATAAACTCTCACAATTTTTTTTTTTTTTTTGGCTACCTATGAGCTTTCCCTGCTTCCTCTTCAAATGGGAGCCCTGATTAATCAGTTTCTTCTTTTTCATTTTTTCCAAATTCCTTTCTGAAATTTTAGATTTTTTTTAGAGATTTTAGTCGATCAGATCTTTGCAATTAGTCAAGTGTGAATTATTAAAAGAGATTTGAAAGTAGCATTTGTTCTCCTGCAGTGTAGTATTCCAAATCATGGTCATTAGATAGTTTTACCTTGACCTGCTAGATCAACGGATCTTTTTCCAATCGAGCTTGAAGGCGACATCATTGGACAGCAACAATAGCGTCATCTACAGCAAGAATTAAGGCAGTTTTCGGCTAATGTTAAAGAATTGGACCCAAATTCGGAATATTTTTCGGATGTGAAAGTGCTCAAACATTAATATTATATTCCGGCTTCACTATCCTTTAGAGAATCGCTTACTTTATCATGCTAATTTTTATCCTAGTTGACATATCTTTTCTTTTAAGAAATGTGTTTCACATTTTTCTCATGAACCGTAATGCTAAAGGAGCTATCCCTTTACATGTTACAAGGGAAAAACTAAATATTTATGAAATATTCTGAAATTTTAAAAATACTATATTATAAACGAATGTACAAGTTACAATATCAATTTTTATAAAAAATGAGGCATTTTTTTTCTGTTCGAAAATGTGTTCCGCGTTAAGTTCACGCTCTTTTTTTATATGGCGAAAACAACCTTAAGGTATCAGACTACGTTCAGAACCGTAATTTTTCAAAAGCATACAAATGGATAATATTTGTGATATTTAGTGTCACTTAGATTAGAAAATGTATGTAAAAATGTTTTAAAAATAGTTTTACAATTAAAAAAATTTAAGTACAATATTTTGAGGGGAAAAAATGACCCATTTTCAAAATATTCGCCTTTTGTGAAAAATGCTTCTATTGTAATATTTTGCCTGTATATAGCTCAGACCTCTGTACAGAGGCTCAACTAGAATTTTTGAATTATATAACTTAGTGGGTTTATCCATGTTTTACGTCAACAGAGGGGAGAAATTTTAAGAAAAAACGCCTATAATTTTAAATGGTTGTAACTCTGAAAATGTTTCAAAAATAATACTTGAGCCTCTGTACAAAGGTTTGAGCTATATACAGGCAAAATATTATATAATTTTTCACAAAAGGAGAACATTTTGAAGAAAAAAAGGTTATTCTAAGTTAGTTTTAACCAAAATATTGTATTTAAATATTTTGTCATAATGTCCTTAAAACAATTTTATACATCTATTCTGATCAAGTGTCACTAAATATCATGAAAATTATCCATTTATGCGCCTTTTAAAATCACTGTTCCGAACATTGTTGGATACCTTAAAGAACTTAATCAATAAAGAGCAACAGGGGAATGCAATTCCATCACACAAACCAATATCTGTACGACTTGTTGCATGCATGTTTTCATGCTTGCATTAAAAATTCTGGTGGTTACACCGGTTTCTAATGCCATCATTTCACATTTGAAACGGCTCTTCTCACGCTTACGTTAACCTTTGATCAGGAAACTTTAATCGATCACATTTTTCTAGGTAACATTTATCTACAACCACTGAAAATTAATGAATGTGAAGTGTCACTCAATTTAAATACTTAGGTACAATTTGTAAATAGTAGTAATGACATAAAAATTGAAATCAAAAATAGAATTAAGAGGGCTAACAGATGTACCATGTCTTGCGAAAACAGTTTAAATAAAAATAAGTAGCAAAACAAAAATAGTTATACAAGACACTAGTAAGACCAATTTTTTTAAACTACGGTGAATGCTAGACAATTAACAAAGAAACTAATAATTTTTGAGAGAAAAATCTTGCGAAATATTTTTGGTGCAGTTAGAGAAAACGGAATCTGGAGAATGTGTGATACAACCTTGAACTTAATCGAAATACAGAGAACCCAATATGGTCAAAATCATCAAGGCTGCTCAAATAAGTTGGCTGGGACATGTATTTCGATATAGCGATGAAAATCCTGTAAAGAAAATAACTTAAACTCCAGAGGGAAAGAGGAAGACCGAGAATAAAGTTGAGGGATAAAGTGGTTGAAAGTCTTGGGAGTTAACCGATGTAAAAACATAGCATCAAGTAGATCAAGATGGTCTAAGACAGGGGTTGTCAGCACGCATATCAGTGTGGCACTGTGAAGTTGTAACAGTGGCACGCCAAGACTTGCAAAATAATATGAGAAGAAAATGACTTTTTTTTTTTTTTGTAATTTCAATGAAATAGGGCTGTCTTATACAAAATCTCAAAATTTGGATCAAAATGTTTGTGAATAAATTTCTTTTTCTGTTCTGAGCATAATATAAATCATAACTAGCTGATATGCACCTAAATTAACGTAATTTTGTAAACATTTTCAAGAGCGCTAATTTTAATATAGATGACTTGGTGGAAAAAAAATATCGAAGACCTCTTATTAAACAAAGTACTGATGGTTTAATAATTATTTAGAACTAGCTGTTATACCCGTTCTTCGCACGGGTGAATTGAAAAATTAAACAATACAGATTGAAGGATACAGTTTTTAATGAGTTAATTTTACGTGAATTGCAAATTAAAAAAAAAAGCTTTTTGTATATCTCAGCTGAACAAAAAAACCCATGTTTGTTGAATTTTAAATCTGTAGATCTAATAGCAAATAAAGTTTTATTTCAAATTATATCTCCCCGTCTTCCTAAGCTGATCTCTGCTCAGCAAAAGTGACACATTGTTACAAATTTTGTGTAATGAACGCTTAAAATAGTATGAACAATTTATATCTGGAAGTGTAATACGTTAATATTACTTTTTGTTGTATTTATTTTATGTTAAAATTGTAATCAGCCTCACACTCCGCCTGTTCAAGCTTTCACAGTTCCTGGCGTGGGCAAAAAACAAAATGTAAAGTTTTGTTCCACACATAAAAGATGAATATATGCTGTCGCGAGCTTTTTGTAGATGACAGAATTTTTCCTACTAGACAATTATCGTTATATTTTGGACACTTCACACAATCTTTACAAATTACAGCCTATGTGTTATTCTAATGTATAAACTATATTATTGTATAGTTTCATTAAAATCCGTTCAGTTGTTTTTGCGTGAAAGAGTAACAAACATCCATACAAGCTTCACATTTATAATATTAGTAAGGATTAAATGTGTCAAGATACTTTTATTTTTTTACCAAACCTAACTGAGTGAACTCGCAAAAAGTTTTTTTAACAATAAAAACCTAAGATTGTATTTATTATATTTTAAAATTTTGACTGCACTGACTAGCTTTAACAATGTGCTATTTGCGTAAAAATCCCATAACCCTATAGTAACACTTTTTTAAAAAAAATTTTCTTGTTGGAAGTGGCACACATATTTTCTTTTTTATCAAACACTTGTACGCATAATTTATTATTAGCAGGCTGGGTGGCGTAGTCGGTTTGTCGTTGGTCTTCCTCCCCCAAGGTTGCGGGTTAGACCCCGGCCCAAGTCGGAGGATTTTCATGATGCAGAAAATCGACACCGGCCATCTCGTATCTTTATGCGGCATGTAAAAAAAAATCCCTTGGAGAGCCCGTTTGGCTTGAGTGCCCTCTACAAAATTAAATTCCTTAGTTCAATTTCGCATCGTCAGATCTCGGGTGGCTCCCTCTGGTGAGAACTGGGCGTCAAAATTACTTGCGGAGATTGGCATCACCTATTTGGTGCCAAAATAAAAAGTGATACCGGCTCCTGGGGAATGAACTAGGTCTGTAAAGGTAAAAAATACCAATACGCAGCCCCATTAGAGAAAAAAAACATCAAATAGTGGCATTCTTTTCAAAATGCTTGGCCTCCCCTGATTTAATCTGGCAGCAGTGCTTTGAAAGAAGACATGTAATGCCGAAGTATAATCAGTCTACAGTAATTTTTTCTTGATGTAAGGATTTTTTCCCCGTCATGTAAGATGTATCCGAGACTAAGGACGGCTGTGAATTAAAAACAAACTTGTTTGACTTGAATACTATTAGTTTTTTTTGTACAAGTTTTTATTTCAAACAAACGCACTCGAAAATTTTGTACAGATGGCAACAATACAGATTTATGGAAGAATAATGGCTAGGGCTGCTGCACTATCCAAATCCGTGGAAACCATTGAAGTTGAAATATCGATTCAAGATATTTTTGTTCCTCGTTGAATTTAAAACTGGAATCCATCAAGCTTGGGGCGCCTATTGAGGCTAGGAGCTCCTGGCGGCTACCAGGTCCACCAGCCCCTTAATCCGCTTCTAACTACAGTCTTTTTAACAAACTTATCTCTTGTACTACATATTTTATCTTAACGATAAACGAATAGGTTTTTTCTCCCTAATTTCACACCCCACTTTTTTTTCTTTCTTGAAATATATAAAATTCCTTATCGAACGGGCTTAATTTTGTGAGAACCCATATGATTCTTGGGTGCTTGTCAAACCGGATGGTTCTGTTTAGGGGGCTATTCAAAATACCGGGTCTGTACTTTCTGCAGATTTTTTTTTTGTCATTGGGGAAAATTTTTTTGACGAATTTGTTTTTAGTCTTAGACAAGATGGATTGGTCTGAAAATGAATTTTTTCGTTGATTCTAAAGGCTCATTCACATCAAGGCGTACAAACGTCGAGTGTCTAGCGTCTAGCCAATCAGAGACTTCATTTCACCCGAGATGAAGCCTCCGATTGGCTAGACGCTAGACACTTGAAGTTTGTACGCCTTGGTGTGAATTCAGCTTAAGGCGGCAGTTATGACCTTAACTACCAATCACTATGAATGTGATCAGGACTTGTGTGTGTCGAGAAAATTGAAAAATTGTTTAATATAGAAACTGCATTGTGTGCACGGGATCCCAAATCATTGCGGGATACATAGAAATGAAAGAGCAGATGGATTGGCAAAGGGTAGATCACAAATGACTCAATCAGGTCCTCCTTTCTCTCTGCGGCATACAGTTATTTTTCCTGCTCTACTAAATCCAATCAATCCAGCCGCTATATAGAGAAGGTGATAAGGAGCACCACTAACGAGGTACCCGTAAGGCCGCATTACTGATGGCTGCGTTGGGATAACCTGATGCTCATTATGCTGGAGACTTAAAAGGTCCAACATTAGGTTTGAGAGTTCAAGAGAATCTATAAATGAATGAGTGTGTTGGAGCTACTCTGAGCGTCCGTCTTTTCCTTCTTCGTCTTTTTAAAGGTGGAACATGTCACGCCTCCAAAAACGACATGTGACGGAGAATCATTTTTTCAAGGTTGCTGGTATTACTATTCAGCCATTGGTCATTGTCGCTCCTCATGCGGTGGTCTTTGAAGCCGGAGATCAGCGTGGGAACTGCGCCGGTAACTTCTCTGTCGGTTGGATAAAGGAAGGTCAAAGGTTAACTTGCCGTAGAACCTAAGCGTCGGTATTCTCTCTAGGGGTTTTTCCCACACGAAAAGTTAGGAGAGGGGTGCCAGTTCGGGTGTCGCTCTTGTCACTTGACCGTGGTTCAAAATTACGAGGTCCGTCACCAAAAACCCTTGAGCAGCTAAACAAGGCGATGTTAATGTTCACTTACTCGCTTCCCACGCGAAACTACGTGACAGTTGGGATGTCATTAGTTCCCTAACAGGAAATCCCCACCGCAAAGGCCTCGAGAAGGAAATGGAGCTCCCTTTGAATAAGTCGGCAAGAATTTCTAGTTCTTTATCTAGAGCAGTCAGCGTTACCTGTTTTACAATTGATACTAGTTACGACTTTTTGTAGGATTACTTTTGTGAAATGGTGGATTTAGATGCCTGCCTACTTTCATCACAAGGATCGTGGTATACAGGACCAAGTATCGAAAGCTGTATTTCCTAATGTGGGTGGCATGCTTCCCCCATGGGTGGGAAATTTCGCACTGGACAATCTCTCTTTGATTTCCGTCAACTCTTGATATAAAATATTATAAAAGGTCTTTTTCTTCAAATGCACTACCCAGATTGGGGGACTATTCTTGAGAAATTCAAGCTCATTATTCGTTAGTTTTGCCAAAACAATGCACTAAGTGGAATGGAATGAAATTGACTTGGTGTTAAAAATTGTACAATAAAGAACCTTTTTTCCTTTTTTATTAAGGGAACATTTTCAGAAAAACACCAAATACATGTAAAATATTTCCCGCAGAAAACCAAGCATACATCGATAAATCAAGTTTGGCCAACGATGGACATGGAATCTTATTATATCAACAGATTACATATCCTTAGGTTGCTCACTCCTAAAACCTAGGAGTGAGCAACAAAGAAGCCATTTAGAGGTGCTTTGCGCTCAGAGATAACTGACTACATTGAAAACGGGATGGATAAAAATAAGCTCGAACACTATGATATCTAGATTGCAGAAGATCGTGACTTTATCTAATATCGAGCGATTGATCTTATTGATCCTCTTCTTGGAGATTATGGTTGACAATAGGAATGAGAAATACGAAAATGGAATAAGAAATTGTGGCTAGAAGTCAGGGTTGGGTTTTATGACAATGTTCCGGGAGACTGTGTATTTAAATGAATGAAAATTTATATGCTTGAATATGGAAATAAAATTAACTATTGAACATGAATAAGTGTAATTTATTACATGTTCGAGCATGCGCAGTGGGCGCCGCGCGGCGGTGAATAAGTGTATTTAGCGAAACGCGAATTAAGAGTTTCAGAGTGTGTGTGGGAGATCAGACGAGCGAGAGCGCGGAATTACGGTGCCCACCGTAAGTGTTCCGACATACTCCCCGAGCAACAGAGTGTGAAAATAAGAGTTGTGTCAACATCCTCGTATGGTTTCCCGAGACGAAAACACATAGGGACCACTCCCCAACATTACACATGAAAAATATATAGCTTTTAAAGCTTAGAACTGTAATAAAAGCCATTACCTTAAAAAAAAAGGCATTGGGGAAAAATATCTTATAGTTTTTCATACACACAAAGAAAATAAATTTTCTGACTAAAATTTAAATAAGTTTTCTGAAACATATGATTTTTTCAATAATGAAATTCTTAAGGTATTCGACTGGGTTCGGAGACAATTTTCTAAAATATAACTTAAATCATTTAGTTGTTATTTTTGAATTAAGTGTGTTGCAAAACTATGAAAATACAGCAAGAAGAATTTTTTGAAAGCTTATTTTTCAAAATATTGGGAAATTTCTACCAAAATATTACAAAAAATTGCTCTTTTGCAAACAACTCTAAATAAATATATATATATATATATATATATCACAAAAATAAATAAAATGTTTGCAGGAATACAATTCTTTAACGTTTAACTATGCTTTATACTAAAAAAGCTCAAATTCTACTGTAAAATTATGAAATACAGGTGTTCAGGATGAAAAAACCCAGAATTTTCTTAAACTTTTTTTTTCATATAAAATTACGTAAAAAAAATACCTTAATTGAAAAATTACCCTTAGCTTTTAGCAGAAAGCATTCACTATAATACAGAGAACAAACTCAAAAAATTTCATAAAAATATTTTATTTACTTTAAGAAATATCACTCTTACCATTATGTTCAAAAATAACATTCTTCACAAAATGCAAAATAAGGTTTACATTTACAATAAAACTTTTTAATGATTTAGGAGGGTTTTAAAACTCTCAGATTCGTATGATGTGCCTTCCTGAACCTCATATTTCAAACCTTTACAGTTTTGAAGGGGCCTTTCTGTTTTTACGAAACAGTTTCTTATCTGGTTTAGAATGCCTCGTAGATAGAATCAACAATTCTCGTTTTGTCGAGGTACCAAAAATATCCTTTCATTTCAGAACATAATTTCATTCCTAACTTTTGCAGTAGAGGTAATAGACCAGAAAACCCATCCACATAATTAAAAAGTATTACTGCGATATAATTCCTTAAACGGAGTGTTTGTTGCTCAACAAAGTTGTCTTTCGGGATTATACTCCACATGACATTGTTAAGACTTTCATTGCAGTTCTGAGCTTTCCCGTGAAGATATTTTCTTTGGAGATTTTGATCGCAAAGTTCCTTGTAAGTCTTTTAAATAGAATTAATGACTGAATTTGGAAGATCCGTTGATATTTCTATCGACGTTTCTCCAACAAATACTGCGTGGCCCCGCGGTAGCCGAGTGGTATGGGTATCGGATCGTGGCTTGCCTGGTCACGAGTTCGATCCCAGTACCACTAAAGACCCGCCGTGTAGGGCAGTGTTGCACGTTAAATCTGTCGAGAGCTGAAACGTCCTCCCGTTGGTGTGGTGTGGTAGTTAGGAGAGGGGGGTGCCAGCTCAGGTGTCGTCCACGTCACTTGACCATGGTTCAAAATTACGTGGTCCGTCGCCAAAAGCCCTCGTGTAGCTGATCAGTGCGACGTTAATATTAAATCAATCATAAATCAATCAACCAACAAATACTGCTCTCTAGAAATCTCTTCTTTTTTGCCTCATTGATCTTGTTTTTGGCATGACACAACTTTAATTTAATTAAAAATAACTATAACTCTATATAAAAGTACTAATAAAAAGTTATAAAGAGATCTAGTTTTGAACACAAATGATAAAAAGATCGCAATTCGTTTAAATCAAAACCAACATTGCAATCAGTTAACGGTTGCCTGTTTTAAAGCAAAATATATCTATTAAAACATTTATAAAGTGAAATAAAGTTTACTAAACATAAAAAAAAGTTTTTAAATACTTTAAATTAATATAAATATCATTTTGCCGATGAAAATCAATCTAAAACTCACACTTCCGGTTTCAATTCGGGCTTACTACCTCAAACAAAAACAGCTATAACTTTTTTTCTGACTCAGAATTAAAAGTACGATAGTTTTAGAAAGCTTATTAAACAGGATAAAAAAATAGACTGTAAAATAAATTTAGATTTTTTTAGGAAAAAAAAAGGTGATTTTAAACCAGTCGGGGGATACCTTAACGTCGCACTTGGGTGATCTTCGGTTAATGTTAAAGAATAGGACCAGAATTTGGAACATTTTTCAGATATAAAAGAAATGAAAAATTAATTTGATATTCTGGCTTCATTATCCTTTATATATAGAGAGAGAGCAGAATTTTTTACTATACTTCTCGTTTTTAACTCAGTTTATTCATTTTTTTTGCTATAAAATGTGTTTTGTGCTTTTTCTCCTATACCGTAAGGTTAAATGAGCTATATATATATATATATATATATATATATATATATATATATATATATATATATATATATATATATATAGTACAATAAAATAAAAGTGAAGAATAACTAGAACCCACAGTGCTAAAGAAGTAAGAAATTGGAATTCAGCAAACACAACAAATGTAGATACACAAAGTCATTGGACTAAACTGGAGACCTATTATGATTTCTAAAGCTGTCACTGAATTAGGCCAGCGAATTAGGGTTAGCAGTGCTTTATGGATCCACCTTCCCCGTACAGCAGAAATTTTCGACATAATAGAAAAAAACCAAGTTGAAAAGTTAAGCCTAATGCAACACGTGGTTGTAGAACCTAATAAAATCGTAAAAAGAAATTGAGAAAAGTGAACAATAATGAATCTATCAGTCTTTTTGTTAAAAATTAAAAATGTTAAAATAATTATGATTTTTTAAAAAAATGCCAAATTTTTTTCCTTAAAATTTAGTTTAAAAATACATTATCTAAAACACTTCGCTAGATATATCTTATTCCCTCCATTAAAATGTGTGTAAACATGTTGAAAGTATGCTGACTGAAATTTTGGGGCTCCTCCATTAATTAGTTTTTGAGAAAAAGGTCCATAAAAAGAAAAGTATTGCATTTTGAGAAACCAGGGTTTAAAGTAAAAATTTGTAATTTGTCAATGAGAGTGGCTTACTTTTAAAAAAAATTTGTTTTTTATTTTACGATGTCTGTTTTTCAATTGTCCATTACACCTCTACGGAAGGAAGAGGGTTTGAAATTTTCTTTTTTTTTTTATCTGAACTTTGGTAAGTTTACCAATTTCTTTTTTTCATATTTATTTTATCTAACGGGGACTCAAGCTGAGTCACTCCTCATTCCGGATTACAGACTCAAATGATTCAAGCTACTTAACATTAGAAAATATGACGGAACCTGCAAACTATAAATAGTATAGAAATGTCCAAACTGCCCAAGAACTAATTTTGCGAACTGGCAATAAAAGATTTAATGATATTACAATTTTACTTGAACATACAGAAAAAGCAGGTAGCATCCCTAAATCGAACCCGCATCTACTACATGCCGAACTAAAAAACAAAATTCCTAGGCATGACAATATAACGAATATGTATTTCACTAGAAGTGGAAAAATAAAAATTAGCACCTCAGATCCTATATGCGCTGTTCAAATAACAGCTATCGACCAAATCTAAACACTCCAGTAAAGGCCAACATAATATGGGAAGGATTCAATTCACGATTTCTGCTTTTTAATATTCCAACTAATGTACACCTGGCAGACGTGGCAATAGAATTAAAAAACTCAAATGATCTTGAAATTGTTGAAATTAGAAGATTCGTCAAACCCAACAGTCGTCAAGAATCACCAGTTTTAATTACAATTCTGGTATAAATACATCAGAATGCGTAAAGCTATGGTTCTTTAATCATAGAATACAATTATTCATAGATAAACCCCGGCAATGCAGTAAAAGCTTTAGTTACATTCACTTATCCCACTTCTGTTCTTGCCCTGTAAGATGCATTAACTGTGGAGAATCCCACGCTGAACAGTGTATAAATTCCTCAAATTGCATAAATTGTAAAGGAGATCATCCGGCAAATTCCCCCAATCGTCCAAATTTTATCAAAGAAAAAAAGATACTGGAATTCAAATGTAACCATCACCTAACTTTGGGAGAGGCACGACGTAAATTCAAAGAAACACACACTCTGTAAATTATTCTATAGTATTAAAAACAGCAGCCCCCCAGTACCCAACATGCAAGAATTTGAAAAAAAACTGGAAAATATTGTAGCAAATTTTCAAACAGCTCTAAAAAAGCAAACTACAGCCATCATGAACTCTGTCCAAACTATCCTAGAATTTATGTTCAAACACTTGGTTAATATCATAGAAATAAGCAAACAACCATCCTCACCCAACAGGAAAAAAAGGCAAATTTACCGCAACGAAAGTTTGATATAGCTGTTCCAAGTTTATCTCACGATATGGACAATTCATATAATAACATCGATATTGGATAACTTTGAAGATCAAAATTGAAGTTTTAATTGTGAATTTTTCTTCCTTAAGAATATAGATAACTTATCTATAATTATATTTCATTTTCTCAAGCGGAGGAAAATATTTTTTTATATCTATGAATTTTCCTTTTAAATCTTGGGTGGTGCTAGCTCAGGTGTCGTCCACGTCACTTGACCATGGTTCAAAATTACGTGATCCGTCGCCAAAAGCCCTCGTGTGACGGTGTGACAGTGTTGACGTTAATATTCAATCAATCAATCATTTCCTTTTAAATCTTATGCGTTTTCTGCAATAGAATTGTAAAAGTTTAAAAAACAAGCTAATTTGGTTAAAAATTCTTCCCTTTTCCCAATGAGACATCTGGATTTTTCAAGAAACTTTTTTAAAACCTAAAGATCATTTTCAAATCCCAGGAAAAGTACTTTTCAGGAAAGACAGAATTGAAAGACCAGGAGGAGGGCTGCTGATAGCAGTTCCAGCTAACATATCTGCCAAACAAATTTCCTTTCATAATACGCAGCTCTCAGAATACGAAATTTTAGTATTACAAATTGTAATTAGTAATACTTCTTTTCATCTTATAAATTTATATGCATCTCGAGGACTCAATATCACATTATTTAATTCCTTTCTTGAATCCTTATCGGACCCAGTATTCATCTTGGGTGATATAAATTTGCATCATCCTATGTGGAGCTCCAATCATACTTCTCCATACAGCGACATTTTTGTGGAATGGCTTACGAACTCAAATTTTATTCTTCTAAATACTGATTTTCCTACCCATAGAAGCAATGTTGGCTCCGGTGCTCTTCTGGATTTTACCCTTTGCTCTTCAAATCTCATTGGATACAGTGATACTTTTGTGTGTGTTTCAGACAGTTCCTACAATAGTGACCATTGCCCTGCTATCACAGATTTTAATTTTCATAACCCGATTAAACGTACCATCAATAAAGTAGATCGGCGCTCAGTAACAGAACAAGTAAAATTAACAGCCTTTGGGATAGATGATCACAATCTCTGACAATATTGCTAAAATAATTTCAAATAATACTCAAAAGATAAAAATCTCTAATAAAACCTTCCCTCCTTGGTGGAATACCATATGCCACAACCTGTATAAATTAAAAAATGTTTCCGAAAGAAAGCCATTCGAGAACTCTCTCCAAAATTGTGGATCCGATATAAGCTATATTCGAGCCAGCTCCGATTCAATATTAAAAAGGCAAAAAAAAAAAAAAAAAGCGTACTGGGATACAATCTGTAACAACATTTCTAGCCCGAGAATATTTTATAGTATTCTCAAAAAGCTTTTAATGTAAAACAATCCTGAGTCAACACTGAATTTTCTTCAAATACATAACAGGATCATATATAACCCACAGATTCAAGCAGCACTCTTTGCAGAGAATTTTGCATCCGATAATATTAATCATGAACCATTTCCTTTGGATTATTTTTCCCAAGATAATAGTTTAATCAACAATCACTTTCATATATCTGAATTGAATAGAGCAATAAAATCTGCTAAGAACACTACTCTAGGTTCAGACTAGAGAGAGAGAGAGATCCCGGCTAAATTCCTGAAACTATTGAACCATAGTGAACGTTTGATAATTTTAAAATTCTTTCAACAAATATTTGATAACTCAATTGTCCCAAAAGCATGAAGCATGTTATAATTCTTCCAATTCCCAAACCATGCAAGGACAAGACAAAAATCTTCTCTTATAGACCAATAGCGTAAACTTCGGTTTTCTCCAAAACTTTTGAAAGAATTTTAGCCAATCGAATTTTGCCCATCTTCTAATAACAGAACAAAAACTCCATCAACAACATTATGGATTTGTCCCTTTTAAAGATATCAGAACAGCAACATATATAATTTACAAAGCAATAACAGACGCAAAGTTGGATAAGAAATATTTCGTGGGGATTGGCTTAGATATATAAAAAGTGCTTATGATTCAGTATATATAGATGGTCTCATCTACAAATGTTTACAGATTGGCATTACAGGGAAAATAGAGAGAGCGCTTTGGATACATGAATTTTTGTCGTATAGATAGCTGCAAATTCGATGGAGAGGATGTCTCTCATCAGGAAAAAGAATCCTCAAAGATCTCCTCCAAGGCAGTGTATGGCCGCGGTAGCCGAGTGGTATAGGTATCGGACCGTGGCTTGCTTTGTCACGGGTTCGAGCCCAGTACCACTAAAGACCCGCTGTGTAGGGCAGCGATGCACGTTAAATCTGTCGAGAGCTGAAACGTCCTCCCGTTGGTGTGGTGTGGTAGTTCGGAGAGGGGGGTGCCAGCTCAGGTGTCATCCACGTCACTTGACCATGGTTCAAAATTACGTGGTCCGTCGCCAAAAGCCCTCGTGTAGCTGAACAGTGCGACGTTAATATTCAATCAATCAACCAAGGCAGTGTATTGTCTCCGATTTTATACACGATTTATATGTATGACTTTTTTGAAACATTAGAAACTGGAGTCGAATGTTCAATTTATGCAGACGATATATTTATCTATTTCTCACACCAATCACTTGATACTGTTCATCATAAATTACAAAATACTTTAGAGAGAATCAACCAATGGTGTAAATATTGGAAATTAAGCTTAAGCCCAGACAAAAGCACTATTGCTGAATTCTCGAACAAAATGATCCACTCATTTCCTAATATATTATTAGCTGGGACCCCTCTTCCATGGCAATCTTCTATCAAATATTTAGGAGTATATTTCTCGAAATGGAATCAAAATACCTATATTATGCAACAAATGAAAAATAAAGCACTGAAAAAGATCAATGCTCTCAAAGGCATAGCTTACAAGCATTATGGTCCGAGAGCTGAAAATCTTATCTAGCTAATCAATAACAGCATTTGTAGCACCTTTTTTTACACATGTCACATAATAAATAAATGGTCTGACCATCAATTAAAACCTTTTAATGTTATACAAACCAAAGCTCTCCGAATTGCACTAGGTCTTCCACAATGGACTCCAAATATTGTACTTGTAGCGGTGTGATAGCAGCTATATGAACTAGTACCGACATCGCGCGAAGACGATCGTTTTAGCGTGATCGGTTAAGTACTCGCATTTTCATTCGGAACGGAAGGTACCCAGAACGAAAGTATGTAGCGGTGTGATAGCAGCTATATGAACTAGTACTGACATCCCACGAAGACGATAGTTTTGGCGTGATGGTTAAGTTCTCGCATTTTCATTCGGAACGGAAGGTACCCAGAACGAACCTTCCGTCATACTCATGAAATTGGCTGGACAAGAAATCGTCTCAGACAAAATCAGAAGACTGGCAAATAAGTTTTTCCTCTCTCAAATATCCAATCAAACATTTTCCCCATTCTATAGTAATAACCCTGATTCTTTAAATCTAAAAATTATGAAAGAAGATAAAAATAATATTGGTAGAATATTATATACTTTAACTGCTGATTATAATCATATCATCACAATCCCCAGAATAACATCTTTTTCAGTTCTTCCATGTAAAATATATGTCAATAACTTCAAATTTCAGGATAAAAATTTACCAGTTCAAACTATAAGGGGTTTATTTGACGAAACAATTGAGCATGATTTTCAGGACTTCTATATAATACCCCTACTGATGCCTCTAAAAATGAGCATATAACATCTATTGCAGGTGTTACAGAAAAACTCTCATTTGCTTTTTTTTTTTTATAGAATTAATCATAACAATTCTATTTTTACTGCAGAGGCTTTCGCTATTTACCAAGCTATAGATGATCTGACGGTTTAAAATAAAAATCTGCTAATATATTATCTGATAGTCTCTCTGTTCTCTATGCTCTTCAAAATTATTCAATCAAGTCACATAGTGTTATTCACAGATTAGCTAGCAAGATCTACATACAATCAAAATATACCAATCAGTTTATTCTATTTTGGACTCTGGGACACTAACATACTATGGAATGAGCAGGTGGATTATCTCGCAAGATCTGTCACAGAATCTGACGTTTATATCGAATGGATTGCCTCAGAAGACATAAAAAAATATATCAGGAAAGATTTAAAAAAGCAAGCGATAATTTTTTTCAAGCAAATATTTTGAAAATTTGGGCAATATTCCAAGTATTAGCATCATCTCTAAGTGGACCAATAATAGAAGAGAAGAAATTCTCTGCACTCGAATCTTTAGAAAAATGTTCATCATTCCAGGGCTTCTTCACAAATTTAATTTATCTGATAACGCAATCTGTAGATCTTGTAATTGTATAAATGATTTGGATCATATCTTATTAAGCTACAATAGATACACTGACCCTCGAAATCATCTAAAATCATTTCTCAAAATTGATCTTCATTGCAATATCACTTTCAAAGAACTATTGAAGAAAGCTATATCAAACAGATCAACGTTCAAGTTTTTTATTCAGAAGATGAAATATTTTGATACAATTTAACAGGTTAATACCTGTTAGCCTATTATGGGATAATAGCCTTTGTCGATCCATATCCCACACAAAAATATTAACTGTAACTTCTAATTATCGCATTTCTATATATCATTTTAAGCAGAAATGTTTGAACATTTAAAAAATGTAAAAAAGTCAAAATTGATAATTTATCAAAAATTCATGTGCCGGACCCTCTTAAGCCTCAACCGATTAAACGTGTAGCAGCCGCTCTACATGTCAGGTACGGGGATTCGCAAACACGACACGCCGGTGACTATTCCATGACCATGACCACTCTCCAAGAAGTTACTGAAAATTCAGCTGGATTGTGTTTGTGGTAGAAAGGGTGTTGCCGGTAGCAAAAATTTCAAGCGGATTCGAGGCGGTGACATCGTTTGGATTAAGTTTTTTTTGTCTTGAAATTTATTTAGTATAACTTTTCTTATATCTTCGGATAAGATCTTTTAATTTTAATATTTGCACATGTTAGTGTATTAATACAAAATAGAGTGTTGGAGTAGGGAAGAAAAAATGGGTGATTACCCTCCCCCTAAAAATAAAATGGAAGTTGAAATACAAGTACTAACTTATCATTAGATAAATATATGTTGATGTAATTTAACATATATGGAATTGTTAGCTATATATATATAATATAGGGGTTTGAGGAAAAAGTAAATCCAAATACGAATCCGAATGTTACGATTTTCTTAAAATCAGAAAATAACTTTCAGAGTGGTAATCCACTTAAATTAAAAGAAATAATAATGAAAGCGTTCAAAATTAAAAAAAAAGTATCCAGAGTATAAGCAAAGCAAGAAATAACGAGATTATAATCAAAACAAATTGTTGCGAGACCTCCAAAGAAGCTTTAAAGATCAAAGAAATAAATGGAGTAAAAATAAGTACAAGATTGTCCTTTATTGGCCTAACCAGTAGTTACATTTTGCAAGGAATAGACACAGAATATACAATAGAAGACATAAAATCGGAATTAGAAAACAATTATGCAATTTTGGACTTTCAACGTTTTACCAAACAAACAGAATCAGGATTCAAAACAATTAGTTACCCAAATTGGATGCACGATACCCGAAAGAGTCCCAATAGGGTTCGAAATGTTTAAAACTAATTTATACTTTGAAAAACCTAAGCAATGCACAAACTATTGAAAATTCGGACACATTCAAAAATTCTGCCGAAGCTCAGTAAAATGCCGAATATGCTCATTAAACCACCCTGAGATCGAGTGTAAAGAAACTGAAATAAAAAAATGTAGCTCTTGTGGAGAAGCGCATGTGGCCGCGGTAGCCGAGTGGTATAGGTATCGGACCGTGGCTTGCTTTGTCACGGGATCGAGCCCAGTACCACTAAAGACCCGCCGTGTAGGGCAGCGATGCACGTTAAATCTGTCGAGAGCTGAAACGTCCTCCCGTTGGTGTGGTGTGGTAGTTAGGAGAGGGGGTGCCAGCTCAGGTGTCGTCCACGTCACTTGACCATGGTTCAAAATTACGTGGTCCGTCGCCAAAAGCCCTCGTGTAGCTGAACAGTGCGACGTTAATATTCAATCAATCAATCAGTGGAGAAGCGCATGAAACCAACACTAAAATTTTTAAAAAATATTAAGAAGTCGAAATCTTAAAAGTTAAAGTAGAGCTACAAATCTCGAGAAACGAAGCAGTTAAAAAGTTCCAAAAAGCAAAAAAAAAAAAAAAAAAAAAAAAAAAAACCCTCACACACGGCCAAAACTTATAATAATTAAACAGAGAGATAGAAAATCTTGAAAAAAAGTTTAAAAAATTAGAACAGAAATTTGAAGAAAACAATAACATATTTGAAAAGAAATTAGAACAAATAGTACAACGGTTCACGACAGAACTCTGAATACTGTGGTAACACTAATATATATAAATTTGAGTTTTTCTTCCTTGATGAACACCATGGAATCCACTTTGAAAAATTACATCCAATATAACAATTCGAAAAGATGATTATCCAATAAATAGAAAACTTAATACAAAAGCAAAATTACTCAAGAAAATATCAGAACAGAGAGGAAATACATTACAAAGTGTTGTGGAACAAAATCAAAAAGTATATAGATAAATATAAAAATCTTCTTAGATTTTCGTTAAAAAGTCAATATTACTCTGCTTTCTTTTCTTTTTTTTTTTTGACATTTTAACTGATTCGTTGTAATGCACCTTTTTTCCCCTTTAATTCATAAAAATAATCTAATAGAACGCACGCACAATTAAAAACAAAAGGTCAGATATTCTTTTCGCACCAATTTTTCAAAAAGCAAGCATTTTAATAATTCAAGAAACTTGGCTACATCCAAAGGATGTTTTCACAATTCCAAATAAGAATATATTCCGAATTTATAGAGAAATCAGAAGAGGAGGAGGATTGATGATAGTTTTAAATAAAGATATTAGCGCAATAAAAAAAAATATTCTCAGAAATTAGTGAAGACCTAGAAATTTTAATTGTCAGAGCTCAGATAAATATAGTTCCTATCACAATTTTTAATATATACATACCACTGGGAAACTTTAAAGACATCAGCTTATCGAAAATAGCATCATATATAAATAATAATAGTTTGAGATATTGGGAGATTTCAATACATCTCATGAGATATGGGGATCAAACAATTCCAATGCTCCTGGAAAAAAAGATCTTTGATTGGATTATTGAAAATGATTTAGTGTTGTTAAACGATAAAAGTCCAACTTATCTCCATTCTTCGAGAGTTTTTGCAGCTATAGATCTTTCTTTATCATGTATAAATTTAAATTATGATTCATCTTGGTCCACAAATACCGATAATTTTGGAAGTGACCACTTCCCTATAATCATTAAATACAAAATAACAAACAGCTCAGCAACAAATACTTTTAGACAAAAAACAAATTGGAACAAATTTATCAATCTTCTACAACAAAAGTTAAGCTCAAATGAAAATATAAATATGGATATTATAGAAAAAATTAAAAATAGCCCAAATCTTGTCTCAGGAATCAGAAACAAAACAGATCAGTTCAAGAGCTTCATACTGGACAGCAGGATGTGGGCATTTAAGAGCAAAAAAAAAAGAAAGAAAACTCCTCAATAAAGCAAGGAAAATTTTTAAAGAGGAAGACTGGATAAAATATACAAAGAAATAAGCGCAAAACTTAAGCGAACAATCAA
Source organism: Trichonephila clavipes (assembly GCA_019973935.1). NCBI lineage: Eukaryota > Metazoa > Arthropoda > Arachnida > Araneae > Nephilidae > Trichonephila > Trichonephila clavipes. The sequence continues at coordinate 40,215 of BMAU01019196.1, read as the reverse complement.
AGCCTGTAAAGAAGATTTTTGGCATAGGACATGCGAAAACATAACTTCTCCTAAAGTTATTTTTAAAATAATCTGTACAATCAAAAATAGAGCAAATCATAACTATTCTTCATTTAATATTATTAAGAATAACGGAACCATACTAACAAACGAACAACCCCAAGCAAAATGCTTTCTACAATATTACGCAAAACAAAACAACGATAATATTCCAAATATTTCTATTCCGGACAATAGCCAGGATATTAATAAACCTTTTTCTTTAAAATAATTAGAAATAGCAATATCTCATCAAAAGAACAGCAGTCCAGGGCATGATAAAATTTCTCTCCAATCAATAAACAATCTCCCCATCAAAGCAATAAATCTCCTTCTGAAATCATTTAATGACAGTTGGTCTTCAAGTCAAATTCCAAAAGATTGGACTCACGCAATTATCCTACCTTTCATAAAACCTCACAAAAATCCCAAGGAAGTTTCGTCATACCGTCCTATTTCTCTTACTTCAGTAATTGCCAAATTATTAGGAAGAATGATTCTACATAGAATGTTAGATTTCAGCTTTCAAAATAAAATTTTTCACGTAAATAACTATGGTTTTTACCCTTACAGAAGTAGCATTAATACGTTAATACAATTACAACATGATATTATACTGGCTAGAGAACGCAAGGAATATTTTCTTTTGATAGCAATGGATATTAAAGCAGCTTAAGACTCAGTGTGGCCAAGTAGTTTAGTTTCTAAATTGGAAAAAGCCGGATACTCTGGCAGATTACTAGGATGGGAACAACACTTCTTACATCAGAGAACAATACAAATGAAATGGAGGAACAACTGTTCGAAAATCATCAAAAATAATTATGGCGTACCTCAGGGTTCTATTTTAAGCCCTTTCCTTTTTATGATTTATATGACAGACATATTTGTGGTCCAACACGACAGCTATCTCCTGATTTACGCAGACGATATATTTTTATATAATAGCTGTACAAATTGGAATAAAATAATAGGCGATATGCAAGAATCTTTAAACAATATTTCAGCCTGGTATAAGAAATGGAAATTGTCCACCTCTTCAGAAAAAAGCAGTCTAATCAACTTTTCCAAAAAAAGAGAAGCACAATACCTCCTTTACTTAAAATATGCGACAGGCCTATTCCCGAAGTGCAGAGTCTTAAAATCCTGGCTATAATCTTCGACCTAAATATCACTTGGAAAAATCATATTAATTACCTACGACAGAAAGGATTTGAATATTTAAATGCCCTTAAAGGCTTATCTTCTCCTAAAACAGGAACAAGATCTGATCATCTTTTAAATATTATTAATGCCACAATCTGATCTACCTTTGACTCTGGAAGTCAACTTTTTTCCTTTGCTAGCAGTAGCAATAGACAAAAACTAGAACCGATTTACAATGCTGCCTTATGATCAGCCCTAAGTCTCCCAAGAAACACTCCGAATGATTTATTAAGAGCAGAGTCTATGAATAGCAGTATTAATAATCGTCATAATTTCCTTTGCCAAAAATTTATAATTTAACAATTAGCATTAAAAGACTGGTCACAGAATGCAAGTTTATTTTGGGATATCCATGATATTTTTTATAAACATAGAAAAAAAAGTGTGTGTGTACTTATGTACGCACGTAAGAAATTATACTTCTTTGGCGTAATAAGATTAAAATATTTCTAAAAATCTTGAATAGAGCAAGCTGGGACAAGGACGAAAGGCGGTCACGAGCAGAGTTGAACAACACTAACCTTCAGTCAATTGGACCAACCAAACCTGAGATAATCACGATTTAAATAAATTTAAACACCCCCGCACAGGGACAATAGGACCAACAACATGGAAGGGTTTTCGGCAGACTGTACCTGGAGATGAAGTTAACCGAATGTGACAACTGAGACCTCACATTAAATGTCTTGGAGGGAAGAATCATTCCTTAGAAAATTAAGACATCTGCCTGAAGAGTCCCCGCGTTATGGTTATTTTAAAATAATTAAAGTATTTAAAACAGTTAAATAAAATAGAAGCAGGGCACCCAGCAACTCGAATCTGGGCCTGGTTGTTAGGAAACACAAAGGGAATCCATTCGACCCGGTCCAAAGTCTGTATTTGCAAATGGGGCGGTGCTAGATCGGGAAAAGGAAACGAAACTAACTCCCCTCGGGAGTTACAACTGTGACGTAAATGTTCACGTACATCCCAGCAATATACAGAGTAGTAAGTGATCCCAAAGTTTCATCCTTCTATCTCTGTAATATCGTTACGTCATCAAAAGATCGAACCCCGTAGGAATAACATGGGGATCCTAATTTTAGTGATAACGCCCCCTAAGCCTACTGTCTACACACGAATTATAACAGATGAAACAGCTCAACGAGGAGAGCCTATGGTCCGAGTTTCATTAACGAATCTGAAAAATCCTCGGAGCTATGCGGGATTTTAAGAAGACTCGGTACCCTAAAAATCACAAACCTATTGTTTTTTTTTTATTTTCATTTAATCTTATTCTTTGCATTATTATCTTTCGATTGATATATCACTTGTGCATGTCGGAAAGTTAGAAGTTGAATAAAACTTCATTTGAAAACAAATTAGGCAATTCAGCCACACCCCTTTTAGAAAAAAAAAAGCTAAAAAATGCGTTATGATAATAAAAAATCTATTTTATAAATAGAAATAATAACTATGAAAAAGAATGTGTAGTATTAAAAGCAGAATATTTCCGAGGCAATACAATAATGTAATTTTTCTTCCTTGTGAAATGTGTGCTTGTAAAATTTTTAAATTAAGGCATTTTATATTAATAATTTTATATAATTTCAGTTCTTATTCCTGATTTATTTCTCATACAAATGTAATACTTTAATATTATAAGAAGAAAAACAGCTAAAATTTCTGTCGTGACAGAAAAAAAAATTTTTAAGTTTTTCTTGAGTTTTCTTTGTGCAATTAGTACTCTCTAAAAGTTGATCATTTATAAAAATGTGTGGGTTGAAAACATATGAAAATGCAATTATTTTAAAGAAAAACGTATAAGTAATATCTTAAAGTAGTATTTTAAGTTTAATTAAGCTTATAATAATTATTTTTTTCAGAATTATAAACTTTAAAGTGGTTTTCTCAGTTTGTGTTTTTCGAAACCTTAATACATTCAAAATGCTACTCCTTCGACAATTATTTACCAATCACTTCAATTTTTTTTCCTGCGTGTTAAAAATAAAGCATGTAATAAAATTAGGGATCCGTTTTGCTATAAACTGAATACTTTTTTAAAAAAAAATAAAATGTAAGACATGTTGGCTTTTTCGTTGATTTTTAGCCTGTATATCAACATTTTATTTTTTTTTTTTTCTCTCAAAACTAATGAAGTTATTCTAAAATCGATCCCTAAAGTTGTTAAGAACATCCATAAGAATATTATAAAAAATTTCAGGTCAAAAAATTAATTTTTACAAAAGGAGTAGGATTTTAAAATTTTCCCAATTTTCTTCAAAAAACTTAAATTTTTAAAATTGTGTGAATAATATATGAAAATTTTCATCTGGTAACATTTTCTTGAATAGAAACATTGTATAAAATGTTAAAATATAATTTTTAAATGCGTAAATAAAGAAGTTTGCTCAAAGGGTGCCAAGTCCCCTTAAAAAAATCATAACTTTAAAATAATTTTAAAATGTTAAATATAGGTAAAGAAATGGGGCTATGGTACTGAAAAAATATATCTAGGGTGATCATAGGAATAACAATTGAATCTAGCCGGTGAGTTCGACCAAGTTAGCATAGGATTCAAGTTATTTCTGGGGAAGCCCTGTAGGGGGGAGGGGGTCAATTCCCCGTAAAGCTCGCGCTAATACGAAAATATGGCGGACCACCAAAAATCAAGTTCCAAGCTCAATGCCTTAGGTGAGTGAAATTTTTTCCAGTCCCCATAGAATTAACATGGGAGCATGATATTTTAGTGCTTAAGCCCTCCCCCTTACACAATGGGAATGAAGTAGATGACTGGATGGTTCTCGACGATTGGAACAATTGGTTCAAATCTCAAGTCCGATACTCGAACAGGAGCCAAGATATTGTGAATTTAAACAAATTAAAAAAGTTTAAGACAATTAAAAACTATGGAAGAAATGGCCCTATGAGCACACACACACATGAAATTATAATTACTCGAAGAGCAGATAGAGGGATCGAATGAGCCAGGTCCGAATGGACCGTGAGGCTCGGGTGCCAAGATATTGGCCAAAAAGCTGTAGAGGGAGGGAATGCACAGGGGGATGCGTCCCAACAGATATGGTTTATAACAATAGTTTTTATGATCCCCCAAATATCAGTCCCATAGCACCAAAAAAGTCGCATGTTAAAATATTATACAACGGTGTGAGCGCGCATCGATGTCGTGAAGGTATACTCGTGCATCCGTGAAGGTGTGAGCGCGCATCGTAAAAATTTACCCTCGTCCTTTTTCCCTAACTCCCAAAAAGAAGTATAACTAATATAGTAAAGAAATATTTTTTTGACAATTTCGAAGGTGGGAATGATCTGTCCCATTCTGTACATTTCTAGACAAGGCATTTTCGTATCCATTCCTACGGAACGCAAAGCAAAGATTCGCTGACGTGGGGGGTATAGCCAACACCTCCTAGATACAAGGCCTGGCTACTGAAATGAGAGAGGCTTGTGACGTCGCATATAGGAGGTATAGAAATCCCGCCTGATTTGAAGTTCACTTTACTCGCCTACGCCATTTTGATTGTTGCTCCTGTACAGTTCGCAGCTTTCTACATTTTTATTGCAGATTTTCAATTTATTTGTGATGATTTTGGATAACATCATAACAAAATAGTGTTTACATGCATTGTACCAAATTGCAATAGCAATTATAAAGATACTGGAAAAATACAAATGTTTGGATTCCCAAAAGAGGACTTTCTTCGAAAAAAATGGATACAAGCCATTTCAAGAAAAGATTTTGCTCCATCAAAGTTTTCGAAGGTAAGTTTTTTAATTTTATTTTATTTAGGGAAATTGTAATAATATCTTTATTTTAAAAGTCTACAAATAACTTTAATAGGTTGTTCGATAAGACCTTTGAAAATGTACTCATTTCTTTTTCTTCATGTGAGTTTCTTAAACATTGGCAATTCAATTTATTTATCTATAATGATAAAGGTGTTTTGTTTATGAAATAAATATTTTGTAGCCCAAATAAAATTTATGTTTTAAAAATGAGCCCAAATGAGACAAAAACTGTCTAGTGTTTTTGCTATTGCTACTTTATTTTTGTGTTATTTATATATACCAAATGCCTTTTCGTAGAGTCAACAAAAGTACCTTAAGTATTAATAGTTTGTTAGCAAAGAAAGCCCATTATGATATACAGCTCGTAGTTAATGTAAATATGGACATAAGCAACCATTTATTGTATATTTTGTATATTAATATGATGTGAGATACAAAATGCAAAACACATTCACAACAACAACAAAACTAGCTGATTTTGAACTATTAGGATGACTTTAAAAGTAAGAAAAAATAAAGTTGTAAAAGTAAGCTGAAAACAGATGAACATTATTCGGCGTTAACCTCACAATTCGTTAACTTCATTTTAAAAAAAAATCAAATTATCAGAGAAATTTTTGTTAATTCTAACAAATATTTTTTGTTGATGCAAAACAATATATATATATATATATATATATATATATATATATATATATATATATATATATATTTTATATATATATTATTTTATAGGTTTGGGAATTACACTTTTCGGATGATGCAATACGAAGATACACCGAAGCTTACAATGAAAATACTGGAGAGAAGATATGTGTACCCTTAAAGCGGTACAGACTACAAAATTTTGCTGTGCCAACTATTTTTATAGATTTCCCCACATATCTTTCTAACTCTGGAAATCCCACTCGAGAATGTCCTGAGCAGAGACTGTAAAGATTAGAAAATGAACACTTACAACGCTCAATCCAAGCAAGCATTATTTCCAAGGAAGAATTCGAAAAAAAGAAATCATTTACGTCGTCTCCAGAATTAGTAGAGTGTTTAAATGCAGAGGAGCTTCAGGACATATGGACGGTCATTTGTAAAAATGATCTAGTAATAATTATGATGCTAGACACAATAATATTTCCTGTTATTAAAGCATCAGTGATTATAAATAAAGACTTACATTTAACAATTCACATAGGTCAAACAAAGATAGATCAACTTGGTAAGTACAAATTTCCTGTAAAAGTTAATAATACTGTTGTTGTAAATGAAATATTACACGAACTGGCTCTCAGAATAGAAATGAAAAGCTCCCATGATTTTCCTACAGCATTTGGTTTTATTGTTAATCTTTTAGAAAGTATGTTTTCAAATTCACAGATGATGATAAAAAATATTGCACTCCATTTCTTAATTGACCAACTCAAGTTTTTAACTAGTAACAAGTTTTCTTTTAGATATTCCTGTGAAATGATGGGTTTTTTTGTATATTGCAATCCATATCACCTCCTGCCTATAAATTTTTAAGAAATTCAGGATATCTCAATATTCCCCATCCCAGAACTTTGCGCAAAATTTGTACATCGTTAAAAACTAACCCTCAAATAGAACAAGCAAATGAAAACTTTCTAGCATACAGGAAAAAAAAGTAAATATCCTAAAATCTGTTGATAAAACTGTCATACTGATGCTTGACGAAATCCATTTAAAGCCATATTTAGATTTTAAAGGGGGTAATATTCTAGGGATGGCATATAACAGTGAACAAGCTGCTACTTCAGCATATGTGTTCATGATTCAAAGTCTTCTTTCTCCTCTTAAAGAAGTAGTTCCTATAATGCCAGTGAAAAAAATCGATGGATAAAAATTGTTTGCTGTTGTTAAAAAAACTATCGTAGAACTTGATGGTATAGGATTCAAAGTTAAAGGTGTAGTTTCTGACAATAATTCTATAAATCGAAAAGCAATGTCAAACTTTTCTGTTCCTCCCAAATTGAGCATTGTATATCCACATCCTTCTGATTCTTCCAATCCTTTATTTTTTGTTATTGATTCAGTGCACATTTTTAAATGCATTCGTAACCATTGGATTAATCAAAAAAATGCAGGTCAATGTTTTTATTTTCCAGATTTTGAAGATCATAATAAGTTTCCATTATTAGAAGCAAATTTCTCTACACTTAAACAACTATATGACATAGAAAGTAATAATTTAGTAAAGTATGCTTGTGGTTTGACTTTGAAGGCTTTATGTCCTACAAATCTTGAAAAACAAAATGTGAAACTTGTGCTTAAGATATTTAATAATTTTGTTATTCAGGGGCTTCAATTATTAGGAGAGCAACATAAACTAATTAGTTATGAAACAACATCAATATTTGTTTCTTTAATTTGTAAATGGTGGAAAATAGTTAATGTTAAAACTCCTTTAAAGGGACAACATTTGCTTGATCCTTTTCAGCAACCGATTACTTTATCTCCAGACAACCAAACATGTGAATTCTTGCATAAAATTTTGTCATGGTTAGACTCGTGGAAGGGAAAAAATTGTACTACTGGCACCCTTACTAAAGAAACACATCTTGCTTTTATTCATACCACATACGCTTTACTTGAAATGTCAAAATATTGCATTAACGAATTAAAATTTCAGAATTTTCTTCCCGGAAAAATTCAAACAGATGCGTTAGAAAGTCGTTTTGGGAAATATAGAACATTTTCAGGTTCTCAATATTTAATATCAATTCGACAACTTTATGAAGTAGAAGCTAAACTAAGAATGCAAAATTTTTTACCACTAATTTTGGTTTCAAACACATATGACCAGCTTAACTTAAAAGACATTCATTTGGAAGATTCGTGTAATGAAAATCCTTTAGAGTCATCAGTATTGCATAATTTTACTATTACACTATCTGAAAAAGATTTTCGTGATGCTCAGCCGTATCTACCTGTTTTAACATATTTAGCTGGTGTTTGTGCTAGAGCAGCACTTAAAAAATTAAAATGCGACTTTTGTTCTAAATCACTTGTTCTTAATAAATCTTTTGAACTAAATTCTAACTATGATTTAATACGTAACTTAGACAGAGGAAGTTTATTGTGCCCTTCTCCAGATGTTGTTACAGCAGTGCTCTACAACTATATAATAGTTCAGAAACTTTTTTCTAATGATTATGAAAACATGTTTCTTAAACAAAATAATCAACGTCAAATTGCTTCAGAAATATCGATTAGCTTGATAAATTCAAATGAATTTTTTTATATGATGAATCTTGTAAAAAATGATCATTCTTCTGAGCTAGTTTTAAAGCATATTATCCTCACTTCTACAAATGCATTATTAAATAACTACTTTAAGGAAAAAAATGATATTAAAAAGGTTGAAACGAAGAAAAGAAAAATACATACTTTATTAGCTAAATAAAGTACATTATTTTTATGTATGTGGGTGCATTATTTCTCTCTCTCTCTCTCTCTCTCTCTCTCTGTATATATATATATATATATATATATATATATATATATATATATATATATTTTAGGTGTATATCTATGCTTTTATACATGTATGATTTATTTAAAAAATATTTTAAACTTATTTTACAATAACTTGTCATATTGTTATTTGTAGGAACTTTATTTTTGGTAATTTTTAATGCTTGTTATTGCAAATAGTGTGTGTGTAAATTTTTGTTCGTTACTATGCATGGTACTAATGAAGTTTTACAACATATTTGATTCCCACTTGTAACAACGTATAACTAAATAAGTACTTTTGGGAGAAAAAGTACCAAAGATTTAAGGAAAGAAAAGTAACTGGGACAACCGTTAAATAAATTGTGTAATCTATTTTTATGTATGTACTTATTTTCCTGTATATATCTATAATTTTATAGTGTAGATTTTTGTCTAAAAATATATTTGAAATTTATTTAATAATTCTTAATGCTGTGATTGTATTTGATACCAATAAAGCTACTGTTTTTTAATTTGTTTGTCTTTCTTTTTTTTTTGCTTTGAAAAAAATACCTACTTTATTAGCTAAATGAATTACATTTTTATATATGGGTGTATTATATTTTCTATATATATATACATTTATTTTAGGTATATATCTATGCTTTAATATATGTACAATTTATCTAAAATATGTATTTTTAACTTATTTTACGATAACCTGTTATATTGTTATTTATGGGAACTTTATTTTTTGGTAATTTTTAATGCTGTTATTGAAGAGAGTGAAGCATTTTTGCTTACTACTGTGCATGATACCAATAGTTTTAAAACATTTAATCTACATTTTTAACAATGAATAATTGAATAACTATTGTTGGAGGGAAAATATAGAAACATTTTAAGCAATGAAAAGTAACTGACAAATAGCTAAATAAACTGTGTAATCTGTTTCTGTGTACATATTTGATTTCGTGTATGCATCTGTAATCATATATGTATGGATTTAATAAAACATATTTTTGTCAACTTATTTTATGGTAATTTTTCATGCTGTTATGCAGATAGCAAAATTTTGTTTAATAATTTGATACCAATAAAGTTTTAAAACATATTTAACTACTTTTGAGAGAAAGAGTACTAAAAATTTAAGGAAAGAAAAGTGACAGACAAACAGCTAAATAAACTGTAATCTATTTTAAGTATATATTTATTTTTCTGTATATATCTATAATTATAGAGGTGTAGATTTATCTACAAATATATTTGAAATTTATTTAACACTACTTGATGTGCGATACCAATAAAGTTACTGCTTTTAAATTTGTATGTCGTTTTTTTTGTTTTGAAAATTATTTCTAATTTTATTTTCCTCTTTGTAACTATTCTGAAAGAAAAAAAAGAAGATAAATTTTAAAATTAAGAAATAATCATAGTTATGTAAAAAAGAAATATGCGAATACAAAAGGCTCTTATAATTTGCTGCAATGTAATGTGTTTATGTTCAACGCAATGCGTTCCTAGTTAATACATGGATAATCATATACTTGCAATTATTATTTAAATAGGAAAACTAATATTTACTCATGTTTTTAGTACATGAAATACAATTTAATATGATTAATTTAATAATTTTTTTTAATCTCCAGTAAAAAAAAGTGTATAATTAGTTTAATAACAAAAAGTATTCAAAAAAATGCATCAGAGAAACTCCGTAGGCGATGGACGGTCTTTCCCTACTAGTAGTGACGTAACAAATCAGTGACCAGGCCTTCTATCTAGGAGGTGCTGGTACAGCTCAGTGGTAGAGCATTCGACTGCAGATCGACAGGTGCCCAGTTAAAACCTTGGTGCCCCCCTTCTTCAGGGAAGTGAAGAAAAATATTTTTCTGAGAATTTCTAAGGCGGGAATGATCTGTTACATTCTGTATATTTCTAGACAAAGCATGTTCACATCCGTGACGGTGTGCGCGCGCATAGTAAAAATTTACCCTCATCCTTCTTCCCAAACGCCCAATAAGAAGTATAACTTCAAAAAGAAAGCAGTATTTTTTAAAGGACAATCAACCTGCTCCAAGAGCTATGTGTCTTTTTAAGTGGATATTCTTCAGTGGATCCCTTCTCCACCAATCTACAAAAATCGCAAAACAAACATCTATACTCATATCATTTTCAAAACAGGGACCTACCAGAGGTCATAGTGCAAAATATGGTTATTGATTACATCCGGAAAAATTTTAATAACAGCATCATAATAGCAGGAGATGGTTAAAAAAAATACTAATCAAACATCAATAGGAATTTTGATCCCCATGTTCGACAGAATTACTTACTGAAAGAAGTGATTTCAATTTTCATAGCTGAAGCAATAGCCATATGAACTGTGTCACAAAATTGGGTTACTGAAGCAGAAAACTGTGTTATCCTAACGGTATCCAAAATATGAATAGAAAATCCAATACGATAATTTTAAATTTATGTAAGTTCAACTATACAAGAGTGTCTGCAAACAGTTCAATCCATTACTTTCATTTGGGTACCAGCTCACAAGGGAATAGAGATCAATGAAGAAGTTGATAAATTAGCTAAAGCCTCCCCAGAACCCTTGGAATATTATTCCTTGGATTTCCCTGGAAGATCTACATACATATTTCAAAAAACAACATAAAAGTAAATACGAAGAAACATGGAAAAAGAGCAGTAGACATAAAAAATATAATTATATTTCTCATCTTGAAAAGTGGAATAGACAGACAGCAAAAAATTGAAATAACGAAGTTTTAATCAATAAGGCGTGCTAAAAAATTACCATTAAATGATATTTATTTTCTTTTTAAACAAACAGATTCCCCATGTGTTCGGATTGTCAAGTACCAGAGAAACAAGTGAACATTTTACTTTAACCTGTAACAGAATCAAATCGCAACGTAAAATTTTGAAAAAATTTATCTCTAACCATGGAGAATGGTCTTATTCATCAATAGCGAATTGTAAAACAATAGAGCCTGTTCAAAAAGTTGATGAATATTTAACATCAACCAACAGATTCTAAAACCCCAGCTAATAGATTCTGAATACTCAATCAATGTCATCAATTTCTTTCGAAGCTCAAGGCGATAACTAAGACCACTGATGTAAAGTGCAATCACTAGCTGTACGTTGCAACTTAATTTAAGAAACTGATCCAAATTCTTTCGGAGCATAAGGCGTTGGCCAGGTCTCCAGATTTACAGTGTTTTGAACAGTGTTTTACACTGAACTGAATTCAGCTGAATTGTCATCTTCCCACTAGAGTGAGTGAGTGAATATTAACGTCACACTGTTAAGCTACTCGAGGGTTTTTGGCGACGGACCCCTACACGGTAGGTATTCAGTGATACTAGGTTCGAACTCGGGGCACATCGGCCACGAGTCCGTTATTTTCACTATTAGACTACCAAGGCCACAAAGTATAGTTGAAGAAAGTAAATTCGATATGTCCATATTTTTTATTTTAATGAGAATGAATATCTGTATTGGAAAAGCAAACTAAGATTTCATTTCATTTCAGATTACCGTCTCGGAGTACAACTAAATCTCAATCTTTCAATTGAAACTAAGAGAACAAGGTCTTGGGGATTTAGTTCAAATTTTGCAGGATGGTAGATTTATAGTTTTCCAGTTGATGAAGATACATGGTTATCACTACTCAATAAGTTTTTAGATATTTGAAATTGAAGATAAAATTAACTCATTCTCTCTCAATTCAGTTCTGTAGCAAACGATTTCATGCAACGCGTTTAGCGTAGCAGCAACGGATAGGTTTTCCTCGTCGTTAGGATCCCGTTTCGAGTCCGTGTGGAGGGTGGATATCTTTTTTTTTTCTTTTTAAATTTTACGTCTATTTTTACATATGAAGATACATAATGAAGTTTAAATGAATTGGAAATGAAATGTCGTTAATGACTAGAAAACTTATAAGAGTTTTATTTGTCATTATCATTCGTATATAAGTGCAGAACAACACGGAGAAAAAAAGACATACTCAAAAATGAACACATAGGCATACTTATTTTGAAATGAGTATGTTTGTATCAGGTTTGATCACATGTCTTTATCTAATATAAAACCTTACATGTACTCAAAACCCCCCAAAATGGTTAATTAACACTCTGCAACAAATTATTATGGATATTAGTAATATTTCTCTTTATATACTGGCTATGTATTTTAAAAAATTTGGGTTCAACATCAAATTTGGTCTTTTAAAATCTTTCGAACTATATTTCGTATATACCGTGCTACACCAGCATCTCCTAGGACAGGAGTGGTGATCCTTTATGGATCAACATGCCATTTTTTCTAAAAGTGTGTTTAATGAGGTTCCATCAAATATTTTTGAGTTGTGATTACAGGGAAAATAATAAAACTAAATACTAACAAAAAAACTCTAAACTTTTCCTCTACTACGAAAAAAATACTTTTTACACTGTACAGCTGTAAATGTTTTAGTTATACGTGTAATTGAAATTAAAGCAACATTAGTGTTATTTCTGTTATTGTAGATCGGATGACAAATAACTTATATTATGATTGAAGATGCTACTTTTAGTAGAATGCATACTGTGTTCATCTGCCAAAAAATTTCTCAACAATTAATTTTTTTTGCTGTGGTTCACATTTTTGACAATATTATTTGTGATTTGTTTCAAAATGCAGTTTTATAGACGATGTTCTGCATAATACTGTTCCAGGACATAAAACACACACCGTTTTGACGCCTTTACTAGCAGTGCCATATTTCTATATATTCACCAAGTTTGAAATTCTGTGTTACACTTAATATCGTATACTTTTGGTTCTTTTGCTGAACCAGCCATATTAAATAACAGTTAAAAATCGTAAATATAACACAAATAAGCTTTAAAATGCAGTTGTGTCAACGAAATTCACTATGCTTGCGTAGATAAATTCTGCATGATAAGCAAATGTAGTTCACGACGTAACTAAGGCAAGACAAAAGCAAACGAGTGTGATGCCAGTGGCATTTGTTCGTAATACTTCACATTGAACCTTGTCATTTTAAAATACAACGCAAACCATTTTGATCGCTGGTGTGCCCAAAATATTGTGTCACGTGCCATTGATGGCCCGCATGCCACTGGTTCGCCATCCCTGTCCTAGGAGGTGCTAGCTATATGCAGAAGAACACATGAGTATTAAAATGTGTTGACTACGATTCAATGCTTTGAGTTATGTATATTTTTGTGTTCTTTTTGAGAGGAATATTTGAAAAACTGAAAGTGCAAGTGCATTATTTTTAATATTATGAAGATTTCATATGTTGGTAAAAGATTAATTGCTTTATTTATGAATGACGCCCAATTTAGCGATATGATGAATGTGATAAATTCCCTTATTTTGGCGCATTAATTAAAAAGGTAGATTTATAAATTTAATTTTTATAATTTAGTGTTAATAAGTCAAATTGTTTAATTTATTCAGGTCAAAAATAAACTTAACTTTAAGCAACATGTGCAGATACTAAAAAAAAAAAAAAAAACTCACACTGAAATAGATAAAATCATCAAAACGTGTTATGGTACGAGACATTGCTCAATCTTCATTACTGATTCCAGCATTAAAAAAAATTGTGGTTCATTGTTTATTTTAAATTTATTTTTTTTTCGGAATCGTTAATCATTTTCCTGAATCAACATGTGTTTTTAAGATGTTCCTTTTCCGCTAGTGTTCGATTTAAAAACTTTTTGGGGCGATTTCGCGCAAGATCTTGGCTACTCTGATTTCCCCGTATTTCCGGTTGGATTGCGCGGGCTTTTCGATTTATGGCGCATTTTCCAATCAGATCTCGTTTCAACAAAAGCGCTGAGTCATTTCTAGATCAATTAGTCTTTTTTCGTTACGCTTTTCGACTGTTCAGACGTTTTCAGGAATCCCTCCTGAGTGCTGTTTCAGTTGATTGATTGAATATTAACGTCGCACTGTTCAGCTACACGAGGGCTTTTGGCGACGGACCACGTAATTTTGAACCATGGTCAAGTGACGTGGACGACACCTGAGCTGGCACCCCCCTCTCCTAACTACCACACCACACCAACGGGAGGACGTTTCAGCTCTCGACAGATTTAACGTGCATCGCTGCCCTACACGGCGGGTCTTTAGTGGTACTGGGCTCGATCCTGTGACAAAGCAAGCCACAGTCCGATACCTATACCACTCGGCTACCGCGGCCTGAGTGCTGTTTCAGAGCAAGAATCTAGAATTCCTTGTTTTTTTCTTTCGTGTAATTTGTTATATAATTAGTATTTAATTTAATAATAGTCTTTAATAAGTATAATACTAATTTTTATTATTGATATTTTAATTGGTATTGAATTAGTAATTCTTGCATTGTTAATTAATTCATATATTTAAATTTCATATATTTCCCAATAATTCCAAAAAAAAATTGTTTTTACTCATACTTATGTGAGTTAAATTAATTTGAATTTTATAATATTTTATATATATATATATATATATATATATATATATATATATATATATATATATATATAAAATTTGTATAACATTCTTATCTATGACATAGCCTATTACTATTACTGATGTGTTAAGTAGTATAGTTGTATGTAGTTATATTTGTGTTGAATTTGCATATTTTTTTTACTATGGCTCTAGCTTATAATGTAAGAATAATTATCTACAGCCGTTAAAACTTACAATCTGTGAATATAAGTCTAATCTCTTTACATGTGTATACTGCTGTATGTTAAAAGAGGATTTTAGATGTAATTTAAAAATATTTGATTCTGTCCATGTATTAATTTAAGTAAAGGGATAGTGGATATTTTTTAGGTTGAATCCTAGGAGGACCCACTTTTGGTCGCCAAATTTTTTCTCGCCAAATTTTGAGCGATAAAGGTTACAATATGGTAACCCTTCAATTTCATCAAAAAAAATTTGGATTTTTAAATCACCGAAAAAATGGCAACCCTAAAAAAAGTGCAACATTTTTCGTCTTTTTCCGAAAAACGTCATTTTGACATTTGACTTCGCTGGAGAAGGTTTGCTCTCCACCGGTTGTTAAGAATGGCGTGTGAAAGGAAATTACTTGAAAGTGAGGCTACGATAGGTTTCTTTGTGCTCCTGGGCACATAGGGGAAGAAAGAGACGTTAGAATGGTGTATGAAAGCTAATTTAATTGCTTCTCGTTATGAATATCCGAGGTGTAAAAAAATATGCGTTTGCAAAAGCGAAAGGGAACGGTTGACGGCTACGAATGGCGTTGCCGCAACCAGTCGAAAGATAATCGCCACGACGTCGTTCGGAGTGAGAAAGGGCACTTGGTTTAGCGAAAGCAAACTTGCTATAACTATTATCTTGCGTTTGACGAGATATTGGTTTGGCAAGAGCATGAATGCGTTCGTGGTGAATGACTTGAAAGTTAATAAGAATATGACAAAGTTAATAAGACATGTGGCGGCGATCTAACGATCACAAGTTGGTGAATGAGAATTTTCATAAATTCCTTGCATCCATCGCAAGGGTGTATCCACCAACAGATCATGACGAAATGCAAGCGTAAGGTAAGTGCTTTTTAACATTTTTTAAAATGATTGATTTCATGTATTTCTTCGATTTTATCTTTGCGAAACGCCCCTTTCGTCCTTTTTTAAAAATGTAAATCATGCTGTACACACTGGTTTTAGAATGCTTTTTTAAAATTAATTTCATTGCTTTCTCCGTTTTTTTTTTCTTTATATAATGATTAATTTAATGTATTTATTCGATTTCATCTTTGCGAAACGCCCATTTCATCCCCCCTTCTCTCCCCCCGCTGACGCATGCGCTTCCCAAGAGTTTTTCGTCATTGACGCCTTTTTGAAAACCTTCAATTTGGCGCTTTTTGGCGAAAAAGTTTTGGCGCCAAAAACAGCAGTGGGTCCTCCTAGGATTTTACCTTCGTCAAATCCCTAAAGGAGATGGTCAATTCACGCAAGATGTTACAATAACGTCTCTTTGATGTCCTTTCTCTGATGTAAGTAAGTGAATTAGTTAAATCCCCTAACTGTTTTAGTGAAATGATGAAATTAAAAAAAATATGCCACTTTTTTGGTGCTTGAGGACTGATATTTGGGGGATCGAAATAACTTTCGTTATGGTTAGAATCTGCTAAGACGCATTCTCACCCCTTCTTCAGCTTTTTTGGCCAATATCTCGACACTCGAGCCTCACAGTCCATTCGGACCTGGCTCATTCGATCCCTCTCTAATTGCTCTTACAGTTATTATAATTTCATGCTCATAGAGCTATTCCTTATATAGTTTTTAATTGTTTTAATCTTTTTAAACTTTAAAATTTATTTAAATCCACAATACCTTGGCTCCTGTTTGAGTCTCGGACTTGAGATTTGAACCAACTGTTCCACTCGTCGAGACTCATCCAGTCATATACTTAACTCTCATTGTGTAGGCATGGGGAGGGCTTAAGCACTAAATTATAATGCTCCTATGTTAATCCTATGGGGTCTAAAAAAATTTTACCCCCTTAAGGAATTGAGCTGGAAACTTGACTTTTGGAGGTCCGCCATATTTCCGTGTATGCGCGAGCTTTAAGGTGGAATTGGCCCCCTCCGGTGCTCCCCCAGTAAGGTCTTCCCCATTAATTACTCGAATCCTATGCTACCTTGGTCAACCGCATCTGCTGGATTCGATTGTTCTCCCTATGAGCTCTTCAAATATGTAATTTTATCCCAATAGCCCCAATTCCTTCCCACCATTTTACGTTTCGAAACAATTTTAAAATTTTAATTTTTTTTAAATTCCCGGTAGATTTGAGAATTTTTTACCTGAATGGTTCGGAAGTACAAGAACTCGACCTCCCAAATGTCTCTCCCCCCCCTCTTGGACAGCATTTTGCCAGTATTTTAAAATAACGTCTCTTCAATGTTATTTCCATGATCAAAGTGATTTTTTTTTCAAACCCTGAACTGTTTCACTGAAATGATGAAAATGAGCTAGTCAGGATTTGCATTAGCAAAATGCTGTCCAGGGAGGGGGGAGATACCTGGGAGGTCGAGTTCTTGTACTTCCGAACCATACAGGTCAATAATCCTCGGAGCTATCGGGAAATGAAAAAATTTTTAAATTCTTTATAAACGGGAAATGGTGGGAAGGAATTGGGCCTATTGGGATAAAATTAAAAGATTCGAGAGCAGCAATGGGTCATTGATTGATTGATTGATTGATTGATTTAATATTAACGTCACTGTTCAGCTACACGAGGGCTTTTGGCGACGGACCACGTAATTTTTGAACCATGGTCATGGACGACACCTCCACCCCCTCTCTAACTACCACACCACACCAAGCAGATGCGGTCGACCAAGATAGCATAGGATTCGAGTTATTAATGGGGAAGCCCTGTACGGGGGGGAGCACTGAAGGGGGCAATTCCACTTAAAGCTCGCGTATACAAGAAAATAGGGTGGACCTCCAAAAATCAAGTCCCAAGTTCAATTCCTTAGGGGGTGAAAATTTTTTATAGACCCCATAGGATTAACATGGGAGCATGATAATTTAGTGCTTAACCCCTCCCCATGACTACACAATGAGAGTCAAGTATGACTGGATGAGTCTCGACGAGTGGAACAGTTGGTTCAAATCTCAAGTCCGAGACTCAAACAGGAGCCAAGATATTGTCGATTTAAATAAATTTTAAAGTTTAAAAAGATTAAAACAATTAAAAACTATATAAGGAATAGCCCTATGAGCATATGAGCATGAAATTATAATAACTGTAAGAGCAGTTAGAGAGGGATCGAATGAGACAGGTCCAAATGGACTGTGAGGCTCGAGTGTCGAGATATTGGCCAAAAAGCTGTAGAAGGGGTGGGAATGCACCGGGGGGATGTGTCCCAGCAGATCCTAACCATAACAAAAGTTATTTTGATCCCCCAAATATCAGTCCTCTAGCACCAAAAAAGTGGAATATTTTTTATTTCATCATTTCACTGAAACAGTTCGGGGATTTAACTAATTCACTTATTTACAACAGGGAAAAGACATCAAAGAGACGTTATTGTAACATCTTGCGTGAATTGATGATGTCCTTTAGGGATTTGACGAAAGCCCTAATTTCATCGTTTACCTGTGACATATATATCTGACGTTGAGTTAGTAAATCCACTGGGGCCCCACACTGGTATACATAAAATAGGATTTGTCTATTTCACAATAAAAAATCTACCTGTGTCCCTGCAGTCATCTTTAGGCTCTATTTTCTTAAAAAATGTTCATTAATAACTAGATGTTGCAAAATATGGGTATAAGGCAATTTTGGAACCACTTATTCAAGATTTGAAACAACTTTTGGACCAGGGTATTCAATTTCAGGGAAATACATATAAAATTTCCCTTTCACAAATATTAGGTGATAATTTAAGGTTGGACAAGTTGTTTGAATTTGTAAACTGTTTTTCTGCCAATTTTTGTTGAAGGTTCTGCATTGTTCAAAAAATGAAATACATAAAATGTTTAAGGAGGATAATAGTTTATTGCTCGAGATAAAGCTGAACATGATGCACGTATTAAGGATGCCATACATGAAAATATAACAACTGCAAAATGTGTAGTGTTAAAAAAGTGACTGCCCTTTTAATGAATCAGGCTATTAACATGTAACTAATAATTTAGTTGATATTATACATAATTTTTTGGAAAGTTGTAACGGCGCCCTTCTCCTAGAGTATCAGCGTGAGTTAGATGTGTAGGAATAAATGAAGAACTAGAAGCTGCCATGATCTTAAAATGAGACTTTATTAAGATCTTAACTTAAATCTTTAACAGATTAGATAATAATATGATATAAGAAAGAATCTACGGTGGCTAAACACATAATATATAATACCGAAATAACGGAACTCGGACCACTACCAATAACTAAATCGCCTAAGCTTAAATCCAATGCTCCCCTCAGGGGGCTCACCTTCTTTAGGTGAATACGGGTTTCACGCTCCCGAGGTGCCCTAGTGATCTTTTCCTTTTCCCTAGGGGTTTACTGTCTTTGGTAAACACGGGCTTCACGAACCCGGGGAACCCGGGTGATCTTTCTCTATTTTCGGCCCTTTTTCTTGCCATTTAAATTTCCCTTTTCTTCATTTCACGTCGAGACCACAGACCTACATTAAACAATAAACTTTGTTCCAACTTTGTTTTTTTTTCTGATAAAAAATTTGATATTTTTTACTACCGTATTATGGTTTATATTTTATATTACGTTCTTTTCATTTGATTTGCTTAAATTTCTTTCAATATTTTGATTTATGTTCGATTATTGATTTTGTTGTTTTATTTGTGTTCAATTGACAATGCTTTTCTTTACTTATTATCTTTTCTTTTTCTGCCACGAAGTCCTGTGGCAGACCAGGACTGAGTGGAATGAAGTTGTGTCTGATGGTTTTTCACTATTGGTATGACGACACAACGGACTGCTCCCTGGGAAAACTGGCACTTGGAGCGGGGTTTTGAACTTTTGAGGACCTTTGGACTAGTGAGGTGGGGTCTTGGAGGAAGCGGCCATGTAGAGGGTACCGGAGAAAAGCTGAGTTTTGCGTCTCAGGCCGCCAGATAGTACAGGAGCCCGGGGCAGCCTAACTAGCATGTCCTGGCTGCTCTATCAGCTGGTGTATAATCCCGCCTGTCTTGTAGTTCCAGGTGGTGCCTGGATGGGGTCCTGCATTGCAAAGCGGGGGGCTCTCCCAAGGCCACTACTGGTTGCTGAATCTAGGGCTAGCCCTGCCAAACTGTTCCTCTGAAAATCACAAGGAATTCTCCTCCTCCTTTCTCAAAAAAAAAATCAAAATAAGTCAAAATAAAGACAAAACTAAAAACGCATCTATTAAAACCCCCAACCCACTCTACCCAACTCATGATACTCAGCCCATGGATCCTTTAAATTCATGCCCGAGTAAAGACCTCGTATTACCCAACCTAAACATTGAGCAGATTTCCTCGAATACAAGATTTCTTATTATTTCGCTCCCAAGCAATGGAATGTCATCCATATAGCCTTTTGTCATACAAAAGGCTTTGATAGGAATTGGTGGTGAACCCAAGTCGGTTAAAAGATTGCGATCCGGTGATCTACTGATTGAAACACTCTCTGTTGTACAAACCAAGTCTTTTCTCCAAGCAAAAACATTTTCACCTGTCAATATATATCCACATAAAACCCTTAACTCTTGCCGCGGTATCATTTCTGAATCTGACCTGTTGACCACTACTGATGCCGAAATCCTTGATGGATTCTCGGGTCAAGGTGTAATCCAGGTCAGAAGAATAACAATAAAAAGAGATACATTAATAATTCCGACCAAACATATCATTTTAACTTTTAATAGCCCCAAATTACTGACAACAATAAAAGCCGGCTACCTTAACTGCAGGTTGGTCTGGCATCCGAAGATGAGAGCCTTTTAGAGGCTGATTTTAAAAAAGTGGCAGATAATCCCTTGACAGGGCCCCTTTCGCCAAGTTCTCCCAAAAAATAACTTCCCTGGTTTCTTGGAACTGTCGCGGCTATAGATCGCATACAGATGACGTAAAAAACATCATTCGTCAGTATCATCCAGTATGCGTAGCACTTCAAGAAACTTTCTTGAAGTCTTCTCACAAAATAAAGATACGTCGGTATGGTTGTGTGCGGAAAGACACGGAGGGACCCTCTGTGTCTGGAGGCGTATGTATTTTTACATCCCTCGATTTTCCATCTAGTGCCCTGCCACTCCATACCTCGTTGCAGGCTGTAGCCGTGATAATCCACTCCACGAGCCTAATCACAGTCTGCTGTCTTTACTTGCCACCAAATGCTGTTATCCACCAACAAGACTTGAACAACCTGGTTGATCAGTTGCCAGCACCCTTTGTCATACTTTGTGACTTCAATGGACATAGCACTCTGTGGGGTAGTGTGAAGACGAACCATCGTGGCAGACAGATTGAACAGGTACTTTCTGATCACTGTCTCTGCCTGCTTAATCACGAGGAACCAACGTACTTTCACGAACGCACACGATCCTTTCACACATTAGATTTGGCCATCTGCTCACCGTCACTCTTCCCTAATTTAAATTTGTCTGTTGAGAAAGACCTGTATAATAGTGACCACTTCCCTGTTATCCTTTCTCAAGATTCTGATACGGGTGGAAAAACCTTCCCACCTACGCATTCTTATAGTCGTGCAGAAGGGTCCCTTTTCACACAGTTGGCTGTGATAACTGATGCAATGGTCAAGACAAAGTGTTGATACTGCTGTACAAGAAGTCACCAATGTTTTGATTGCTGCTGCTGATTTATCAATACCAAAGAGTTCAAGTCATTCATTCCAATATTACAAACCTTGGTGGAATGCTGATTGTCAGACAACATATAAGAACCAGCGGAAGTTATGGGGAATCTTCCGCAGATATCCCACTACGGAGAATCTCTTGGCGTTCAAAAAGGCAAAAGCAAATGCTCGCAGAGTAAGGCGTCGGAGGCAATCATGGATTCGATATGTGTCCTCACTCCCCTCGTCAACGTCCAGTAAACAATTATGGAAAAAGGTCAAGGCAGCAAACGGGATATTTCGGGAATTTTCCTTCCCTATTTTACAAACATCAGACTCTGTCTTTTCTTCCCCAGACGAAATAGCTAATATTCTGGGTGAAACTTTTCAGTGTATTGAGTGCAGCCTCTTATAATTCTCGTTTTCTCGAGATTAAGAGGCAAGCAGAGCGTACCCCGATTAATTTTTCCACTCGTTCCTTTTTTCCATATAACTGTGATTTTACGATGACTGAGTTAAAAAATGCACTCTTACAAGCGCACAACACAAGCCCTGGACCAGATGGAATCACTTACACGTTGCTCCGTCATCTAAATCCTAACTCTCTGGCCAACATTCTTTTTTATTCAACAGAATTTGGAAGGAGCATTGGTTTCCCTCCAGCTGGAGAGAAGCCATTGTGATTCCAATCCTGAAGCCGGGCAAGGTGACAACAGATCCTCTGAGGTACCGTCCCATTGCTCTGACGAGCTGCTTCTGCAAGACCTTTGAACGCATAGTAAATACTCTCTCTCTCTCGTTTGGTGTATGTTTTAGAGAAAGGAAAACTTATTTCTCCTCTACATAGTCTAATCCGCAAGGGCCGATCCACTCTTGATAACCTTGTTTTCTTAGAATGCCAAATCAGGGATGCTTTCGTTATAAGAAACCATTTGGTTTCTCTTTTCCTTGACATAGAGAAAGCATACGACCGAACATGGCGTTATGGGATTCTCCGTAATATGTATGATTTTGGCTTAAGGGGAAATCTTCCCATTTTTATTTTTAACTTTTTAGCTGTTCGTTATTTTTATGTACGCATTGGTCACTCATCTTCTCATAAATTCATGCAAGATCAAGGTGTTCCTCAGGGTAGCGTTTTGAGCGTTACCCTTTTTAATATTCATATGAGTAGCATACTTCATCACCTACCACCATCAGTGCGAGGAATGCTTTACGTTGATGATCTGCAAATTTCTTGTGAAGGTTCAGATATGCGACTAATTGAGAGACAGCTGCAAACAACTGTCAATCGATTAGTTAAGTGGTGCGATCAGAATGGTCACACGATCTCTCCTTCCAGGAGCAACTGTGTCCATTTTTGCAGAAAGCGTAACCTACATCCAGACCCTCTAATACATATAGGAAATGTGCAAATACCTGTAGTTAGTGAGGTGCGCTTCCTCGGAGTAATCTTTGACTGTAAATTGACTTTCCTTCCGCATGTCCTTTACTTGCGGAAGAAGTGTGAACGATCCCTCAACATCTTAAAAGTACTATCAAACACCTTATGGGGAGCCGATAGAGTCTCGTTACTCCGAGTATATCAAGCACTAATCCTTTCACGTTTGGACTATGGTTGTGTAGTGTACGGTTCTGCTTGTGCATCTATGTTAAAACGACTGGACACAATACATCATTCTGCTCTGAGAATCTGCTCTGGTGCCTTCAGAAGTTCGCCTGTTACCAGCTTGTATGTGGTATGCCATCAACCACCTTTAGAACTAAGGCGGAGGCAATTAAGTGCAAATTATTTTATTCGTGCCATATCTGTTCCTTCTTATCCATTAAAACCCTTTTCTCTTGCCATTGGTCTCGCCCGACTCTATGAAGCCCGTTCATTTAATATCAAACCTTTTTCAGAAAGAGCAAACGCTGTTCTAAATGACGCCCATTTAAATAATATAAATATCCAGGAAAATAATATCCTTGCTTTTCCACCCTGGGACATCCAAATTTTTAACTATAGTAACCCCTTTTCGGGCTATGACAAAACAGGCACTGCTGCTATTATTTATCAACAACTCTTTTCTTACCATCGCAGTAAGTATTCTAAATACATACCAGTCTACACGGACGGATCGAAGACTGCAGGACATGTTGGGTGTGGTGTTTTTAACAATACCATTCTTAGTTTTACTTTACAAAATTCCATGTCTGTCTTTAGTGCTGATACCCTGATAGCATGAGTGCTCTAGAGTCTTTACTTTTTAACAGAGCATATAGACACCCCACTGTGATAGAAATACTACTTCTGCGAAAATTGGAAAGGAAGGGTTTTGATATATTTTTTCCTGGGTACCTGGACACGTGGGTATACTTGGTAATGAACAGGCTGATAACGCTGCACGATCCATGTCTGATCCCATGCAGCAATCTGTCTGTTACCAGGATTTAAAAACTTCCATACAGCACTATGTCCATCATATATGGCAAGAGACTTGGGATCAACAGATCCTCAACAAACTACATAACATTCATCCTTCCACTTCTCATTGGGCAGCACTACTAGTGCGAAGACATGATGTCCGCTTGACTCGACTTCGCATTGGTCACACTCGTTTCACGCACAGGCACCTTCTGTTGGGTGAAAATGCCCCAGAATGTCCCTCGTGTAAAGTGCCATATTTCGTTTATCACATTTTAATAGATTGTCCCGTTTTTAACCATCATCGCATCACCTTCTTTCATACATCTGTTTTAACCTTATCTGACTTGGTGGGGGAAACTCCCCACCAAAATATTTTTGCCTTCCTTTTAAAAATTGGATTTTTACATTTGATTTGATTTGTTTCTTTGTATTTTTACTATATTATATGTATGCATGCGTTCATGCATGCAGGCATATACATTTGTACATATACTTTTATACTTATATATTTTTTAAAATGACTTTTTCTTGTAACAAGTGTTTGGCGCAGCTTGGCCAAAATTGGCCCTTGCGCCATTAAAACTCACAATCATCATCATTAAATCCAATGATATCACAGATCCGAATATTTAAATAGTCACTCCTACTTTAATGTCGAATGAAGTATCAAGCAATCTGATCCTAGTTGAAGTTGCGCTTCACTGGCGTGCAATGGTATGCACCTTGACATAAGGGGGCTCTCTGTTACATGTAACTTTTGTTGGCTGTCACTTAACCTCGCAAAAACGCTTCACACTGTAAATACGGACTATCATAACATTCCCAAAATGCCACCCAGCTTACTCTAAACTTCTGTTATTTAAAAGCTTCCTAATTTGCATCTTTCCTTCACGCTGTACTTCTTGAGTTGGTTGGAAAAGAGTTTCCATTCATTCTGGCCTCAATGAAACCAAAAGGGCACGTTAATGAAAAGACGCGTGAGCCCGTCACAAGGTTGGTTTGCAACTGAAACTTTTCTTTAAAAACATATTGATGCAATACTAAATAAGTTTTTAACATTGTATGTTTTAAATGATCGGATATCAAATTTTACCTATGGTAAACGTGATTCCCGTTGCAAACCTGTTCCGATAACATAAGAGAAACTTTCAAATCTTGATGGTTCTAATGACCAAAGTGCATCTCAAATGTGGGTATAAATGAGGATCTTGCCACTTTTAATAGGAGATAAAGAACCATATGAAAATGATTTTTGGAACTTGT
Source organism: Trichonephila clavipes (assembly GCA_019973935.1). Taxonomy (NCBI): domain Eukaryota; kingdom Metazoa; phylum Arthropoda; class Arachnida; order Araneae; family Nephilidae; genus Trichonephila; species Trichonephila clavipes. The sequence continues at coordinate 14,732 of BMAU01019196.1, read as the reverse complement.
ATCTTTTAATGTTAACGATCATTGGTGTATTCTGATGGCTCCAGTCATTTCTTTGCCAGAAACTTATACATTAGCAGGAAACATTGCTGAAAATCATAAACTCTCCTTGTTCTTTTCCCCAACAGGCATCTCACTCTAAAGATGCATTTTGCACAACACTATCCCAGGATTATTCGGCAACTTGGGCCTCTAGTTAGGTATTGGAGTATGAGATACGAGAGAGAGAGAGAGAGAGAGAGAGAAAGCAAACACTACCCCTCCAAAAAATGTGCATAATCAAGTGGGATTTTTTTAAATGTTGCTATAAAACTGTATCTGTTCGTCACCAATTAAAAATGGCACATATATTTAATAAAAAAAAAACTTTAAAATGCCCTGTATAACAAATGTTTTGGGATCTAAGTATGTCCAAGTTTGTAATTCAAAGCAGAAAGAACTACTTTGTACAATAGTTGGTTTAACTGACCAAACAGAAGTTATTACATGTAATAGTTTATGTTATAATGATACTGTATATTCCAAAAATAGGGCTGTAATAATTGATTGTGTAAATCAGTGCTCCGCAACCTTTTTATCGCTGCGGACCGGTCAACGTTTGATACTTTTACCACGGCCCGCTGAGAGTGGGATTGTTTATATTTTAGATTTTTATATTTTAGTTGATTGTTTATATTTTAGATTTTTGAATTAACAATTTTAATTTAGTTACATTTAAATATGCCTTCAGAATTAAATATAGTTACACCAAAAATGAATAAAAGTGATTTAACGTGTAATATAAAGTGATTTCCGTGGAAAGTTTCACAAATCCGAGAGAAATGCACCACTTTAAATAAAATGGCAATAGTTTAATGTTCATTAAATGGCCCGGCATCATTTGATCCGTGGACCGGGGGTTGCTGATCACTGGTGTAGATGACTTGCCTCTCTTTGGAAAAATTAAATAATTGTTTCTACATGATAATATATGATGCATACTTAGCATGTAATTTATTTGAAACAACACTTTTTTTTTTTTTTTGAAAAGCATTTCCTCTCATATGTATTAACTTCAGGAGATGTTGTTGATTTGATAAAAGTAAAAAATTTGTTTAATTATGTATCTTTACACATTAGAACTTCCTATAATCTAAATGATAATTCAATGTATATTGCATTAAAATATAATTTATGTTGTACAAATAAGGACAGAGTTGGACTATAATAGGGATGATAAAGTGTTACTAAAAAAATAAATTAAAAAATAACTAAATACTACGACTGGTAACTTTGTATGTATGTATATATATATATATATATATATATATATATATATATATATATAATATATAATCATAACTCTGTGTTCTCACGTGGATTTTCTCAAGTGATCTCAATGGATTAGGTAGAAAAAACACTCAGAGAGTGGAAACTGGAAGAATATTTGTCAAACTTTGAAAGTAAGTGCTTTGTTTTTAATAATACTTAAGTTTAATATGTTAGTAAAATTATTAATTGCACTCTATACATGATTGATGGTCAATGTAATGATATTATATAGTCCATTGTATCCAAATCAATATCAAACGGATTCAGGATTTACTTAAATTTGACTATCATTCCAAAAGCCACAAAGATTAACTTATTTCTCCATGAAATATACACTATAACAAAAAAAAAAACGCACCCCAAGAACGAGTTGTCCGATAGAGACAAAAATTGGTGGGTAGAAAGATTACGTATAGAATAAAAAATGATTAAAATTTCAGAAAAATTGAATGATTTTCTTCAGTTACATAGTTACAAAGTAACAAGCTCAACAAGGTGTTGATAAACCTCTAGCCTAGATGCAAGCTGCCACACGGCGTGATATAGTGATAAAGTACCCTGATTGGTCTTCTGCGGTATTTCTTGCCAAATTTACTCCAATTGTCGGGCCAGGTCATCAACATTCCCTGGTAGATGCAGTCGTCTTCCCATCATATCCCTGACATGCTCGATTAGAGAGGGATCTGGCGATCTGGCTGGCCAAGGAAGTGTTTGATAAGCTATAAGACAGTTCATAGCAACGCGTGTGGTATGTGGTTTGGCATTATCTTGCTGAAAAAAAGGCTAGGGTAATTCAAAAGGAACGGTAGCAAAACAATTCTCAGAATGCCATCGACGTACTGATGCGCTGTAAGTGTGACTCGAATGACGACCAAAGGGATCCGGCTTAAAAGAAAAATGGCACCCCAGACCATAACTCCTTGTTGAGGGCCTGTTGGGGCGTGCAATAGTGAAAGCATGATCAGCACACTGCCCTGGTCGTCTCCAGACACGTCTTCGATGATCGTCAGGACACAGATGGAAGCGGGATTCGTCGCTAAATACTATACGTCCCCAGTCAGCATGATTCCAACCTTATCGATTCAAGCACCACTGTAATCTAGTTCAAGAGTGTGCAGGCATGAATTACAGGTGGCTTAGCGGTCGGTACGAACGTAAATTTCGCTCTATCAGCCGTCTGTGAATTTTCATGGTGGACAATCGTGTGCTGGTCGCACGTCTGATGGCTGATAACTATGAATAAAGCGCTGTGACAATCAATCTGTCTTCCTGATCTGCTGTGGCCCTGAGTCGACCACTACCATCATGACGCTGAAATCTGCCACTGTGCATCCATTTTTACCAGCATCTTCTAATGGCCGCATCGCTTCGACCCATATGACCAGCGATTCTCCAATTTGCCCAACCTCCCTCTCTCAGTCCAATGATAGGACCTCTTTCAAACTCGGATAGTTGCTCGTAACGAGCTTGAATTTTGCGGTGGGGCATTTTTTCAGTTGTATTAAGGTATCCTAAATCTCAATGCAATAGAAATTTTGACCACCAGATTGAGAATTGCTTCTTATAGACACCTGCTGAGTACGCAGTTCTGACGCGTTGTAGCTCCCGCTATTCATTCGTTGGACACCAAATTTTAATCATTTGCATTTTCAGCTGAAATGTCTGTACATACGAAACTTAATTACAATCGGGCAAATCTTTCTTGGTGCGTAGTTTTTTTTTATATATATAGTGTATTTTTGGCCCTAATGAACTTATTTATAGTCTTGAATTTACTGAACAAAAATTTCAAAATAAAAAATACTAATAAGTAAAATTAAGCAATCTATGCCAAGAATGTTTTTAACCATTCAACAATTAGACATTATGTATAAAAAAACTAATGCATAATGGATATTTTTGCCCCCTCCCTTTGTTTGATGAAAATGAATGAGACATTAATTTGCTGTTATTACAACTGTATTAGGTGGAAAAATATATTTACTAAGATGCATCTTTCTTTTAAGCAGATGAAGGCATTGAAGAAAGTTTCTTATTAGGTAATGAGACGTTAAAGACCTTAATTCCCTTCCCTCGTTTAAATTTAAAAAATATTTAAATTCTTCTATTGAAGCTTTCAATTTTTCTCCTCTACCTACTTATAATTCCACTGCCCCTGTAATACCAATATCTCTTTTTCTAATTCCATTACTGATTACCTTACTATTTTCCTCCATTCTGTTTGTAATATTTCTGACACGGATGCCTCTCTTATAAATATTAATAGTGTAACGGCGTGACACATAACACACGATAGACTAGAAAGAGGGCGCTGCTGTGAACTGTTTTGGCCTTTGAGCGGGAAGGCGAGAAGGTGGTCTAGAACGCGTAAAATGGAGGAATCTGCCTGTAGTTCCCGATGCGATTTAAAATTGTAAATGAAATTGTAAATATAGTGATGTGTTTTGAAGGAAATAATAAAAACGGTAATTCCGGTTGATTAGAGATGATTAATTCAACTACAAAACGATTTTACAGACTGGTGGCAGCGATGGCACGAGCTAAGAACAGTGCCGTTAACAAAAGAAATAGTTGGGGTAAGTACTTTTTCTATCTGAAAGTACCTTCGTGCGTATTCAAAATTTGTTCTCAATTTTTTGTATTAAAATATGGGTATAAATTAAATACAGCAATCATTCTTAATTCACTTTTTGTATCAAATGCTGGATTTTGATTATTTTAAAGCTATATACTTATCTCTGCTAATTTCGTTAATTTATGATTTGTTTTTAAATAAAAACAAAAATTTATCCTATAAAAAGGAAAAAAATTTCTTTTGTCTGTGGTTGATTTGAGTACATAAAATAGCTCTTTTTTTAGTTAGTGTATTCTGATTTAAAACTTTGTTTTCTATGTATATATGAGATATAAATTAAAAGATTCTCTCAACGGTGTTTAAAAAAATCTGTATTGTAAATACAATATTAAGAATTTGTGAAGCATGAATTACTTATGAAAATTGTGATTATAGCACGATTTGAAGGTATAGTAAATATATATATACTAGTTGCAAGTACCCGGCTTTGCCCGGGTTTAAAATGTTTTCTGTAGAAGCTTACAAAACTGTTTATTTGCATGCAATAAAAGGGCACCTTTATCTTAAAGCAATGTGATAGACAACATTTTTGGCAGTTCCATTTGGAGTGTGTACAAAAAGATTTTCCTCTCTGCCCACTCTAGTGCAGGCCACATACAACTGCCCATGAGAAAAGCATGGTGTCTGCAAGTCTATACTCTCCCCCTTTTTCTCATAGGCATGAGTGTAGCAAAAAATGACAATGCATTCCTATGAATGAAGGAATGGAATGGAATGTAGTAAGTAATGTGATATTTGTTGCAGTAAAGTAAATATAACAAAGAAGTATTGCAAATTACTTACCGCTTTTGTTTAGTAAAATTTTCTCTAAAATGAACCCATGGCTCAGAACATGCACATGGAGCACTCTTTTTAGCTGGAGGAGGCCAAAGTGAGGTTGGTATAGAACGAAACCTGTTTAAGAACCTTCCCCATGTAATTTTGTGAATGTGTACCAAATTTCACGTTATTTGGTTGTCTGGATCTTGAGTTATAAGGAAATAAACAGACAGACAATAAATGCGTCTTATATGTATATATAGATATAGATTTGTTTGAATTCTTGTGTATTATCACTTTTGTAAACTTCATGGCATATTTTAAGGTGTACCAGTCTTTTGAAGCTGACTGAGCCACAGCAACATTTAGCTAGGTATAGCTAGTTATAACATAAAATTAAATCTTAAACAGATATCAAAAATAAAAGAAGGCTCAATATCTTGATTAAATCAGTATAAACATTTTCGTACAAACACAATATATATACTGTAAAATATTTATTTTGCTATTTGCTTTTCAGACAGACATCAAACAAAATTTTAAAAATTGTCAAAAACAGATAAAAAAAATATTTAAGGAAAAAATACCACTGATAAATTTTGCCAAAGACATCGCAATGTGTAAAAAAATATTTGCAGTACATAATCGCCAAAAATAAATGTAAGTACTAAAATATAAAAAAAAACAAAAATTATATATTGAATTAAGGATTAGAGGAGTGAAAGATAAAACAGGTTAAGATAATACTCATAATATTAATTTCATATTGGTAGGCTACTCATTTTTGGCATGATTTTGAAATCACGCCAAATTGGTGTTGTGACCAGTCTGATGTTATAGTAATGTACAGAATTAAAGGTACTTATGTATTATCGCAACCTATTAGTGACATTATACAAAATGAAGCACATGATTGCCAATTACACGCATACAAAGTTGGGATTGCCAAAGTGGCGAGTTGTCTTGAACGTTGCCGATTGTGCAATAATACGTAAATAAAAAAAATCATCTAAAGTATATATATCCCGATAATAAAAATAAATTGAGAAATGAAGTACAATACTAACATTAACTGACATAAAAAGAACTGAACTAACTTTATCAATGCAAAAGCATAATTTGAAAAAATAAGGTACTTACATATAACCGCAACCTATTGGCGACATTATATGAAACGAAGCACATGACTCACAATTCAGCATATATATGACATGCGAAATCGGGGTTCCAACTTCGCAAGTTATTTTGAACGTTGGTGATTGTTAGGATAGTACATAAGTACCAAAAATAATTTATCTTACGACTACCTGCTTCCTCAACAGGTATTTAAGCCATTTGTCTGTTTTTCTCATTCTCTGATGCCTATTCCAGTTTGATATGTAATTACTACCAACACTGCTTTTGCTTGGGCAGTATGATTTTCTGCAAGGCAATTTTATGCAATGAAGCCAATAGTATACCCTTAAAGGTCAAAATAAAGACACATGAAATTGCAAAATATTATTAATTTCATACTATCTAAAACAGATAACGAAAACGGAAATACTATACTTATGTTAATCGCAGTAATAAGAGCTGAAATACCATTATCAATAAGAAGTTTTAGTTTGTCAAAATTATAACCTTCGCATAGTAATATTTTTGATTTTGCTGAGTCAAAGAAATATTTATGACTCTTCTCTTTTACTGAGAGGAAAAAAAGCCGACTCATTTCGTTCCAGAAGTTCTCAAAGTTAAATGCATAAATTATGTAGCTATTTGAATCATATAAGAATTTGTTTTTTTATAAGTTTTTCAGTAAAATTTTTGTTTCTGTGGATTCAGAATACTAGTGGAATTATTTTACTCTCATTATTGTCTTATAATATTTTTTGTTGCGAATAGAAGTGTTTGGTTTTTCTGAAAAAAAGAAAATCTGTAGATTTCATTTGAATGGTGTTCTTTGAGTTAAAAGTGGTCATTACATTGAAACATTTTGAATAAAAAATTTGTTTGTTTTACAAATATAAACATCTATTATTATTTTCGAGTTAAAGGTGAAGTTATAGAATTTCTATAGGTAGAATTTTTTTTAACATATTTGCTCGCATTTGTTTGTTTTAAATTGAAAATAAATGACAAATCAAATTTTGAAGAGACTCTATGAAGAGATAATTTGGACTTAAGGTGTATGTTATTGAATTTGCATTGAAAAGTTTCTTTTTATTTTTGTGCTTGTTTGATTATTCTGGTATTGTAGTTACGTAAATATTTTAATCACTTGAAACTTTGAAAAATAGAATTCGAAAGTGCTGAATATGTATGTATTCGTTATAATTTAAGTGTATATTTTTGCATATTTTGGTACAGTGCAAAATCGGTAACTACTTTTAGTTAAATAATGTATCGAAAAATAAGTTTCTTACTAGTCTTAGTTTAATTTTCTTTTTGGAAAGCATTCTGATCTTGTTAGTCCCTAAATCATGGCATATTTAGCTAAAGGTAATAAACCTGATCTTTTGTCAGTATGTGAGGAAATGGGGGTTGAAGTAGATCAGTCCAGCAAGTTGGTAGTTATAAAAATATTAATTCTAAATAGCAAATTTTATGTTGAAGAGGAAGTGAAGATAATTCTCGACAGAGTCAACGAGAAGAAAGGGCAGAAAGAAGTCAACGAGAAGAAAGGGCAGAAAGTCAACGAGAAGAAAGGGCAGAAAGTCAACGAGAAGAAAGGGCAGAAAGAAGTCAACGAGAAGAAAGGGAAAGGGAAGAGCGAATGGCTCGAGAGGCCAGATAACACGAATTAGAATTGAGAAAATCAGAATTATCACAGCAGAATCAACCATTAAATGATGAATCTGGAAGAATTGAAATTGGACCTAAGATTTAATTGACACAAATCACAACTAAATTTGATGAAAAACATGATGAGATTAGTTTATATTTGATTAATTTTGAAAGGAAGGCAGAATTAGCTCAAATACCAAAGAAGGATTGGGTGGCCTACTTGTTGGCGGTTTTACCAGAAGAACTCTCTAATATGCTAGCTAGAGAACCTACCGAAAGGGCAAATAATTATGATTTTGTAAAAGATCTTATATTGAAGAGGTACAGGTTGAACAACGAAAAGTTGAAGCAATGTTTTTAGACATCAAAAATCAGCAGAGAAGTCTTGGAGGAATTATGCTCATGAGCTGAATTGTTATTTCACAGAATGGATAGCTGAACTGCAGGTTAAAACTTTCGAGCAACTAAAAGATCTATTAATAACTGAACAATTGAAGTACCGTGTTCCAGCTGAAGTAAGAGAGCATTTTCTTGATGACTGGATCAAGTTAAAAACTCCCTATGAACTTGCAGAGAAATTAGACGAATATGAAAGCCTCAGAGTTTCAGAAGAGAAATCCCTAAGAAAAATAGTTACAAATTCCAAGGTGGTGTACATTAGGAGTTTCTTTTGGTCTGGCACCACTATAAAGATTTCATGTCCAAATTCCAAATAAAAAAGGAACCTGTCCATGAAAAAAATCACGAGAAAGACTTTGAGAAGAGAAGACGGCTTCGATGTTATGTGAATGCGGGTCTTATTCACATCTCAGACCACAATGTGATAAACTAAAGAATTACGAAACAGTCGCGTCTAATGAAACTGTTAGAAATGGTACTGATGTATTGGCTCCATATACAAGTTAGGAACAGTGAATGGAATTGAAATGCCTATACTACGAGATACTGGTGCAACTCTGGATTTAATATGTAAAAAATACGTAAAGCCTTCCAAGTTTATAAATGAAACTGTGTGGATTCGAACTCCCCTGGAGGAAACCGCAGTGTGTCTGCCAATGGCTGAAGTTGAGTTGGACTGTGTGTTTGGTCATGTGATTACGAAAGTTGCTGTTTTAAGAGATTCATTAGATCAAGGAAAATATCTTTTGGGAAATAAGACTGCTGCATTGTTTGAAGAAGTGAAGAAGAATAAAGAAATACAAGTGTATATAGTGAACACTGTTGAAACACGTTCGCAGAAGAAATTGACTGAAGAGAGTAAACAAGATCTTAACATGTCAGAAGAAACTATTCCTGAAAGTAACGAAAAGAATAAAGAATCTCCGGACGAACTGGATGATATTTTGCCTTTAATTCAACCTGAAATTTCTGAATCAAACCTTGTAAAATTATCTCAAAGATTTTTCAAAGGAACAAGTGAAAATTGCTGAATTAAAAACACTGTTTGAAGAAGCTAAAAGCGGGTCTTCAAAGAAAAATCGTTATATTGTCGAAAATAACTTACTATTTTTCCAAAAGATAAGGATGGCACTAAACGTAAATGTTTGGTTGTTCCCGAAAAGTATAGAAAAAATTTGATGACGATAGAGGTCACGAGGCGGCTGCAGCTCATATAGGAGTAACTAAAACGAAAAATGCCATATTCAAAACATTTTACTGGCCTAAATGCTTTAGTGATGTTGAGGTCTTTGTAAAGACATGCGACAAATGTCAAAGGGTGGGTAAACCGCAAGATAAAAAGGCCCCACTAAAAATTGTTCCCGTAATAACTGAAATTTTCACGAAGATTAACATCGATGTGGAAGTGGACCTTTACCAATGACACCGTCAGAAAAATATATAATTACGGCGTTATGTATGTCATCAAGGTATCCTGATGCCATTCCTGTAGCAAACCTTTGCTCAACAACTGTTGCAAATGCATTGTTACAGATTTTCAGCCGAATGGGAATCCCAAGAGAATTACAGACTGACCAAGGCACGTCATTCTCATGAGTGCACTAACTACGGAATTTTTAGAAAGATTTGGAGTTAAAGTAGTTAGAAGTTCTGTTTATCATCCACAAAGTAATCCTGTGGAAAGAATGCACAGAACATTGAAGAGGATTCTTCGTGTCCTGTGTCTGGAGGCAATTCCAAATTGGGAGAAAATTCTTCCTCAAGCCATCTTTGCCCCAAGGACTGTTATACACGATAGTACTGGGTTTTCACCAACTGAACTAGTTCACGGGAAAAATCTAAGGACTCCTGTGATGTTATTGTACGGGAAACTGACAGAAGAAGAGCATGTAGAAAGCAGTGTTGTGGATTATGTATTTGAACTCATTAAGAGAATGAAAAGATGTCAGGAATTGGCAATCCTACACATGGAAGATGCCAAACAAAAACATAAGTTGTGGTATGATCGCCGGATCGTTAAGCGTCAATTTCAACTGGGTGAACTGGTTTTGGTTATAGCTCTATCCAGACCTAACAAGTTATCTGTTCAGTGGGTTGGCCCTGGAGAAATAGTGCAACAACTCTCTGAGACAAATTATGTGGTCAAATTCCCAGAGAAGGATAAAACCCACGTTTATCATGTTAATATGCTAAAACCTTATCACCAACGAGAGGAAAATATTCATTTATTGTGCATTAATCCTGTAAATCATGACGAAGAAAAAGGCATGCCTAGTTTGGAACTTGAAAACGAAATGTTGGGATGGTCCAAAATCATCAGCGATATGCAGTTAAATTCAAAATTATCTCAAATTCAACAAGGACAGCTCAAAGAGCTTTTATATGAATATAGTAATCTTTTTTCGAATATTCCTGGATGTACCGATTTAGCTGAACATGATATTGAATTAGAATCTGAACGAGCAATTGTTGCTAAGCCTTATCGTATGTCTCCTCGACAAATTGAAATTCTCAAGTTAATAAGATGTTAGAACTGAAAATAATAGAGCCAGGAGAATCTGATTTTACATCTCCATTAATACTTGTTGAAGCTCAGGGAAAGGAAGCAAGGCCTGGATTTATTACAGAAGGTTGAATAAAGTAACTCTGACACAATTCTTTCCATTGCCTAATATCGAAGAACTTTTAGAAATTTCACACAGATGAAATACAATACATATACACACAATTTACTTAGTATTAATTGGGAGAACATCTATTTTACTAATATATCTTTTAAATTCTCCTGATTGAGTTTTAACCTTGATAACTTTCACTTTCCATCTGATTCATGACATACTTCTAGGATTCGACCTAAAGGCCAAGTATTTATAGGTAAGAAATCCTCTTTGATTAAAATCATTTGACCTATCACTAGAGCATTTCTTTCAGTTATCCATTTTGATCTAGTTTGCAGCGTATTCAAATAATCAGATTACCATTTTTTCCATGTGCGTTGCACAACCTTGGTAATCTTTTCCCATCGACTGAGACGATTTTCATTTACATCTATGAAATTTGGCTCAGGTATTGATGTTATAGGTCTCCCTATCAAAAAGTGACCAGGGGTCAAAACATCGAAGTTATCTGCGTCGCTACTGAGAGGAGTCAGTGGACGCGGATTTAATATACCCTCTACCTGAATCATAATAGTTTCAAATTCTTCAAAGGTAAAGTGAAGATTTTCTATCGCTGTTTTAAGATGGTGCTTCACAGATTTTACACCTGCCTCCCAAAGTCCTCCAAAGTGAGGGGACTTGGGAGGTATAAATTTCCAATCAATATTTTCTGACACGAAATATTTAGCTAAATTTTCAACCTGAAAATTAAGTAATTTATGAAATTTCTTTAATATTGAGTTTGCTCCCATGAAATTAGTAGCGTTATCTGTGTAAATTTTGGAGCATTTACCCCGTCTACTAGTAAAACGTTTAAGCGTTGCTATCAAAGCATCGGAAGTGAGATCTGATAATAACTCGAGATGGATGGCTTTCGTAGAAAAACATATGCAACCGCAAATGTACACTTTATTTAGAGTTCCCTTTCTCTGATTTTTATATTTGACTAGGGATTATATATTTATTGATTTTTATATTAAAGGAACCGCATAAATAAAGTCCAGCAATAGTAAATGGACTCGATATATTTACTCTTTCACTGGACAAATTACCCATAATTTGTGAAGAGAATGGGTCTGCTTTTGAAGCATGTCACACATAGATGAACGGTTTTACGAGCGATGCTGCGACCGCTCAAAGGCTAAAATTTTTGTCGTACAACATTTAACAATCCCTGTGGGCCAACGTGAAAGAGTCTTGCATGCAAGCTGTTAAAATAAAGTTTTACTTAATTTTGGACCTTTTGATAAAATCGCCGGATGCTTATGGAGATATGGCACATAAGCATTTTCTAATCTTCCACCTACGCGAACTATTCCTTCCCCATCTACAAATGTAAATAAATTAGAAATACTACTTGGAGTTTCTTTTTTATCAAACAAGAGTGTTTGAGCATGCTTAATAAATTTAATTTCTGACTCCTTGAATTCGGCTACAGTTAGAGAGAGAGGTTCAACCTTCTTAGACTTATTCCTACAGTTGTAGTTGAATCTGAAAATATAAGATAAAATATTAATAACTTTGAAATAATTATTAGAAAGTTCTAAAAGTTCGTCAAGGATGCTAGAGGAATCGCTATTTAGCAAGACAGTCTCTTCACTTCTCTCAGCTTCAGGCAATTTTTTCCTTTCTTGAACTACAGTCTCTTTCTCGTGTTCTGTGAGGTAGTCTATCTCAGGAACAACTTGCTGAAAGTTTTTAGGAAATTCAGAATCGGACAAAAGTTCTGCACTTGTCCACCACCTGGAATTTGACACCAGACAATCAGCGCTCAGTTCACGAGAGAGGAAGTCTGCTGGGTTTTCCTTACCAGCACAATGGTACCATGAGTGGGGATCTGTTAGGCAGGTTATTTCTTTGACTCGGTTAGCAACGAATAGTTTCCATCGGGTTTTGTTACACTTTATCCAAAACAGAACTATTTTGGAATCAGTCCAGTGATATTGTGAACAGGATCTTTTAAAATTCACGATCTTTTTCTCCTTAGATGCCAAGCGAGCAGCGACTAGGGCTCCAAGTAATTCTAGTCTGGGCAGGGTTACACAGTTTAATGGTGGTATACGGCTTTTTGAAGTCACAAGTTTAACAGAAATTCCATTCCTTGACTTAGTTCTCAAATATATGGCTATTTAAGAAAATATATAACCTTTTCTTTTAACATGTGTTTGGCGCAGCTTGGCCATAGTTGGCCCTTGCGCCATTAAATTTTACAGTCACTCACTCACTCACTCAAATATATGGGTGCGCCATATGCCTTTTTGCTGGCTTCGCAAAAGCTATGCAACTCAACATAATCTTCCAGCAAAGTAGATTCTAGAACTAGTCGGGGTATTTTTAGATTTCGTAAGTAGGGTAGCTCCTCACTCCATTTTTTCCACTCCTTTTCAATATGTGTTGGCAAAGGATCATCCCATTGAATTTCTTCTTTCCAGAGATCTTGAAGGAGGCATTTCATTCTAGCGGTGAAAGGAGAAATTAACTCTAATTGGTCAAAGATCTTGCCAACTGCTTGCAGTATGAAGCGTTTCGTATTTTTATCTAAGGAAACAAATTCCAATTGGCTTTTAGAATATGTTGTCAAGTAATCTTCATTAGTGTTCCATGCTAGAACTAGGACCTTTGTTCCATTTGCTCCTAAACTTTCAGTTTCATGTACAGGATGTAAATTAAAATTTTCTTTTTTCCATTGCTCCATTAAATTATCATCATTAGTAATCCATTTTCTGAGATCCATTCCAGCAGCTTCCATAATATTTTTTGCTCTTCGAGAAGTTTGAAGAGCTTCTTCAAATTCGTTACTACCGGAAATAAGATCGTCAACGTAGAAACTTGTATCTAAAAGTTCTACAGTGTCAGGGAATTCATGTTTATATTTCTCAATATGATGCCTAATCGTGACTTCCAGAAGAAATGGACTTGAACTAACACCAAAATTTACTCGATTCAAACGGTATACGTGTAGCTTAGGCTTTTTAGGAACACACGGCTCGTCATCACTCCAGAGAAATCGAACGGCATCTTTGTGTTCGTTAGCAAGACAAATTTGTAAGAAAGCTTGTTTAATATCAGAACAAAAGGCTATTGCATTCAATCAAAAATTAATTAATATGTCTAAGAGAGATTCGGATCTAAATTAATTCCTGGCCATAAACAATCATTTAATGAGAGTTCATTATTTTTGATGACTTCCAGTGTCAAACACAATTGTTTTGGATGTTAAGCGACCGTCTTTTTACGGCCTGATGAGGTAAAAAAAAATAATATACAGGTCTTTTAACTCATTATCCGTGTATAATTTCAGTTTTAACTTCTTCTAAATATAATACCCTGTTCTGTGTAATCGCGAATGATTTCACGGTATCACTAATATAATTCGAATCATGACCAAATCTTCTCCATAAATTTTGGAAACGTTGTTTATAAGATTTTCTAAAGGGAAGTTGTACGATATAACGGCCTCTTTCGAATTCAGTAGTTTCTTTAAAAATTTCTATAGCTTGATACCCTTCATAAAGAACTGGATCATCTCGTATCCCCAAACCCTTTAAATCAAAAAATAATTTTAAAGTATCTTGAACAGAGTCATTGTTTACTAAAAAACACTGTCCTTGTTTATTAATTTGTCTTTAAGTTTACCACGCAATCCACCCAAATTCGCTTTCTTTGAAAAAACTCTACATTTACTTTATACGTATTCTGTTTTAAAACTTTAAAAAATATATATCAGCGCTAATCAAGCGTGAACTTCGTTTGCTTCATAAAACGATTTGTCAGCTAACGTTAAAAACTTTTTTGAATTTCCACATTGGAAATATCTAAACTTGAGGAGGGGGTGTAAATTCAGTTATTTTGTCTACAATCAAGAAATCTACTGGTTCAGCAAAACTGCTATCTTCGTTTGAAATAATTGTTTTTAATTTCCATTTTATGTTCTGTGATAATCCATTTAAACCGGATACTGGCGTCTTTTTTTTTTTTTTCCTTTTTTTATTCCTAAGCAATTGCTCATTCTTTCTGTGAATACACAAATATTGCTCGCGGAATCGAGCTCTTAAATTTTATTTGAGAAGTGAAAGAACACAAGCTGGGTGTGTGAAGCATTTAGTAGGTAAATCTCGTTAAATCACGCCGACAATACTATGGAAGCCAGACTAACTTTTTGCTGCCGCGTAACTGTGTATACCTTATGCATCGACCTAGCTGTTTTT